>VMOF01000024.1:48901310-49436310 GCA_011764245.1 Trialeurodes vaporariorum | reverse complement strand
TTATATTTTACGCAGAGAATCGTATAGCCTGGATGCTGATTCTGCTCTTTTGGACAAGACGAGAGAGGGGAATCGACCAATCCCATTGGCTTAGACGGCGTCACGTGACAAATTTGAGTCGTTCATTTCAGATGAAATGACTCCTCCGTCCATCGAATGACTCGAAATCTACCACGTGACGCCATTTAAACCAATGGGATTGGTCGATTCCCGCTATATTGTCTCGTCTCGTCCAAAAAGAACAGAATCAGCCCCCTGGGACTGATAAGCCGCGATTTAACTGGAAAATACTCTGAAATCCATATTCACAATATTCATGCAGATTGCGAAATTTGAGGTACAAAACTTGATGAATGAAATGCGCCATTATGCGCTAATCCACGCCACGGAGAAGTTCAAAGCACTGGGTTAAGAAAATCAGACCGTTGTTTTGATAATAACACATCAAGTCACGTCGGAAGCATAGCTGTAGAATCTTGAACACCAATCAGGTTATCACTTGTCAATTCCCAGGAATTAATAAATGAATGAACTACATACGTCCAGCTATAGATTAGAAAAAACGAAAAATAAACCAAGAGAATACCTGCTTCTTTCATTATTCAGTTACAACTCTATATTTAACTTTGACTGAACTTTGTTCCACTTATCAACCGGATTCATGAGCGTGGAGAGCAGAAGTCAAGTCAATGTATCTTACTACGAGACGATGACCTGCGAACGAACGCATTCTGCTTTCAACCGTCCGATTGAAATCGAAGGCGATGAAAAATAAAAAATAAAAAATAAAAAATAAAAAAATAAAAAAAGAAGAAAGGAAAAAAAAATCGATCAACTTCATAATACTTGAATAATGAATACTTCAATCTGCGGTAGTACCAGCAGCGGTGGCGTCTGGCTCTATAGCTATGACCAGCCTATTATAAAGACGATTTATCGATTGATTAGAACACATGTATGTAGTTTCCTCCAGAGTCGAACTTAACGCGTAGTGATTCATCAAAACATTGATTCCCTCCAACCCCCACCATTGTCGATGGCAAATATTGGGTTCCGAAAGAAGAAGGGATGGAGTCTTAACGTCTTACATAAAAAGCAGTGGCGGCTCGTGCAATTCGGCAACCATGCTTATTTGCCGTTTAACTCTATGCAAAAGTATCGATATCTTGGGGGTGCATTGCACCTCCTGAAGATCGACTGTTTTACACATGTTTAAATGGAGAGAATACGTTGTTGCCACATTGCACGAGCCGCCACTGATAAAAAGGTACTACATTTGAATCGTATATGGTTCGTTAGAGAGCCGGCATCGGTTTTCGAGAAAAATTACCACAGTAGCTTTTGCGAGAGCGATTTGAGAATAGAATCAGGAAAAAATGGTCAGGAGAAATGGAGTTTGAATGAGTTCTGCCTTACTATCAGTGGCGACTCGTGCAATTTGGCAACCATGCTTATTTGCCATTTAAGCCTATGCAAAATTATCGCTTTCTTGGGGGTGCAACTGCACCTCTTGAGGATCGATTGTATACATAGGTTTAAATGGAGAGAATGCATTGTTGCCACAATGCACGAACCGCCACTGCTTACTATACGTTAACACGCACTTAAAATTGCTAACAATAGTAACTGTTTTGCACAGTCTATTCAGTACTGCGCCAATAAGTCGCTTGCAGTATTCAGAATGAACCTCTTAGTTTACCCAGGAAAATTCAGCTCCGTTCAAAAAAGTATTTTCACAGTTATCGTTTATTTGATCAAACTTATGCTAAGTACTACCCCAACAAAAATTGCCCAGGGTTATAGTAAAATGAATGAGAAAATACGAGGGGGAGGTCAGCGAGCAAAAATCTTTAATGTCATCTTTGACTATATATCTGGAGTGCTCTCTTTTTCTTGGAACCGACGACACAACGACGCACTATGATCTGAGATCGAAAAAAAAAAGTGGCCAAAATTCACGGAAAAATAGATCATCTAAAATCATCATTTTCGACCGAAAAAGATTAATTTAAAAATTTGCGGGGAGATGTTGCTAAGTTTAAATTACTTGTTTGAAGCGTTTTCAACGGTTAAAGTTTATATTTAAAGTTCATAAACAATACCTACATTGATGAGAACATAAATTTCTGATTTTTTTCCACTTTTTGACTATCTCAGATCATGGTGCGATTTTTGGCCACTTTTAGACAATCTCAGATCATGGTGCGATTTTCGGCCACTTTTTGACAATCTCAGATCATGGTGCGACGACCCGTCCGATCCTTACTAGGCTCATTTCGCAATTGGCACCAGCAAACCTGCGACACAGGAATACTGAGTCCTATAAAAAAATACAGTTGTATTCATCTCAGGACTCACTGGTCACCATCAACGGTTACATAACAAGAGGAAAGCTTTGACAGCAGATGCTTGGGAGACTTTTACACGCAATGATACTATAAAAATATCTCGACATCATAATCTTATCCCTCCCCCCCCCCCCAACAATCCAGATTCCAGGGAACCTTATACACTTTCTCGGCCATTTTCTTTCGATAGTAAAAATTTTACGGAACTTCAAAGGTAAAAGAATGTCAGATTTTGCGGCGTCTTTTCAAAACTAATGACTCATCATTTGAACCCCACAGCACTGATCACCGCCGTTTCATAATAGAATTCCGTCAGTTTTATTCGCGAATTCTTCCCAGCGGCTCAGCTGGAACCAATTCGGCGCGGAGCAAAAGCAAGCCAGAGTCTCGCCGCGGAGTGGTACAGTTAGGGCATCGTCTGCGATACAGTGTTGCCGGACCGAAAAAATACACAATGAGGGGGGAGGAGATTGCGAGAGTAAAGAATTAGATCCATCACTGGTAAAATGGATGATTTTCACCATCACAGCCCCCTCCAGATCCGCCACTGGTACTTACATTGCATGATTTCCACCGCCAGAATTAAAGTAAAGTTGAACTAAAATGATGATCAACAATGAAGACTCGACACTCAACAGCCCATCTACTAGAGTTTGAGGTCCAATTTTTTTTTTAACTATGTACGTTTAATTATTGCGGTACTTCCACGCCCAATTGTACAGTGCTACTAAACAGTTCTCTATCCTCTGAGTATGCGACGAGAGATAATTTAAGACTAGTCAACTTCTGAAATGAAATACTTTTAGGCTATTAGTATTACATAACTGCCGTAGCGACGGCGAAATGTAACAAGCAACTTTGCGTAAAGACACGAACGGTAATAATTGTAAAATATGGCAATCGTATTGAGAGTAAGTATTTAAAAGGCACTTCCAAAAGCCCCGACGATTCAGAGAAGAGTAAAACATACGAGGAACAATAAAGATGAATCAGTCGGACCGGGGCGCCGCGCCGCCGTTGCGTGCAGATTGAGAGATGAGGTGACGTGACCCCCCCCCCCTCTTTCCTTTGAGTAAAGGCAGAGATTGCACTATCAAACCTCAAAGAGGGCGCCATCTGCATTATCGGTATTCGATGAAGCTTAAAATTCGGAACCTAGTTTTGGGATAGATTACTCGTTTGCTGTATTGTTTAGAGTTCAAGCAACGTTCATTTATCAGTAGGAAGAACAAGCAGAAATTAATTGTCGACTGATGATCTTCAAAAGGAAAGGGGTTAAACTCTCGTCTATTTAGGATTAACAATCAATACATTATCTATAATATATGCTCCGCTCTGAGTTCATAATCAAAACTCAAAGAGTTCCTTACAAGCTCAAAGTTTGTTTCAAAAGCCATCCATACGGATATTCAAAGTGAGGATAAGATCAAAGAGGCTCCAGTATAATTGATACAAATTATGTTTGGTCCGCGTAAGAGGAAAGATCCATTTTCAAATGTTTTTTAAATTATCTTTGATCTGACGCAGACTGACGCTTTGTCTCATGACCATTGAAGCTTTACGCAAATCTTTAATGGAAGATGGTACACAACAGCAAAATGACTTCGAATTTTGCATTTGGCGCCACTCCCAACTTTGACCATCAACAAGTAGCTAAAAAGAGCGTCATACATAAAATGGCCACTAATCAACAGCTACAGCTACTCTTCATCAAAAGCGATTGCGATGGAGTCATTTCGATCCTGTTTTGAGACGATGCTTACATACTTTACACAGGTCTTCTCACTTTGAGCGAGCAATCGCAAGATATCGATTATAGAAATTCACTTCTTCCTCGCAAAACATATTTCCATTACATGCGGTGGCTCATAAATAATCGATTATCGATTTCCTCTCATAAAAACCTATGAAAAAAAATCATACATAATCGATTATTTAGAGACTCAATTGAACTGTCATAAGATCGATTCTTTTCCATAGATAAAAATAAAGAGAAGATACTGCAACCACAATGCTCGATCCGCCACTGGTTTACGAGATGTCATCGTCTAGACTATTTTTTAAACATGTTTTGGTATAAGGTAGGTACAACAGTGGCAGTTCGTGCAGTGTCGCAACAACGGATTCTCTCCATTTAAACCTACGCAAAATAATCGATCCTCAGGGGTTCACTGAATCCCCGGGAAATCGATACATTTGAAATGGATCAAATGACAAAAAGCACGAAACGCCACCAATAGGTCAGCTGCATGAGTTGGATTTTCTACCATTTGCATTCATAAAATAACAGTCTAAGCCAAGCTGCAAAAGTGATAAATTACCATTTGTCCCCACGCCTGGTAAATCTAAAGCTAATAGATCAAAAATACAATGTTTCTTGAGGGACGAATGCCCGATGACGTCATAAGGCAAAACTTTTTAGCAACTTTCCGTTGTTTTATCTGTGGAACTGATTGTGAGAGGTGCATAGAGGGAGACGCCAATGGGGCTCTTGCAAACTTTTGCTATAAGCAAATAAATAGTCCAATCTTATGTAAAGACCAGCGAAAATCATGATAATCACACTGTGGAAGTCTAACATTTAGTAATAAACACACATTCCTGCTATAACGGCAAGATGGTAATGGCGGTTCGACGCAGGTATCATGGGAGATTCCTGTCTATTATGTCACTTTCTCTGCGGAAACACACAGATATGTCTCAATTTAGATAGGAATCTCCCATGATACCTGCGTCTCTCCGCCATTAGGCCCGATTCTGAGAGTAAATTTTGTGATTTTTTAGTGTACTCATCGTCATTTTTACAGGTTTTTATGCAAGAATCAACTCTTCAATCCCCTAAGGCAAAAGTTTGCAAGAGCCCCTTTGCACGGAAAAAAAACTACGGTGAAAATAACCATACGGATGCCTGATATTGGCACCTGCTAGATGTTATGGTAATGTTAACCAGAAGTATACTATATTTTGACTAGGTACTAGGTGATGTTACCTGATTGCACGTCGAATTTACTCAAAGTATCGGTACATGTACCATATTTCTGGTCAAGTTTACCATAACAACTAGCAGGTGCCAAAAGCAGGTATCCGTATGGTTATTTTCACTAATCTTTTTTTCCGTGTGCATTTCTGTTCACAGCTCGACTTGGACTTCAAATTTTCCAGATAGTAAAAATCGCATGCGCAACAGACCCATACTTTTTACAAATAATTTTACTACCATTTAATACAAAAAAAAAAAAAAAAAAAAAAAAATTCAACCATCAAGCGTCGCATCTGTTATCAGTACAACTGGCCCATTTATTCCATCTGAGCCTTTGTAGTACGAACTCGCAATCAGTGCAGTTTTGGCAACACCGTAGAATGTTGCGGTGGCGGCAGCGTTGCACCGATTATGTTGGTTGGTGCTCTGCTCTGCTCTTTGCTCTTCCGTCGTCGGTCGTCGGTTACTGCTGCGCTGCTCCAGCTTTCTCTCGCCTCCCTCCCCTCATACCAAACACATCTCTCTCTCTCACTCTCTCTCGCTCCTGCATCTGTATATCTCTTCCTCTCTCTCACTCCATCTCTTTCTTTCCCTCTCGCGTGCGATTACGGTCCTTCGCGGTGTCGGATGCTCGATGCCCCGTCAACTCACAATCAGCTTCACAACGCTACGCTCGACTCAAAGCTCGGAGCCGAAGAGTTCAGACGCCACTAGCGGATCCAGTGGGATTGTCTTTCTCTCTCTCTATGGCTATTTGATCGCGTGTGGTAGAAAAGGACAGCTAATGGGCAGTCACGTGACTTTCGCCCCCCTCTTCTATCCTCTTCTAACACACCCGATCAAATGGCCATAAAGAGAGAAAGACAATCGGGTGAAGGGGAAAGACAACGCTAGAGCGAGCGCGGGGGATGCGAGGAGGATGAGATGAGATCGTGTGGTCCGTGGATCGTGCCTGGAGATCTGCTCTCCTCTCGTGCGTCTGCGCGTTTGCGTTTGGGTCTTCCGCCCGAAAAAAAAAAAAGGAAAAAAAGAAACCAGCTCGCGAAGAACAGCGAAAACGCAGCAACTTTAAACTTTCGGACTATCGCTAGTCTAATGAGACTGATTTAACGATCGTTTAATGGAAGTCGCTTTACTTCTCCTCCACCTCCTCTGCTCAAGAGTGGCGAGGATCTAAAATCCTGGTTAAACATTTTATTATTATCAGGTTACGAAGACAAATCAAAGTTCGCTCGCTTAATTTCACTGGGTAGGTAGCAGTAGAGTCCCTATATACTATGAGAGTTGCGCCATTGCTGAATCCATTTCTGATTGGCTTTCAGATTTAGGCTGTCAAGATAGCTCCAAGAGGCAAATGCAAATGGCGGAGGGTTTGTTTACTTTTCGCGAACTCGCTTTCATTACGCATTTAAAGTAACAGTGACCGCGGTAATTGTTGTTAATTTTTCCTCTGCTTGAATGTTATTCTGGAGAACATTATCTCTTTCAATAACGACCGTTATCGTCGAGAATCAGAACCTGACCTGTAAGAGATAGCGAAATAGCGGCAACAGCGCAGAGGCAAATGGCCATCCGCCATTTGCAATTTGCCTCTTGGGAACTCCATTGATCCGCCTCTTCTCCTTCATTTTGAGAGACTTGGCGCAACTCTTATATAGTATAAAGGGAATCTAGGTAGCAGTGGCGTAGCGTGCACTTTGGCAACTATGTTTCTTGTCATTTTAACAATCATTAGATACCAGAATCCGGAGGTTTGAGGTTATGTAATTAGGTTGCCAACCAACGAGCTGTACCTTTAGAGTGGCAGCGGATTGGTTCACCTTGTGCCACACAGGGCAGAAGGAATCCCGCGGGAAAAAGCGGAATTTGGGCGGCAGATTCCAGCAGATTCCAAGGTTTGAGGTTAAATTTTGTAGGTCGTTTCCGGCGATGCCCGAGTTTGTTTACGAGACGACCGGAAACGACCTACAAAATTTAACCTCAAAATCGATTTTTACGGCAAGATGGCGGCGCCCTAGGTGACAACAAAGAACCAGCGGAGGAACGTTCCTTGGTTTGCCACTCTAAAGTTATAGCTCGTTGTTGCCAACTTTTACACAGGCTCTAGTGGGGGAAAGGGGGATTTTCGCAGTTTTTTCATCTTCCATTAGTTTTTCAGCGGGAAAAACCAGTTTTGCTTTGTCAGAGCACCTCCCATAGGACGTCCTAGAGCGTCCCCCCCCCGCAAAATTACACGTAAAAATGTGTAACACTAATTGGAGGGACCCTTGCTTACTTCAGGCCAATGTGGAAGGGAGGAACCTTTAGAGTTAAGTGAAATTTTGTGAATAAATTATTATTTATTTATTTATTTATTTATTTTTTTCCGCGGAAACGCTCTGGAACATCTGCAGAGAGGTGCCCAGTGCCCTGACCAAGCATTACAGGTATTTCGTCGAAAAAATTATAAAAAATATAAAAAACCGCGAAAATCCGTTTTTCCCCCATTAGAGCTAGTTTAAAAGTTCGCAATTTAATTACAAAACCTCAAACCCCCGGATTATGGTACGTGAAGATTGCATCAATTTTACGCAGCTTTTTGACTTTATACCTTAGTGTTTGGAGCCACGCGATTGCTTTACAACCGAAATTACACATAAATATAAGTACATTGATCATGTCTCTGCTTTAGAAGAGCGCAACGTCAACAAAGACCGCATTCTGAGTCTTGGGATTCGACAGCTCATACTTCGATGCGGGCCGAAAATGAACCACGACTGTGACTGCCGCACGGCCGAGAAGACCACAGCACGAGTTTTTCTATAAATGTTTATACAATCTGACACTCGCTCACCGATGGCTATGTGTCACGTCTCACGTCACAGTCACAGTCCGCGTTCGGGTGCTAAACGCTGATTGTCAATACCAGAACCTCACGATTCCTCTCTTCTTTATTCATCGAAAGGATTAAAGAATAGGCCAACAAAAGGCGCGTCTTTCTGGATTTGAATAATTTCATGCTCTGCGGTGAAATTGAATGAAGGTCATTCCTCAGCGTTTAAATTCCAGGTGTCACCAGGATTCGATTTAAAATAATGCCAAAATTGGAAAAATACTTGAGTATTTTCAAAAAGTTGCTACAAACTGGAACTAAAATCGGAATCGGGAGCCTATATGAGAAATTACTCAAGATAAATGTATAATGAAGTCATCAGTACCGAATTTTACAAATCGCAAATCAACAAGGTCAATTGATTAGCCGTTTCCGGAATTCGGTACTGCTGACTCCATTTTACGTTTATACGGCAAATAATAACACTGAGAGAAACCACTTCTTTAAAAACAAGGTTACACGTTTATTTGTAACGGTTATCCTGGCGCGAAGTAAAGTTCTGTTGGGTGAAGGAGAATCATGCACTGTCACAACAAGGAATCTTTTCCTTGTAGCAGCAGACATTTTCCTTTGGTTAAAGGAATGCCCCCTCAGTCAACATTTCACTGTGCAGTTTCTTTAACACAAACGAAAAACACCTTGGATTAAAAAAAAAGAATTCTCTCAGTGATTACTCACTGGTTCTCAAGACTCTCCCCGAGACACTTTCGGTGTTTGATGTTTTTTCTGTGTCGGTGTTGGTCGCACACCAATACCGCCTCTACTCATACCCGGCTGCTTCTTTTGAAAAAGTGGGGTTAGGGTTCGTCTTGGTACATGTAAGCTTATGGAATACTTATGGCGTTATTGAGGATTTGATTGGTTTTTTGAAGTTGGGAAAACGTGGAAAACTGCGTCAGTAATGAAAGTTTATGGCTTAGTAACTTCCCCAAAGCAGTGAAAAAGTTGAAAATCGTGTTTTGAGAGGATAAATCTCGATTTTGCATTTCACCAATATTTCATTCTCCATAAGCGTACGTACACCATTGAGACGACCCTAACCTCAAAGAAGCAGCTGTATGTTTAGAGACGGTATTGCGCACACCCAATCGTTCGATCTTTTTCATAGTTTAAATTGGAAAAATGCAACGTTGCCAGTGTGCACGCTTCGCCACAATTTCTCGTTCTAGCATGTAGGGCAATTAATTGTAGGCTGTAGGGCCGGGACTCAGATGACCGAGAAGAAAGGACTGAGGATTTTAAACGGTCTTTCCGATTTGGCAACGCTGATTAACTATTTACGACGGTTCGACTAATCGCATCCAACTTCTCTATACCTCTATATCCTCCAGCCGGAGTCTGACTCACTCCTCACAACCCAGTCTCGGGTCTCGTTCACTCCTCGAAACTCCAATCCGTGAGCTGTCATTAGTCATTACCTGTATCTCACATAGCCACACTCCTCATCACTCTCGCCGTGAGTGTGAGCCTGTGAGCCTGTGAGACTGTGTGACGCTCTTGCTCCGGGCGATGAGTTTATGTGTACCTACACCTCGTTGGTATATAATCACAGAAATGTCCTTGAAAAATAAATGAGAAAATAAGTATAATAAAAAAATATTGGACGAGCGCATTTCTGCGAAACCGTGCAACCGTATTTACTTAAACGGGATTTTAAATGCACCACGTTTCAGTTCGGACTGTCCGCGCACTGCGCAGCATCAATTTGGATAAAAATTATATATATCTGTAATATGAGTACATTTACATTTCACTGTTTATTTAAAAAGAAGGGGGGGGTCCGAGGTATTTTCTCGCCAGGAGCTTATAAGCCAATGCCGAGCATTTTTAAAATTATAGAGGAGAGATCCAGTGGTTTCAAGTGAATGAAAAGTAACAGATCCGTAAAAATATGAGATATATTTTGAGAAGTCTAAATAGTAAAAGTAATTTAGAAAGGGGAAAAAAACTATAGTAAAAGTAATTTAGAGAGGGGAAAAAAAAACTAAGAAAGTAAGAAACTACAAAGAACTAGCGGGAACCGCTAAACCACCGGGTCTGACGAAACTTAAAGATATTTCGTAATCCTAGTTGTGGACAAAAAATGACACACTGATTTGCACCATGTCCTTTAAACTTGCCATACAAACGAATAATAATAATAATAATAATAATAAAAAAAGGCGTTCATTTCCTTTAGTAATTAAATATTTACATATAATATGAAGACGGAAAAATCAATATAATACGCATGCACACTGCAAAGTTGCTGTTGTGGATCCGGGCTCTGTCCCGTTCGCGGAGTCAATCGATTTACGTCTGCTTGATCCAGAACAAGATACCGTGTAATTGAGGAAAAATCGAGACGCCGAATTTGAGGAACCTCATTAAGGAAGGCCCGTCACAAGGAAAATCAATCCATAAAATCCTAAAATAAATATGAAACGACGCGACGGTCAAAAAGGAAAATAGAGGCGGGATTCGAGGCAATAAATTTTACGACCCTCCTTCTGACAGTATACTTTTAGTTCTTCCTTCGAAACACGACAAACTCAAAACGAAACTTTAGGACAAAATTGGTTGCATAAGTCTATTCTAAAAACTGCAGCTTTTGCCACTTATTTTCAAAACTTGAATGAATTTCATCGGAATGCACTCACAAATGGGTCGGTTGCATACTTTTGCTACAGCAATATGGAGGGTTGATTCAGGTGCAAAATCGCGTGAAAATCTCACTGAGGGCATTGAATAGTCTCAAAATCCACTCATTGACCCACAAAAAGTGTTTGAAAGAAAGCGTTAAGGGGTGTCTCCACCTACGAATTTAAAAGCGCGAATAAACTGATTGAGCCTATGAGCTGCCTTGAAGTCGATAGGTCGAGTCCGATGTATCAACAACAAAGAAGCTCATTGGCTCAACCAGTTTATTCGCGCTTTCATATTCGCAGGTGGAGACACCCCTTTAGATGGCGGTTGATGGGACTGATGGGAGGGCCAATCAAACCTACATCTATGCACCACGAGCACCAAAATTTCTCCCCCCCCCCCGTTCGCGAGGGCTGGATCCGCCAATCATTAACAATCACTATTACATCGAAAGATATCGTATGTCTTGTCTCTGTCTTATTCACGGTCTTTTATGGGCCGATCACCGCCATGACACTGGATAATCCTAACCTCACTTCGAATCGAAGCTTGCTCGAGGTGTAACAAGTGATGTGATGATGCCGATGAGCCAATATCCCAGAGTTTTGTGCCCATAAGAGACTGTGAGTGAGATAAGGACACAAAATAGGACTTTCTTCGATAAAAATGTGATTGTAAATTAATGCGCGAAGTTTCGAAAATGTTTTTGAAGCGTACGTACATTTTAACAGACGTGGAATCCCGATTGAGATAAAATCTGACAGAAAATGTTTACTAGCATGAATTTGCATTTGAAAATTTGAATCCTGTTCCTTAAGGAGAAACCATCGAGATGGAGCATTTGTTTCGATCCAATGCTTTTCGTGGCGTCGCATAAACAGGTCTATTCCATGAGTAGAGGTCATTTCAGAAGTGTAGGCACGCGGCACGCCTTTGGAATTTGTAAACATTATTTCTCAAGTTACAAAATGAAAATCAATAAAAATGAATCATAGCATTGGCTCTTCATTGAGGAACGTTTTAAAATAAAAAGTGTAAGGTCTGAGGCAGGTTTTTCGTGGCGTCGCATAAACAGGTCTATTCCATGAGTAGAGGTCATTTCAGAAGTGTAGGCACGCCTTTGGAATTCGTAAACATTATTTCTCAAGCTACAAAATGAAAATCAATAAAAATGAATCATAGCATTGGCTCTTCATTGAGTAACGTTTTAGAATAAAAAGTGTAAGGTCTGAGGCAGGTTTTGTTTTGATTTGAAGGAAAGAAAATTGAAAATTCGCCAAAGGTTACGGTCTAGGTATGCGTACACTTCAAAAACGAGCTCTACTCCGAAATCGCTACAAAAGTTTGTGCGGGTGTTTTGATCCTTTTCGCGTCTTTAAAGGACAAAATGCAACGTTGCCGGGAGGCAAAGGCCTACTCCGGTTGTTCCGCGTGGCGCTGGCGCTGAATTTGCAGGGCAAGGCTTCACAGTTCTTGGCGAACAAGTCTCAACTTGTTTTGACTTTCGGTTTCAGGCTCCGTCGTTGACGGGGCAAGTTGCGAACCGCGAGTCAGCGAATCGCCTACACCGATCAACACACTGCGTACACTCGACTAGGACCAGTGTTGCCAGATCGAGGGTAAAAAGCCGTATCGTCCCCATGTAAATCAATGTAAAGCGAACGGCTTTTTCACCCCAATATGGCAACGCTTCGGACGGACGGACGGTGGAAATTACTTGCAGTACTCTTTCGAATATACTACACAGAACACACACACACTCATGCACTCTCATTCACACACTCACCACCATTCTCGTACACGTGCAAACGACTAACGCACACCCACGCTGGTTCAACACTGCTGGTCGAGCCACTTTCAGGGGCGTTGTCGACATTTTATCTCGTATCTTCACACCCCTCCTCCATAGGACGATTCAAATAAAATATGTAAGAAATTCATAGAGAATTTGCGCAAAGTTCATACTTCATGTATATTTTGACAAAGAACTTGGAGCAGTGCCGATCACATATCCAGATATCTTCACCCTTTCTTTAAGGCGTCTCAGCTAGAATGACTACATTTTTTCGAGACTTCGTGACTTCAACATCGTAAAAAAAACAAAAAAAAAAAAACAAAAAAAAACAATGTTGTATTTCTCACTTCTCTTTGCGTGTAAATCTTATGGGAATTGAGCCAGAATTTAAATCTCGCGAATTTGTAACGGACTTTGGAATTTTACAATGCTATTAATTCTTGAAATATTTAAAAGCGATAATTCTGTAGCCCTTGACCTAGACAATTTTTTCGTTGGATTCATTAATCATCATTTATATACTTCCAAATTGGACATTGAGACCCGTTCAACAGATGCAGTGTATTTTAGCGAGGAATATTATGCTCACGCCATGCCATCAAGTGGCGCCCGCCGCATGGCAGTTCAAGTTAGGCAACATCGGATGGGGCTCCGTTAAAAACCCATGTAAAGTAATCGATTCTAGATGAGGCATGTCGATTGTCGCCTCACCAAGAATCGATTTTTTACGTAGGTTTTAAAGGTAAAAAAGCAAGGTTGCCACTTGGCCAGATTGCACAAGCCGCTATTGATTCACGCGCGACGGATTTTACTCATCGCAGCGCGAGTTGGCGCGAACTCCATATAATAGAAATTGTTTTTCAAGAGTGTCGCGTGCGCGCTCGGCGTGTTTTGTTCCGCTTAACGATGGGGTGGGTGGGGAATCGTCGAATCGGCTGCCTTCGAGATTCCGTTCTCCGTTTTGATGGATGCGGTAATTATTTCCATCTGAATTTGCTCTTATGGAAATAAATCATTGAACCGCCGTTCATTTGGAATCTAAGCTAGTTCAATTGATCGATAATCAATTTACAAGACTAAATTGATCTTTCACATAAAGGTAACCGGATTTATTTTAAACATTTCGTTAAAATATTACAAATTGAGACTATTTCTGGAACAAGAACCTATAAGACAAAAGGTGCGCTCTTCAGATGAAAGTCTCTCCAATCCCATAAAAATTTTCCAGAAAGAGTACACCCCAGTGTTTTGAGGCCTTTTTTTCCCGGAAAGAGTCTCAAATTCTTAACTCAGCTTCTTAACAAAGTATTCGAACACATCAGTGTTGTGACCCCATTGACGTATCCAGCAATCTGGCAAAGGTGTATTCTTTCCAGTTGATTGCATGAGAAATAATCGATTCGTCATGGGACTATAGCTCCCTCAAGAATCGATTGTTTATCATACATTGATATGGGAAGGATGCGCAGTTAACAGGTTGCTGGATCCGCAAATGTGTGACCCTTGCCTTGGTTGATTCAGGTGAGACCCCGGCGTGGAATTGATTTATTTTAATAAATAGTGGAAAATACACTAAAATAACAGGAATCGATTAAGTTGTATTTGTCTACCGGTGGATTCACACCATCTTTTTCTTCCCAACCTCCCGGTAGAATGATGACTCCTACTATTTAGAGAGTAAAAATTTCATATTCACTAACAAGACTAATTAATCTAGTCATTACTAGCAATGAGTACCTTAAATTTTTATGATTCACATGTTAACAAGTGAGTCCTTTCGAATGAATAATTAGTTCAATTCAAGTTCTTTACAATGCATTCCAAGCTGCCGGAAACTTCAAATCTCGCCGAAGTCGTCACTTTCAAGAGGGTGACTTGTTCTTGTCTAGCAGAAGACAACAAGATAATTAAGAAGGAGAGATTATAGAGGAGTTGCCCACTGGCATCAAAACAAGTTTAATTCTTAAAACAGAGAGCGTCGCAAAATTAAGTAATCCAAAATGGCACAGCGATACGGATAGTTGCAACTTTACACCCAAGGGCTTCATGAAATAGTAAATGGGGGGGGGGGGGGATCAGCTGATTTCATAACAAAGTGCGTGTGAGGTGTGTGGTTCCGTGAAAAGCCTTTAGGGCGATAACTGAACTCACAATCAGTGGATATTGATTGAGGCTGAGAAAATCGGAGGAAGACGAAAAGATAATAATAATGAGAGTGAGGGAGAGGCACATGGAGAGGCACATACAGAAGCAGAGATGAGCTCCAAGGATGAACGCCGAGGCAATGTTACAATTGGGCAAAATCCAAGGTTGCCACAAGTTACGAAGAATAAATAATAATAATAATAATAATAATAATAATAATAATAATAATAATAATAATAATAATAATAATAATAATAATAATAATAATAAGGAAAAAAGAAAAAAAGAAAAAAAAAGGAAAAAAAAAGGAAAAAAAGGAAAAAAAACAAAAAAAAACAAAAAAAAACAAAACAAAAAAAAACAAAAAAAAAAAAAAAAAAAAAAACAAAAAAAAAAAAAAAAAAAACCGAACAGCAGGACTAGTAGTAAGACTCGACTCCAATGTAAAGGGTCCCTCAATCAAGGCAGTGCAACAAATGGTTGCAAAATCTGCCTTCTGAGGGAATAACCTCTCCCCCTTCTTTTGTTTGAAGAAGGCAGTCAATTAAGTGTTAAAAATCAATTAATATTAACATAAAACGCGGCAAATGTAATCAAATGCCGCCCTAGGCCCATGGCTTAGGACCATTGTTTGGTCCCGCCGTGGGACCACCATCATTACCCGCAAAAGCGGTGAAATAAAAATACACATAATAATAATAATAATAATAATAATAATAATAATAATAATAATAATAAAAAAATACGCTGGTTATAGCAGCAGAGTGGTCCCGACCCCGACGTCTTCAACACTGAAAATTTGACTCGGCTCCGAATCCCACCCGTTCCCAATATGCGAGACAACGAAAGTACTCGATCACTTGAAGAAAATCACCGTGACTCGGAAACAATCGAATTAATTCCTATCATTAATTTCTTAAAATTACGACTTTCGGCTAACAACATTTTTTGTTCCTAACGGCTCAATTATTATCCTTCATGTCTCTCTGCTAAAAATAAAATAATTATTGGCAACTCTGAAGATACTACAGTAATCATATTTTGTACACTGGTCTTTTCAATCTATTCAAAGCTTGAGGCCAGATTCTCTACTCCTACATCTGAATAGCACAATAGAGCAGGCAACATGAGAACACTCGTATTAAAAAACGCACACTTATCCATCAATAGTAATGGGTAGATGAGAAATAAGATTCTTCAATTCAGACACAATGGCTTAGGGGGCTTCTGTGTAAGTGATGGGAGCATACAGGGCTTCCAGCAGTTCCGCAGCATTGAGACTTGTAAGACAATTTGCAGGTATATCAGAAGCAACGATGAAATCTTGTACTCACAATGATTAAAACATTACAAGAAAAACCAATTTTGACTCTTGATATTCACTTTGAGAGAAAATCCAGAGCTGTTACGTCAGGGAACGATCCTCAGCAAAAAAGCTCCGATTAGATGGGACTCCTCCATCGTAACCCGCTCAATCGGATTTACAGAGTTCATGATAGGATTTAGAGACTTTTCGATGTGATTTTCACGCGATTTTACAGCAGAGCTGACCGTCACTAGTCAGCTGTAGCAAAAGTTTGCGACAGACCCATTGAGTTGATATTCATCAACGCTGTCGATTATTCTTTACGATGATGTCGACCATTCTTTACAATGCAGACCATGGTTTTGACACAATTGCACCAACTTTAAAAGTTTCGTGAAAAACAGAAACCTCATAGGAAGGTGAATCTTTTCAAAAAATAAACCTATAGAGAGTGAAAAACGGGAAATCTTTTAAAACTGCACGACTTACAATTAAATGACTACTTATTCAAAGACGGAACTGCTTGACACAATTGCATCAACTTTGAAGTTTCATGAAAAACAGAAACCTCATGGGAAGGTAAAATTTTGTAATATCTTTTCAAAAAATGAACCTACAGTAAATGAAAAACGGAAAATCTCTTAAAACTTCACGACTTCTAATTAAGGTGATTCCAGGCGAAACTTTTCCAGATTTCAATCCGATGGATAGCGCCACTAGTTGCTTTTCGGAAAATTCATGTTTTTGGCATTTTAAACTGAAACCATAGATAAAACGCAAAATCCAACAACGCCAGCACCAGCAAATTTTTTTATGGATTTTCTGAGCCCAAAACGAGCAAAATTGGTTGAGAATTAAAGCCGAAAATTATGAAATTCGTTTCGCCATAAGCTTAGTGAGTGAGAGTGAGCGCGAGTGATAATACGTGTATCTGCCTCACTCGCACTCATTGACATTGAGGCTTATGGGAATTTTCGTATTTCATAATTTCCGGCTTTATTTTAGAGTGTTTCAGCCTGAAACTTTCAGGATATCTTCCTGAGGTATGCTTGCAGGTGCTGACATTCCTCGAACGTGTGTTTTTAGCGTGAATTTGTCAAGTTTAGACAAAAACTGTTGACTTTTTAAGCAGCAGCGCGACGTGGTGTCAACAGTTGGAACTAATCGACCCTGGAATCATCTTAAACGACAACTATTCAAAGACGGAACTCACTGTCAGTATTTAATTGCAGGCGACTCATCTTTGAAAAGCAGGTTTAGACAGGGGTAAATCGTAAATGTATACACCTAGACGAAAACGGAGTTGAAGGTAGAGTTGGGTGAAGTATTCACCAATCTGTCTCCGTCTCCCTCTCCGTTCCCGCAAAATTGATTCCTATAATCCAGACTGGGAACGGAACAGAGAACATTGGAAGCTACAAAGGAAGCCATACTGGCAATTTAACCGAGCTGCTTTGTTAGTCGTACAAATCTGAACGTCTCCCACATAACGCTTCGCAGCCGTGTCTCCTTGAAACTTTCCAATTTTTGTTGTCTCAGGCTGCGCGAACACTCCCAAGTGCGAGCATGAAGATCTACATTCTGTCATTCTACACTCATCAACGGCCAACGCATACTTTACTTGTGAGTGATTCCTCGGCACACCATTTCAACCAGATCTGCCGTTTTGCGTATAATCAATGACATTTTTCAATTCACCGATGATTCCACCGGTTGAGAAAAGATTACACAAGTCAGCTCAGCGCACGAAAACACTCCAATCTGTAATCTTTTCTCAACTGGTGGAGTCGTCGATGATTATAAAAACACTTGCGGATGTTTTGATTAATTAATGGAGTTTCCACCGATTGAGAAAAGATTACAGATCAGAGTACTTTCGAGCATTACAATCATATTCTGAACTGCGGGCCGATCATTTACTTTATCGTTAAACCGATCGTTAAAACTATCTACGAGTGATGCTATTGGTCGAAAATTGTAAAACTTGGCTATTGCTATGGTAACCATCGTTAGGAGTCTCGTTTTATAAAGGCTATTCATGAGTAACCCTTAAAACACGGACACAATAACGATGGTTACCATAGCAAATACTAAGTTTTACAATATTCGACCAATAGAATCACTCATACACGCAGTCTTAACGATCGGTTTGACGATGAAGTAAATGATCGGCCCGCTAAACTGTGAAGTCTTTTTTCAACCGGTGGAATCATCAGTGAATTGAAAAATGTCATTAATTACACGCAAAATGGCAGCTCTGAGATCAACCCATCTGGTTAGGGCTTAAAAACTTTAAATTAAATTAGGAAATATTATTCGAGAAAGAGTGGGCCTGTTGCATGACATTTTTTTATTTCATTTTATGAAATTAGAATGAAAATCATTGACCCCATATTTTTTCTTTTTTTGATTTGGACACGCGAACACCGAGAAAAAAGGGTGCAAAGTTGCTCAAATTTGAAAATATTTGAAACGACCCTGTTTTGGCGGGAAGAGGGTACGGTGGCTCGCTACGTCACGATTTGTATAGCCGAGCGGTGCGAGAGTCGAGACCAGCGAAGCCGGCCGCTGTCCCGTTGAATTCTTACGGCACGCCACTTACGCGGCAGTCGAACCATCCCTCTTTACACGCGATTTTCTCGAATAGCGTTTGTCTCACGTAAAAATTCATAGAGATCAAATCGAAAGAGCATTAAATTTCCATGCTGTTTGGTGTCTTTATTTTCCTGCTCGAGTGGGTGGACATCAAATGCGGCAGACCGCAAAAATGACGGATTAGCGCATAAAAGTCCGGTATTGCATTTTTAAAAGTGGTTTTTCACCGTCTTAACAAGAGGTTCTGAAAACTTTTGAGTTTAATGACCCGATAGGAAATTTTGTGTTCTTTAAAATTGTTCCTTAGTATTTTCCTCGTCAGGTGAACGGTTATTGAGATAAAAAGAGAAAATCGGTGAAAATGACGGCTTTCCGTCAGAACTTTCGAATCATCAACGTTTGAGTTTTTCCTATTTCCAAGCTAACAGAAAAATTGAGAAAAAACCAGAAGTACACATCTAAACGGGAATTTTACGTTCTTCAACTTTGATCCTTACCACTTTTTATGCAAAATGCATCGTAATCGAGATAAATGCAGGTAAATATACGAGAACTCCGGAGTCGTAGTCACTATTTTAACCCGGAGCAACTCAACGTTTTTCATTAATTTTCATTTATCTCGATTACGATGCATTTTGCATAAAAAGTGGTAAGGATCAAAGTTGAAGAACGTAAAATTCCCGTTTAGATGTGTACTTCTGGTTTTTTCTCAATTTTTCTGTTAGCTTGGAAATAGGAAAAACTCAAACGTTGATGATTCGAAAGTTCTGACGGAAAGCCGTCATTTTCACCGATTTTCTCTTTTTATCTCAATAACCGTTCACCTGACGAGGAAAATACTAAGGAACAATTTTAAAGAACACAAAATTTCCTATCGGGTCATTAAACTCAAAAGTTTTCAGAACCTCTTGTTAAGACGGTAAAAAACCACTTTTAAAAATGCAATACCGGACTTTTATGCGCTAATCCGTCATTTTTGCGGTCTGCCGCATTTGATGTCCACCCACTCGAGCAGGAAAATAAAGACACCAAACAGCATGGAAATTTAATGCTCTTTCGATTTGATCTCTATGAATTTTTACGTGAGACAAACGATATTCGAGAAAATCGCGTGTAAAGAGGGATGGTTCGACTGCCGCGTAAGTGGCGTGCCGTAAGAATTCAACGGGACAGCGGCCGGCTTCGCTGGTCTCGACCAGAGACAAATAGAGACCGTGCACTCCCTATTCTTCCCGTGGTTGCGCGCGGTGTCCCCTTTTCGTGAACTACTTTTGTCGGGACTCATCGGCCTCAACAATCAACCTTCGCATAATGTTGGATGGTGAAGCTCAACAAAAGGCTGTGATTGGTCCGCGGTCCCGGAAACGGAAACGGGTTTTGCTCGGCGAATGCAAAATACGTGCTCATCAGTCAACATTATGCGAATGTTGGCTGTTGTTTCGATGAGTTCCGAACAAAATTGAACCACGAAAAGTGGACACCGCGCGCAGGAATAGTGCAAGGTCTCTATTTGTCTCTGGTCTCGACTCTCGCACCGCTCGGCTATACAAATCGTGACGTAGCGAGCCACCCCAATCTCTTCCCGCCAAAACAGGGTCGTTTCAAACGGGTCCAAATTTCATGTCGTGTTTTCTCTGTAATGGTACATCGTAGGGAAAAACGGAGACTATCAACGTTTTTCTCTTGCTCAGGACTTTCTGTTTTTCAATGAAAAACATCAAAATTCCGATCTATGCAACAGGCCCGTTCCATGCTCTTATTTTAATATATCGCCAAACATCTATACTATGCAGAGCTCCTTTCAGAAATGAAGGCGCACCTAGACCATAATCCTTGACGAATTTGAAATTTTCATTCATTCAAATCAAAACATAGGGGAGCACAACGGTAAGTAACAATCACCGGTCCAGTAATAGACACTTTTCTTTTCTATCCAGGAATAATAGAAATCGAAGCTTGTAATTTTACCTACTTGAGTTATTTTTTCGAGTGCAATTTAGGTACTACTCAGAGGGCTTTAAATAAAAATGTGTGAATTTGATGCTCGCAGCAGAGATAGAAGGATAGAGATAGCCACCTTGTGTAAACAATTATTTCCAGCTGATTCTAACGTAACCTCTTAGGGGATGACAATGACACTCCCACATTGCTAAGCTTTCAGGTCTAGAGTACCTACTATTGTTATGTCTCAAAGCCGTCTTTTAAGTCGGAAAACAAGAATATTCAGACAATCTACAGGGGGTGTCTGTCACTAAAACGAAAAAAATCGGTTACTGCCTACATAGCTATCGGGGCCATTGTGGGGTGTATGTCACTGGAACATCTGTTTTTATTTTCATTTTGGTTTTTCTACGCTTATTACTTATTATATGTTGAAAGTATGATGTTATCATTCTAATGAAAGCTTAAGGTCTGAACATTAATTGAAGCCCAAAACATTTAAAATCCGTTGAGTTTATCGAAATCTACGGACCAAGTCCTTTGAAAGTTCCCTAAAGGATACGTCTGGTCGTCTGTTACCGGTACGAATTCACCTAAGGAGAAATAACGATTGAAAATTCCAAAGATTATAGGTATGGGTGCGCCGACACTTCTGCATCGACCTCTGGCTACCTTCGACAGATTCGAGCTCTTTGTGCAAGCCTCGTTTGTACTATCATTGGCTTGGTGAATACTAGGACTTGGTCGGGCATGATCCGAGCATCCGCGCTTCGCTAATGGCTAATGTACCTACCTATGGCTCGAAATACGAATAATAGTGACCTGACGCGCGAACGTGAACGGTTGTGATGTGACTATGACTAACAATAAGATGAGGGGAGGTCGACACGAAATAAAGGACGACGTTCGATGCGTCTGTCGCGCGTCGCCCGTCATTCGTCGTCGCTTTAACTCGCGTCCAGCCACGTCCACGTTCACGTCCAGAAGATCTGAAGTCGTCTATTGGAGGCAGGCGGAGAGACGGAGACATGGGTGCAAAAAACTCCTGCCAAGCCCAAAGCGAGACTCCTACACTCTCCAGTCCGCTCGCTCAGACCCGACTGCTTCGCGGCGTTGTCAAATTTACATCGTATACAAAAAAAAAATACTGTTAAATTAAACGGACGTCCTGTGATTTCAAGTATCTTTAACGTTACGATAACGTCCATTCCTTTGGCAACAACCTAACTTTTCCTGTGGATTGAAGTCTCTTTTTTCTCGGAGCGCCGAAAAAGTATGATAATTAATAACTTAGTAAGGGTGCGTTATTTGTGGACTTACATACTGTGCAATGGTTCGAGGTTATTGAAAATGAAGCAGACAAAAGCACTTTCGGATTCATTATCTCGTTTTACTTTCGTTTTTCAGTGCTTCCTCGGTTATAATTAAAAAAAAAAAAAAAACATACGCATGAATAGACAACTTTCCGACAGTACCAACTCACAGGCCAATTAAAGGCGATCGGTGACCGTATACATAAAAACGCATCCATTCTTCCGCTACAGTTCACTGTTGCGAATTCGAAGAATCTCGCGAAACGAGTTCATAAAACATTCAAACGCACTTGGTTCATTATCTCGCAAAAAAAAAACAAAAAAAAAAAAAAAGCCTACAGATTCACGCGTGCCTCACAACCCGAATTGCAAAACCGAAATATCCCTCTCCCTCACCCGCCCGCTCACGCAAAAAGCAGTACATTAACAAAAAAAAACAGAAAATAAACTTGTCTAGAGTGGATTTACTTCACACCCCGCTGGCCGCTAGCGCTGGTCTCCTCTCACCCCGCTCGGACTATTGCAAAGGTTAGGAGTGATAAACAGCTTGAAGGGGTTGGTTTTACACGCGGGCGCCACGTGCGTGTGTGCGTGCCCTCTCTCTACCTCTGCGCCGAGCTGACAGGGAGAGTTATATGCGTGTGTGTTTGTTGTTGGGCATCATGGGACGCACGGCGCACGCACGCACGTACTTACTCCTCGTCGCGCGTTTGTCTGTCGACGACTCGACGCTCAACGCTCACTCGCTCGCTAGTTTCGACCATTGTCTGCATCTAATTAAATCACCCTCGACTATACCCTTATATACCTTTTCCGCCTTCACCAAAGGAGATTACTCCACGGACGACAAGGGTAAGGCAAGGGGGTAGGGGCTGAGCAGCAATAGAACACCAAGCGGAGGAGCTGGTTGGTAAGGGCTCGAGCTCGACCCCGCGCTCGACTCAACCCCGCGTTTGAAGCGGTGCGCGTGATCCCTACCAACGAGACTTTAAATGGTCCTTTGCGTCATCGGAAATGGCAATCTTAAGCCCTGTTAACACTAAACTGCGTCGGATCCGAAATTGATCAAATTTAAACGGGAAGATTATGGAAACGACTTGCGCGAGACAGAGTAGAGCAATGCGCTGTGTAGCTACCCCTAACCCCTAACCATTATCCACAACTCACGACACACTCACAAGGCCCATGCCATGGTTAAAACTTGTTTCAGAAGTGTGGGCGGACCCTGGCCGATAATCTTTGGTGAATTTCCAATGGGGCAGTTACACGGAGAAAAAAACTTCGGTTCATATGGAACAATCGCGGAGGGTGTTTGGTTCCAGTAACCGAATTTGTCGGTTGTGAGTACCGAACTTCAGTTAGGAGTACCGGAGAATGTGAGTCATAGTATTAGTCACACTTACCAACATTTTCGGTACTCCTGACTGAATTTCGGTATCCTTAACCGAAAACTTCGGTTACTCTAACAGTCTAACCGAACACCTCGCTGTTAAGTTTTCGTAACCGATTTTTTTTTCTCTGTGTGCTAAACAGTGGCGGCTGGTGCACTGTGGCAAATAATCAATCTTCAGTGCATTCACTGATTCTATACTTCAGTATAAGTTCAAATGACAAAAAACATGGTTGCCAAACAGCACAAGCCCCCCTGTGCCCTGTGGTCTGAATTTTGGTGTTTTCTTAGTAAGCAGATGAAAGTACATCATGAGCAGAAAACAAGGATGTTCTTTGAACTCTTTGATTTGTATCTAGAATGCATAGTTCTAGAGATACGATTTTGGCCAGAAATACAATGTTTTGAATGGGAATTCTGCATTGTGCTCACAACGCACACGCTTTCTTACAACTTTACTTGAGTATATCTCTGAAACCAGGACACTTCGGGAAAAACCAAAGGCATGTTTGTTCTCGACTCATCTAGCATTTTCATTTTTTTTTGGTAAAAACACCAAATTTCAGACCATGGCAGCAGTCCCATTTTCATTTCTTCACATCAAAACACAAAACTTGCCTAGGATGTGCTTCTCTTTTTTTTTTTTTTGTAGAAGGCATCCGTTAGTGAAAATTCAAAGTTCATATTTACAAACTTGCATTCATTTCCGCCATGCAGTAAGAAAAGTAAGTAAACGTTGGAAAAATTCCCAAGATTATAGATCCAGATCTGCCTAAACTTCTGAAACGAGCTCTACCTGCGTACGTTTTACAGCAGAGATCTTCGAAAGGGGTTCAATGTGAATACACTCGAAAGCAGCTTGCTCTGGTCAAACAATCTGGCTAAATTGTGAAAAGCCTGTGGTGTTTGTTTCAAGTTAGAACATTACATTTAAACAAATGCAACTATGATTGAGTCACTCAAAATAAATTGTCATCGCAACGATCATAATGTGGCAAAAAATTTCTGCTACTTGTTTGTTAAGTCGAACTGAAAAGCTTTTTTTTTGGTTAACAGCTTTAACGTTGCTCTTTTTTTTAGAAGATAATCTTTGATAAATTGTACCTCTTTTGGAAGAGTTTGCAAGATTAAAACCTTGTAATACGCTAAGTTTTTTGACAGAACATAGGCACTTACATATTGCAGCTGTTGATCGATCGATACTATCAACAGGCTATTCTCCAACTGACAACTGAAAGATGTCAAATCCCAAAATGCAAGATGCTTCAGTTCTGGAGTCTAGGAACTTTAAGTTTCTTGACTAGAACAGTTTATTTACACGCATTTTGAACCTCATCTACAGACACAGAGAAATCCTTTCTTAGAATTATTGAATTCTACCGTTTAGCAATAAGGGGTTGAAATGAGACTTTGACAGCAACTAATCTTTACAACGACTAGATGTTCCGACTGTATTATTATCTTATGACTAATAGACTAAGCCATTCAATTGATACTAACTTAAGCTAAAATTAATATAAACATAATAAATTGGTGACATACCGTTTGCACACAAGGAAGGCTTGTTGATATGAAATCCAATCCACGATCGCCTTGACCACTAAAGCAATGCTTGATATTGCTCATAAATTTCCGTCGGATACTCTTGAGTGAGTAAAAACAAAGAGCACTCTGGTCACTTGGCTTGTTAGCACCTTCGCCTTCTTTGGCAACACTTTCAGAAAACACACCGTACAACACATCATCTTGCTGCGTGATCCCGAGATTACCAGCAAGGACCGAACCCGATTTCCCGACGTACGCAGCTTGCACGAGATTGTAATGCTTCCCTTCACTACTTGTACATACAAGAGGAATCTCTGTGTATGAATAATAACTTGAATCATCATGACACACGCGCACTAATTTTGAGATGTATGGCGACGAACTGCTAGATTTCATCTGAGTTGTAAGAAAATAACTGAAACCTTCCGAACTAAAACCGTAGACGTAGTTAATGATGAATCTTTCTCTGGCTAAGTTGTTGACAAATATGCGGGTGCCAGTAGTGATCATTGATTCAGCTATGGCAAACATTTTTCCTGGTTCTAGGCTTCTTGAGGCGACAGCGGGCACCTCTGACCGATAGGGTCCGCCTGACTCGCCAGTAAACGTGACGCCCACATACATGACATGAGCTCCCTGAGAATTTTTCGGCCCAGGTGCAATAAATGCAACCGTAGATGCTTTTCCATTGTTGGCGACCACAGCTTCCCTCACATCCTCATACACTTCACTAATGTTTGCCATGCTCCGAACAGAGCAACTTCCTTGGAACAGACTTCCACATGCTATAAGTTTGGTTTTCGTGTAATCTATAACTAGAGCTTTGTTGTAGTTGTCTGTTGATTTCTTCACAGCTCCTGAGGGACAGTTTAATGTTGAGCATTCTGGTGAGTCCTCAAAGGGTCCTGTGACAGCATTTGCAACAAGTACAAGATCTGGTGATAGTTGAACAACTTTGTTGACAGCTCCAACATAAATTCGTCCAGTATTTTTGTCAATGACCAGGTGGTTGAAGGTGGTATCCGTTTCGTTGTAGGTTCGTACAATGTTGGCTCCAATAAAAGAACAAAGATAGGAACTGACGGCCACCCAGGTCAGAAAATGCCTCACACGGCAAGACATGACAGCAGTTCTGTCACATCATACCCTCCACTGAAACAAAACAAAAACAAATTGCAAATGAAAGCTAGAAAATCAAACGAAAGAGGAATTCTATAGGAGACACACAAAGTAAAAACAGGTAGAGTGGCAAAACAACTGGTTTTAAGAAAATTAAGCCCATAGTTTCCATTCATTTAGTGTACCTACCTTAATACTTGATCTATGGTTTTTGGCGAAAACTCACATAACTTTAAATAGATCAACAAATTTTAACTGCAAGTTCTTGAGGATGTACGAAGTACGTTTTAGGGTGTAAAACGAGCAAATGTAGGCAGCCGCTTGTTTTAAAGAGCACTGCTCAATTGTGAAAGAAGTTTTACTTTAAGAATGTTTTTTATCTTAAAAAAGAGAATTAGCAATAGGATTATTTATTTAGACTACAACTACAATTGCACATCTAGTGCAAGATATCAATTCACTTACAATTTCAGAATGAATTCTCGGATACAAAAAGATCCTAGACCAAACCTCAGCTTCAGAAATAGAATTCGAAAATTTAAGATCTTTAATCTGTAAATTGTAAGGTAGAATATGCCTTGTTGACGATGGCTTGCAGCCAACTTTCCAACCATATGCTGCCCTTTTTTTATGCGGGTAAGTAAAACGCAGCTTTGCTCACCTGTTGCCATTAACAACATGTAGTACAGTCACACAATTGAAGACACACCAGTGCAACTGCTCATCTGGCAATGATGCACTCAAATAATGTCCATCGTCAAACCCCAAAACTTAGAATTTTCGAACTTTTGCAACTAGGAGTTTCCAAGAAGCACATTCACTATCATTAAGTTTTTAACTTTAAACTCAAAAATCTCTATATATTTGCCTGACTTTGATTTTGCGAGTGGCATGGACTAGATCCGAAAAAATACATTTTTAAGGTGTAGTAATGAGCAAATTGTTCGCAATAAGTCTAAAATTGTTGCTACCCATCCACTCATGGTGACATCATTATGCAAAAATCAAACTTAGCCACAGCTTGGGTAGGAAGACCCTCTATGGCCACTTAAAGAGACATGAGGGAAAAAATGCACAAATTCTAAAAAAAATCTGGAATACGCAGGAAAGGATGGAGTAAACATAGAATCTGTCAGGTTTTTATTCAGTCAACTCCTTCTAGAGTATTACTTGAATTTGTCTCAAAAAGCTGTAATGTGCACCCTATGGCCACACTTTGTACTCCCTATACTCACGCCTGATTTTTTTTTACTACAACGAGGTTTATATGATTGTTCTTGATAAATAGATCAGTGGCATAGCGTGAAATTTGGCAACATCGCAGTTCCTCTAAATAAACCCATAAAAACGATTGAACTATTGCGTGTTCCGTAAACACCTTCGCAATCGACCTTCCACAAGGGTTTAAATGGACACAATACAACGTTGCCAAAGTGCACTCTACGCCACTGAAATAGATCCATACTTGGTCCGATTTTTTAACCCGAAAAATGAAAGTGACCACAGGGGGTCCAGTGGCCATAGAAGATCCACCTAGACCCTACTTGCAAAGTCCCTAATATCAGAAAGTCCATTGTCCAAACTCTGGATTATACAGAAAACTGTAAAATGAGCACGGCTCGGCTCTGGTTTAGAATTGTGTTGCAAATGCTGGATAGATCAATGATAAAAAATCTGTTGATTCTGCTCGAGTATTGAGAGCTTATTTCAAATCACCTCAAATTGCCTCTGATCGGTCACTAACTTTTGATTAGTGCTAAAACCACTTTCAATGGTTAAATGTTTTGATACTTACATTCTGATGCTCAGGAGCAGCATTGCCATTTTTTGGATAATTATTATCTAATTTGTCCTATTTGACTAAATATAAAATCCGGATAATATCTGCCATAAATGGCAACACAAAGAACACTCCAGCAGGCAGATGTGGACTTATTTAAAACTAATTGAACAAAAAAATTATCGTTCATAAAAAATCAAGAAAACTCAGCCTAAGTAAATCCATTACCACCACGGGATCATTACATTTGAAAATACTACATTCAACGTCTTCTTAACAAGATCAAGAAAACAACTTTAAAAGGATGATGGTTCAAAAGATTGATACCAGATGGCAAGCCAAAAATCTTAGCCCACATTGCTTCGAGATAAGCTACCTTCTTCAAGCAGTGGTGCCGCGTGCAATGTGACAACTCTGCATTTCATCCATTTAAACTCATGAAAAATATCAATTCAAGGGAGTGCTCATGTGCACTCCCTATAGTTTGATCTTTTTAACAAGTTATGGATGAAATACAATGTTGCCAAGTTGCACGCGATGCCTCTGCCCTCAAGCCAAGTTTCTCAACTCAAGAGGTAAACTTTGGATGGGCTGAACCTGAGTTAAAATTCCTCTGGAAAAACACTTCCATTTCCATTTAATCTCAATTTCTGATCCACTCAATCAACAAAGGAAGCAAGCTGGCAAACTTGGGATCCTCACATACGTAGCGTGGACGGACACCTCAAACCTAGGTTGACACATCATTAATGTCACCGAAATAAATTAATCTGACTCTTTTTGGTTCATTTGTCTAATTCTGTTATCAAATACCCATCTTTATTTTGTTATTCTGCTTATCAATTCTGTGTTCAAGCATAAAAGCCTGAAGGTCTTAAGCCCATAAGACATTGTACTGACACATGTTTCTTGTGAAATCCAACCAATGAAATATAAATAAATTGAGCTTTGAGTAGTGTAACTACTGGTACTAGAAAGCGCTGATTTTTTAGTCGGAACAACAAAGAGAAAGAAAAGGAAAATCTGAATCCAAGTTGGCTCCCACGATTGGGAAAAACAGCAAATAAAAGGTCCATAAATAGCAGGTTGGTCCTGTGATAATTGAGTTTCCATCCTTGCGTGCAGCATTTCTCCACATGATTGGACCCCCCCCCTCCCAATTTGAATAACGTTTTCACATCTTCTTCTAAAATATGGTGTCCCAAGAATGATTGGACTTGACAACTGTGCAGCATGAATGAAAATGTCAGCTGCTAACTGCTCCTGACCAATTAAATTGCGAGATTGGGGGTTTGAAGCCGATGTTTTCGTGACAGCGGTAGAACTGTAAAGTCCAATTTATTCTGGGATAGGCTGTAATAGATTACAGTACTACTGGACTAACCTATTATTAATGGACATCAATAGCGGCTCATGCAATCTGGCAACAGTGCTATTTTTGGAAATAGTTATAAACGGGCCCCTGTATTTTCTGACTTATCATAGCCTGATCTGATCTCCCCTAAGCTCACAGGTATATTGGTTGAGAAGGGGAAAGCGGCCCGTTAACTAAACTACACCCCTATTTTGCCATTCAAACCTGTACAAAAAATCGAATTCAGGTGAGACACAGTGCCTCACCAAAAATTTATCATTTACGTAGGTTTTAATGGAGGGAATCCATTGTTGCTACATTGCTTGAGCCGCCTCTGATAAATATTTCCAAAAACCGGACGTGATTACTGACCACAAATCGTCAATAAATGCATCCATCACATAATATTAACACTTAACAGAGGTCATTCCAAATTAGTTGGGGCCTGACAATTCCCGCTGTTTACATGCTGCAGGCGCACTAGTGTCTCTGCTCATCAAACCCAGTGCCAGTGTCAGACACCAACTAAGTAATTTTAGACAACTTCTATGGAAGGTTGACGACTCAATGGATCCCATTTTAACAGATCTGTACAAATGCAGACACAGTTTGAGCATCAGGATTTAACAAGATATACTTGGCGAGCGTTTCATTAGCAACGAGTCAAAGAATCATGCTAATCAATTACTCACTAATTAGTTTTCAGTAGCTCAACATTACAAGTCAAATCTCATTACTCTAAGTGTGTGTCTGCTCTAGTCAACAGTGGTGAAAACAGAGGGATACAAAGTAAGTAAGCAGATTTGACAAGAGGTGCTGACTTGCAAAAAACACATCAAAGATGGAATTGACGATCGGCTTTCCAGAGTTCAAACTTACAGCCAACTAAACACTCACCAATCATTCTTTACTCATTTTTTTAAACAAAGTCATCAATACTATAGCAGAAGCATCAAGAGTTTCGGGTTTTGACAAGTAGCGGCGCCTGCTTCCTAAACGTATCAAAACCCATCACAGAGAGGTTAGTTAGCGCAGAAATAAAAAACTTTGTTGAACAACCTTTCACTGATACATTTTAGAAGCAGGCACCACTGCTTGTTGGAACCCAATACTCAAGATGCTTCTGCTCTAGACGGATGTCGATATTCATAACTCCCCCGTATGTGTCGAACATCCTGTTTTCAAAGATCTTAACACAACAGGATTCATCCGACTGATAGGACAAGAGGATTCAATGTGAGAATACCTAAAAATACGCTAAATAACGAAGTAATAAATCCTGTCTTAAATTAAAAAACTGAAAAGAAATATGCAGCGGGTGTTAGAGCGGGTAGAGAAGTTGAGTGTAACCTAGACACTTTAAACCAAAACTCTAAGGGAGTTGAAACAATCAGAAATGATACTTCATGAGAGCATAAATCAAAGAGGTGAAGGAATAGTAAGCTGCTTGCTTGACCATAGACAAAAAGTCTAATTAGTGGGGGAAAAAACACCAGCTTCAGAGAAAAACACGGAGTGGGCAACTCCGTTACACATCCAAAAACACTGAGAATCGATGAAACTATCTCGAAGCACAAAGAAACGGACGTGATAACAAATTAAAACAAGGTGAGCGACGAACGAGCAAAACTTTACCTGATAAAAAATGAAATTCGGGTCTATCGCCATAATCTCAGCTTCGGCGGGCCGTAATTTCGTACACATAGGCAGTCGCCATTACAGGGAAGGTAAAAAAATAACAATCGGAGAGTAAAAAAACCACTTGTTTACACACGATCGAAATAAATCTAGGTAATCCTTTCCTTGCCGAGGGTTTCACTATAAAACGAAATTGAAGATTTAACACAGGCACTAGCTAAATAAATTCACAAGAAATAAGAACAGATGTGTCGGCTTAGGAATCCATCCCGAATAGTCGAAGAACGCACAAAACACTCGGAGGTCGACACCCGCGGCACGGCAAACCATTCGAGACTGACGAGACTGAGCAAGCTTCGGAGTTCGGATTGGATTGGAGTGGAGATGGAGAGACCCGAGACTGTGCAATGTATGGAGGCAGGAGAAATATCAAACATGGCTGAGAGAGAGAAGTCGAAGTAAAGCAACGGAGGTTCAACAGTTTACCCCTCTTTCCCTTCCCCCGCAGTGATAGTTATCGAAAAGAATGGTTACGTTACGAGCTATCCGGCTATCCCAGGCTATCCCGAGTATTCAATTCAATTTCTTTACCTTTCAAGTTTCTACAAGAAAACCCCACTCTCTGTGTGGTGCGGCTCACTTGGTGGCGCTAAGGAAGCTGGGAATGCAACAAATGCATCAAACTTTGTTGAGCTCTACAAATGCCTTCTGCTGATAAGGCAACTGCTTCAGGCCTAATTTTGGCGAATTTCACTTTCATCAGTTTCGATCGAAGTAAACAGTGCCTACCCTGACCTTCCGTAAGACCGTAACACGAGACTTGGGAGGGGTTGGGCACCTATACTTCGACACATTCGCCTCTGCTTATTATATCATTTAATGTCATTTTTTTTAATTTAATTATTTATTTATTTCACTTCATTATTTATTACATTTCATTATTTATTTATTTAATTTAATTATTTATTTATCATTTATTTATTTATCTATCTATTTAATTTAATTGTTTATTTATTTAATTAAATTATTTATTTATTTAATTGAATTATTTATTTATTTAATTATTTATTCGTTTAATTGAATTATTCGTCTATTTAATTCAATTAATTACTTATTTCATTTAATTATCTATTTGATTTTTTTTTTTTTTTTTATCTATTTATTTATTATCAGCAGCAGAGTAACTAGAATACATTAATCTAATAATCTATTTATTTTTCATAATTACTTAGGTATTTATATTATTTTTTAACGCAGTTCCTGAGCACCCCCTCATTTTCTCCCCATTAAACCAAATCAATCTCGAATAGCGGTCCAAGCAAGCCCTTTAACTCATCATCGATTGCTGTCCTTTCAGCAGTTGATTAAAGACCGAAAAAGGTAGGTAAGTTTTTGTTGCGGTGCGTCTAAGCCCCCGAGGGGGCGAGGGCTAATAACTGGCGGTGGCAGACCCTTTTTGAGAATGGAACGAGAGGGTGTCGAGAGAATAATATGTGAAAGATGAAAAGAGAGAAGGTGAATACCTGGCGCCACAAAAAAAAAAGGCGGTAGGTCCCGGCTGACTCAAGCACTCAAGGCCACTTTTATATCTATTATTTTTTGGAGACGTCGCGAAATCTTCACGCATCAAGACGAAGAGAATATTACGGTACGGTGGGAGATGGAGAACTTCTATCGAGTGAATCAACCACAAAAGAAACACAACTGTAATAAAAGTTCACATTACTTATCACATCATCCCCTTGTGGCCTTGTCCCAACTCTCAAGCACTTTACTGTGTTTTTAGAGCGGACGAAACGTTCTATTTCAGCTATAATTTTAAGCGCTGCTGCCGCGGCCAAAGTCTAGCCAGGCAGCGTCCTAAATGTGGTGTAAGTACAAAATAAATAAGCAGTAGCAGTTAGTAGGTATGAGTACTATCGACGAATTAAAGATTTTCGCGAGAGTTTCACGAGCTAAGTTTCGCCTTCAAGGTTCTGGTTCGGCCACTCTTCATACTCCTCACACCTTGCAGGTGAGAGGCCAGTGCGGGTGGGGCGGAAAAGCCGTAGCAGATCAGTCCCACTCTCACACCCATAACTGAAAATGAGTAAACATCTTGCGACAATCTTTAATTCGTCGATAGTACCTACTAATAAAAGCACAGAATAGTACTATTGTACTAATCTGTGATAAAAGGGTATACATATAGCCGGACGCATCGTGCGGCGCGGGCCCTTGATCTTGAAGAATATCCATATTTTTTTTTTTTTTTTTTTTTTTTTTTTTTTTTTTTAATATTTTTTCTCTTCTCTCAGGTTAGGGGCTGTGGCACAGTGATGATATTCAAAGATTAATTCATCTGCTGATTTGAAGAAATTTAATACAGCTATGCAGTAAGGCGCGCTTTTGGTAATTGCTACGCGACAGGAGCTAAAAAGAAGAATTTCCTCACAACCAAGAACTTGTGAGTTGTGATGGGTAAAAAGAGTAGATCAGCCCTCTGACACTCTTCATGCACAAACCGCCTAAAAGTAATACCTAAACTATTTTCAACCAACACGCGATTGAATTTAGCCGGTTTAGAGGCCTTGTTACCATCCAATGAAAGCATGAAAATGAAAATGAAAGCAAAGATTACCTAATTATATTATTTTACGAATGGGCGTAACACAAAAGGATATTTTTCAACAGTCACACATACCGCCCGAGTATAAAGTTTCAGGTTTCCCTAAAATCCTAAATTTTCCTTCTTTCTCCTCTTCCCCCAGATTTTTTCGAATGCAACTTTCTGGGGATGGGAAGGGGGGCGTGATTCCGCCCATTATTCTCCGTTGCATCCGATCCAACTTTCCCAGGCAACGTTGTTTTATAATTTAAGCATCACCCCGTACTGATGTCTACAGCAAGTCGCGCCGCCGCGCCGTCTCGGGCACTTTCGGAAACCATCAATTCAGATGTGTACTTAACTCGAGCGGGGTGGCCGAAGTGCCGAATTGAAGGCGCTATGAGTAGCAATTGATGAAAAAGAAAGAAATGAAGAAAAATTAAAGATGAATGATCGGTGTGTCGTCAAGTCCCGAATGCTACGTTTCAAAAGAATTAAATGTAATAGGATTTAATAATCATCTCAATTCAAACGACATCACTCATACATATACAGGGAGATTCAAGAGTCCGAACCCCTCTCCCTTATATCTTTTGAACTATTGCAGATCATCAGATAAAATTTTGCAGGTGGTCTTACTTACATGAATAAGAACTAATTTTGGGCATGATCAAAATTATTTAGACCCCTTTTGGAGGACAGTAGGGGAGGGGAGGGGAGGGGAAGGGAGGAAATTCATTCCACCTACCTGGAAAATTTCAAATGGTGACCTGACCCCCATTATTTTTTTATTCATAACTAAAAAAAGAGCATAACATCCCAAGACTTTTAAGGCTAACTGGAGAGTAGGTCGAGGTTTTTTTTCATTTTTGATGAATCAAAAAAAGTTTGACACTGATCAATTTTCAAAATTCCATAGCTCGACCCTTCAAGTGGTGCAACTTTCAAAAACTTTCATTGAAAAAATTTTTACGAGCAAGGACTCTTCGGAAGAAAATACACCAAGTTTCAAAGATTATTAGAACATGGACTATTAGGCTCGCAACATTTTTTATGGTTTTTGAACATTTCTGAATCATCAGTTTTCATAGGATCTCTCCAAGTATAAAAAAAAAAAAAAAAAAAAAAAAAAAAAAAAAAAAACTGAAAATTGTCAATAGAGTCTCAAGAAATACATAAAGGCCCTCAGAAGTATTAATATTGTCATTTAATTGTAAATAATTGCACACCTACTGATGCAAAATTTCATCATCCGCAAAAGCCAATTATTTGGGTTTAAATGACAATATTAAGACTATTGAGGACTGCTTAGAAGCATATCTTGAGACTCAGTGGCATAGCCAGGGATTTTTCAAGCGGGGAGTCTGGGGTTTGAAAATCATCCAGCGGGCCGATCCTTGAAATTCACGACTTTTAGGTAGACTGGATAAGAATGGAAAACGGTGATTGGTGGAGACGAGTCACGTGGTTGCCCAGTCTAATCAAAATACGGAATGGATTAGATAATTTATCGGGCAGTCTTGGAGTACCCGATAACTTATCTAATCCATTCCGTATTTTGATTAGACTGGGCAACCACGTGACTCGTCTCCACCAATCACCGTTTTCCATTCTTATCCAGTCTACCCAAAAGTTGTGAATTTCAAGGATTGGCCCGCAGGGGGGATCCAAAGATCAAAATTTGGTAAAACTTCTTGAAAACAGAAAAAATTACATTTTTCAGGACAACCGTCAGCTTCAAGGGAGAATGGGTCCAGACCCCCTGGACATCCCCTCTCCCCTTGGGTACATCACTGTATGAGACACTAGTGATGATTTTAGGTTCATTTTTTTAAATCAGGACCGTTCCCCAGGTTGATTAGGACAGCTCAACTCCTGATGTAGTAGTACCTATTAACTGAAGGTGATTCTTCAGCGTTTAATGTCAATTTCTGCCATTAGAGTGCTACCGTTCGATTAATGTGAAATTATAGGTCGAAAGTAATTTATATTTGAGAAAACGGAGAGTCAGTAACTAGATAATCATCTGAAAAACGTCTCTGCAAAATATTTCGTCAATAACTTCAAAAATAAGGCTGAAAGTACCAAAAAATGAAACATCGCAAATCGATTCTTGTATCGAAATGCAATATTTCATTTATTGATACTTTCAGCTTTTTTTTTGAAGTTATTGACAAGATATTTTGCAGAGACGTTCTTCAGATGATTGTCTTGTAACTGACACTCCGTTTTCTCAAATATAATCTACTTTCAGCCTATCATTTGACATTAATCAAATGGTAGCGCTGTGGTGGTAGTAATCGGCACTAAACGCTGAAAAATCACCTTAATGGCACAACAGAGGACCTAAGGACCCTATAGACACCACATTGTTGAGAGGAGCAATGTAAGTGAGCTCAAAAAAAAATGAGGGTAATAGACAGACAAGAGAGAGTCTGCGTGAGGAGGAAAGAAATGAAAGAGGAAAATAAGGAAAGGAATAACAAGCAAAAGAAAGAAGAAAAAAAGAGAAAGAGGAAAGCGAAATGGGGGATGTGGAAAGTATTAAGTAGGAATATGGAACGCTGGCTTTGACACAAATTACTTACCAGATTCCTGCAAGGGGAGCAGTGTTCGCTACGCTGTTGTGAGGATACTACTCTTGACCGCCTAAGAGAGCGACAGTTGGACTCTCCCTGGGAGAGCTAAAGCTTAATAAATGCAACGAATCCTCAAGAAAATAAAAAAAAAACAAGAGAGCATATTGATAAATATTTACTTATATTTCTCATTTTCTTAGAGTATTTTTGGTTTGAAGAAGAGAAACAAAACACACCATAAAAACAATATCTACCTGGATAGAAAAATAAATTATTGCAATACTTTAACAAAGATAGAAACAATGTGTATAAATAAACTTGCTCAACAAGTATTTTTTGGAGTAAAAAATTTGGGCAGCCAGTTTTTAGAAAATAACAGATCAACAAAGATATGTGAAAGGCAAAACTGAATCATAAAATCACGAAATTAATCAGTCTTTGGTGATTAATTTAAAAAATGATTCTTTATTTTGAGTTAATATTTTGAGTATTTCGCCGTCCTGACGGTGTTCGTATTCTGCTCAAAAACGATGCTGAATTGTTACTCCAGTATGCTGTTCGCTGGTCCACATTTTCTCGTTGCTTTGACTGCATCTGCACAAAACAAATCAAAAATTAATGTTCAGAGTAAAAAAAGAGCGACTGACACAAGATTTTTGAGAAAAAAAACATAAAACGGACAGCGACGATTCCATAAGGTGCTTTGCTATGCAACAGCGCCTAAAAAGGAACATACAAATGTTGTAAATCACAAAAGCATAGTTTACGCAAGAATTTGAATGCAGATTGAGCTAGATTGAAATTCCTCAACTAAAATTAAATAAATAAAATTAAAGTAATCGCTAATCATAATGCATATTCTTTGCGAAATCTGATTTACTTTCTACGTCATACCTAAAAGGGATGTTTGATGATGCTTTGTCATTAAAACTGGGAGGGGGGGGTGAGAAAGTCAATAATGGTTTAGTTCAAACCCCCGCAATTGCACAAAACTCCTGTCAAGTAAGAGCTGACTCATTCTGAGTGTTGGGTTGACGGGTTCTGACAAGTATCGGTATTAGCTTTCGAAATGCATCAAAACGGACCAATGAGCGGTTGTTTAGCAAAGAACTACTATTTGTTGCTGACCAACCGCTCACTGGTGCATTTCGATACATTTCAAAAGCAAGCACCGCTACTTGTCAGAATCCGTCAACCCGATACTCAAAATGCGTCAGCTCTAGTAAGTCAACGATGAGATAATTAGAACGGAGCAATGCACTTTTTAACCTTTTCACTGCTGAGGTTTTTTGAAGCTTGAAGTATCCCCACTCCTGAGTTCTTTTTTGCAGATTTTTCATGAAAAAGACAGTTATAGCTTTTTGCTTATTTTTAGTGCTGGGCGAATATTGAATTTTGCCCTCGAGTAGAGCCAAGTCGAGTTTTTAGCAACAGCTCCGAGTTCGAGACGAGCTCGAGTAATCGTAATTCTTCATTTTCATGGCATTTTTCTATGAAAAACAAAAACTATCGACAATAAAATTTAACTTCTTCCAAATTTGTTTACTTTTTTTCTCTTCATTTCTCCAATATCAGGCAGTAAATCAAATTTATTGGGCTCTAGAGGGTTTTTTACTTAGAGTAGAGCCTCTTGAGTATCTCAAAACTCGAGTTTTGAGCTTTTTGAGAGTACTCGCCCAGCACTACTTATTTTGAGGTCAAATAAGACTCAAATGTCTTGAAGTTTGTACTACTAGTGCCTGAGAGTATAAGAAACAAGAAAATGTTGTTAGATTTTTTTTCCCACCCAAATTCAAAAATTTAAAAAAAAATCAAAAAACCCCTTTTTTTTGTTTTTTCTCCCTTGAAACACACAGTTGACATAGTGTCACTATAATTTGGATTTAGACAAATCTCTTGCTCAAAGTAATCATAGATGATAATGATAAGTTTCAGTGCATGAAACTTTTAAATGATTCCTTTGAACAAAAAAATAGTCCAATTTTGATATTTTGTTTTTGAGAAAAACGGCAAGAATTGTGCCAAAATATGCAAACAAATGGCTTTCATTCTGAATCTTCTACATAGATTCAAAGTGAAGCATTACCAGCGCCTTCATCACATAGTTTATACTCTTCCCGATAGATAGAGTATATGGTTTGCTATGTTCCGCACAGATGCGGCAGCTTTACAGGCAGCGAAAGTTCGGGAGGGACCCGGACTGGTATACTCGTCGAACGCACTGCGGGACACTATTGCGTTGGATGAGTATACTCGTGGAACGCAGTAAAAAGGTTAATATCCTACAGTTTTAGGATTAATATCATGATTTCGTAAAGTAGTTTGTCTTTTGGATGATTTCAAAAGAATAAGTGTCAAATCCTTTTTGAATTGGAGGAGAATATGTCTAAATGTTAGCATTCAGACAAGTCACTTAATTATGAATGCAAATTCTTGGAAAACAATTCCTACAAGAATAATGAGATAATTCTGATACGAAGATTGAGAATGCTGAGGACTTGAAAACTATTCCAAAGTAAGTAAAGTCTCTTACCATGTGATGAACTGCAGTTGCCATCAATTTGAGCTCATTGTCCTTAAGTAACATGCTTTTCTGTAAATAGAAGGGAAATGTTTGATGATAAAGAAAAAGAAATAAGACAATTTTCTTAATTTTATGTTTCATGGTGATATTCCAAGAACTTAATTTTCAAGAAAATTTCCACGGTGGAAACTGACTATCCCTCTGAACATTTCACACCCTCAAGAAACTTCATTTTTTGTAGATTCTTGTTTATAGAAGGGAAGGGGAAAATGTTTAGAGACTTTGTCATTTCTGAAACTTGTGGATTAATTTTAATAGCTATAAGATATGGTGGCATAATTTTACATTGTATCGAAATTAAATCATTCCTAAAACATAAAACATGAGTTTATTTGGGTTTTATGAATCCCATCAAAAACCTTTCCATTGTATCGAAATTAAATCATTCCTAAAACATGAGTTTATTTGGGTTTTATGAATACTCATTCATCTCTCACAGCCCTGATTGGTGAAACTCTGCACTCACTTCCGTTAAACCACTTCACTTGCCCCAACTCATGCAACACCAGTACTATCTACCTAGCGCAATTCAACACAAGACTACAAGATAACTGCTGGTTTGTGCTATGCCTGCACTGCGGTGGCTTTGCTGAGTAGATCAAGAATCTCTGTGCTACAAACCGCTATCAGAAAATGCAAAAATTTTCTAACCAGCGTTTAAAGTTGGTTTGGCGTTGAACTATCACAAGATACACTTCAATGAGCGTTTCTCTTTCCTTCTTTTTTTAAAAAATTTCCTGGCAAAAGTCAAATTTTGACTGTATTTCCTTAATGTTTCTTGAATTTCCAGTTCGCTGGCCACCTTTTTAAAAGTTGAGGGAAGTTGCAGGATAGAATTACTGGTGTACTATTGATGAATCAAAGATTGTTGCAAGATTTTCACCAGCTAAGTTTTGCCTTGAAACTTGACAAATTTGCTTGAACCCTCCACATACTCCCCTAGGAACTGCAAGGCCTTTTGAAAATATCAAAAATGAAAAATTTGGGGCCAATGCCCTATCTGACTTTCTTGTTGCAGATCATTTGGTTCAGTTGTTTTAAGGAAAAATGCTCTATCCGGGTGGTTTGGTACACCCTGTACAATATATCCATCAAGGGACTCAAAGCGACAACTGCCAGTTATGCGTGTGAGTGTGGGACTGTCTGCAATGGCACTTCCACCGGACCCACACTGCTGGCCCCTTGCCTGCAAGGTGTGAGGAGTATGAAGAGTGGCTGAATCGGGACCTTGAAGGCAAAACTTAGCACATGAAATCTCGCGACAATCTTTAATTCGTAGATAAGATAGAAATATATTCCAAAACTCGAAAGTCAAAAGAGTAAAGATTTCAGTACTTACTTCTTTTTCTTCTAACACTCTTTCGTACTCAATTAACTTATTACGGATATCATTAATCTCTGAGCTAGGCAAAGGTGTCTGACGTGAATCTAAACACTTCATGACACTCTTGGCTTTGTCCGTGCACTTTTTGTACTTTTCTCCAAGCTCGTTCAACTCTGCTTCCTTTTGAGAGAGAGCTTCTTGAAGTTGAAAAATAATTTGTTCTGGAACAAGATGGATAAACAAATTTAATAATATTGAAACAAATAGACATTGTCGGTCAGACAAATCATCACTGTCTGGCTTTAGGATAAATATTGATGTTCCATAAACTGTCAATATTAGCGTTGAATTTTATCTGATGATATTGTTTGCAGAGGTGTAGAATGTTCACAATCAAGCAATCCTTGGATCTCGTGTAAATTGTAGAGGCTCCGCTATTAAAGAAATAATTGACTACTCTGTTGTTAACATCAAAATTTAATTTCTATCATAAACATTGTATACGTTTCTCAGTAGAGAAGATTTAAAAAAATTAAACTAGAAAAAAAAATGTTGGAAAAAAAACCCAAATTCATATGGATTGCAGAAGCACTTTAGCAAAACGATCATCAATTGATTGTGGTAGCGCTTTTGCAAAAGGGTCGTCAATATGGAAGCTGCGAGGTTTCGGATTGCGGAAGCAATTCTGGTTTGTGAGTAAATTGCAGAGGAGGAGAATAATAAAGTGTTTACTTATCCAATTTTCATTTATCAATGTACAGTTTTTAAGGGACTCCATTGCACCTACATTCCTTAGAGGATAATTTGAGTGCCAAAGTTTCAAGTCAGAGAAAGTCAAAACAGTCAGTCAACACTTACTTTTCTCCATGATAATACTGATTTTTTCTTCTAATTCTTCTTTCATATTATGTTGCTTTTCTTGAAGTTCGTTTACTTTCGATTTCAAGCCGACCGCATCTTCTTCATCTATTTTTTCAGTTTCTTTCTTCTCTGATTCTAATTCTATTATCCTCTGATTAAGCCGCCTGCAAGTAATGATGGAAATTAAATTGAAATTCTTACTGTCATTAAACTTCTGATAAGAAATTATGAAACAACAATGAAACTTTTAGGTAAATCATGTAACAAAGACAAGATAATTTTTCAAAAATTCAATTTTGAGATCTTAGTTGATCCTATTTAGCTTCCTTTGCTGAGCGATCTCATGAAAGAGGACTAGAAATTTAAAAAATTCTCCCGAACTATGATAAGAGATAGAAAGATTTCTTTTTTCAGGGGAGTATAATGAAACAAGGTAAAGGTGCATGTGTCACTCCAGAGAAAGGTTAAGCCAAAGACAATAAATACTAGAGACCATTAGACCACGCACAAGCTAAACTAATAGACACTAACTTTTTTTCCGGGTGCGGAGGCTCAAAAGAATAACACAGGGAGCAACAACGTCAAACTGGACCGTACATTGACTGATGACCTAAGACAAAAACTCCAACGCTACCCTCTCATTGGCTACTGACATCAACACTCTGCTCATCAGCCAACATATGGTCCAATTAGATTGTTTTGTTGAGACCCCCAAAAAAAAAGTTGCCACCTGATTTTACCATGGGCAAGATAGCTAGAGCATGGTCTCTAGTATATTTTGTCTCTTGAGATACGCGTGCATTACACTGCCTTGCTTTTCTTACATACATTTGCTTTGGACGGCTTAGGGTGGACCACTTTCCGTAATCTGAACAGCAACTCAACACAGACATGCCTATGGTTCCTATCAGTTTCACTCTGCATTCTGAGGACTACCTCAAAATTATGACCTTAGATTATCTTTTCCCACAGTAAATCTACAGAGGTGTTTAAAAATGTTAATTTTGACACACATTTAGACTTCGGCGGATACAGGTGGGTGGCGAAGGGGGCCATTGCCCCTCCCCCTTCAGCCCACATGATGGGAAAAGAGGGAGGAGGAAGGGGTAATGTAAGAGCAAAAAAAAAAAGCAAAGGGGGTCACTAAGTAGCGAAAATCCCAATCCTCCCCCCCCCCCCCGTTTCCCAGGGCTGGATCCGCCACTTCATTTGGAACATTGTGAGAAAGATCTGAGGGGTCACAGGCAGCTTTTGGCTCTCTTTTGGCACTTATATTCTACATGGGGCGTACAAATGTCGGTCCGTCACACTTAACGAGAATATGACTCTTGATGTTTTACTCTCATGAAATAAAGTGATAAGAAAATCATCATGGAACAGTTTCCATTGTAATCCATCAAATAGTAGCCGAGCTATTGCCGTTTGAAATTTATCAGCCTTTATGTGCCTACTGCATCCACAAAATGGGTGCGGAATGTGAAAAGGTTATTTGTTGGTTTAGCAACCAATTTACCCACAGTTACGTTGAGATTAAATATTCAACATTTGAAGAATACACGGAAAGAAAATGATTAGTCGGTTCAGGCATTGTCCAAATTTGGCAACCAATTCTTTACTTTATTCTCCATGTGGCTGATTTAAAGATGATTCGAAAAGTAAAAAAAAATTTGGAATTTTTGTCTTTCATGTCTACAAAAATATCTTCGATTTTTTTATTTTTGTTTTACTTTTTATCTCTTTTTTTGAGTGAGCCATGTATTTAAAAAGAATGAAGTCAGTTGTCAAATTTTGACACGTAAAGAGACCAACCACCGTCTTTCCGTGTAGTCTTCATTTTAAATCCTAGATAAAAGCAAATTATAATCTTAGGGGATGATTTGGACAAGAAGTTTAAAAAAAATTCCAATACCCCAACGGACAAGAATATTATTCTTCTCTACTGTTTCCCAGAGAAAATAAAACTAAAATAACGGAAACAATAAAAAATAGAGGGGTACCTATTTTCCAGATTTGTCCGACTGAGTGCTTGAGTTTTGTCATCTAGAAGAGATTGAATCACTGCTAAGTTCTGATCTTCCGGCCGTTTTTGATTCAATTTCAAAATTTTGTTTTCAGAATGTAACTGGACGAGCTGAACTCTGAAAACAAATGACACAAAGGTTTTTTAAAAAAAAGGCAAAAACTAGAAGCTCTCTTCTAAAAGGAATGGGGCTCTTGCAAACTTTTGCTACAAGGAATTGAAGAGTTGATTCTTGCATAAAAACCTGTAAAAAATGATGATGAGAACACTAAAAAATCACAAAATTCACTCTCAAAATTGGGCTTAATGGCAGAGAGACGCAGGTACCATGGAAGATTCCTATCTAAATTGCAACATATCTCTGTGTTTCCGCAGAGAAAGTGACGAATTAGACAGGAATGTCCCATGATACCTGCGTTGAACCGCCATTACGATTTTGTTGTTATGGCAGTAATATGAGTTTATTACTGAATTCCAGATTTTCTTCCTGTGCTTTTTGTGATTTTCGCCGGTTTTTACATCAGATTGGACTATTTATTTCCTCACAGCAAAAGTTTGCAAGAGCTCCATTCAGAACATGAAAGATATTTAATTAATTAGAATGAACAACACTTTAGATCAAAAATCACTTACTTCAACTCAGCGATATCTTCTGGGACTATATCGGAATCAACCATCATATTAGGTTCTTTACTCCGGAGCTGACAGCACTGTAATTCCTCGTTTGCTTCCCGTAATGTATCACGCTCCACGGTTAAGTGCTCTTTTTCCCTGATTTCAGTGCTCAACCTTTGCTTTAAATTTTCACATTCAAACTCCAGTTTGTCGGCACGTTTAGTTTCATCCATTAACTTTCTCTCACAATCAGCGACTTGTTTTTTGTAAAGTTCAACTTGTGATTTCCAAGCACCAGATTTTTTCAATTCCTATTTAAAATCAAAAAGACACATTAGATTAGGATAAAATATAGGTAAGACCTGAAAGTTGTGCAGCAAAAAAAAAAGTAGTAGTAGTAGTAAAGTCCAGCCGCCCAAACACGTGGTTTGTTATCCTGATATTTCACAGCGAACGACTGGACTGCATAAAAAAAGAAGGGGTAGGAAAGACAATCAAAGTATTAAAAAAAAAAAAAAAAAAAAGGTGAAAGCAATTTTCATGCTGGCTAAAATAAGCTTGATTGCTGATTGCCCGGCAAGATCGACTTTGAGGTGACATTCCTTTCAACTGAAAGCGCTGATTGAAAAAATGGCAGGGCAAATATGTTCAGCAATGCTTTATGTTGAACACATTTTTATAAGCACACGACTTACTTCTTTCAAAGCACTTCTTGCTTTTCTGACACAATAGAATGGGTAGGTAATGTTTAAACTTACACTTCTATTTAAGATTAATAGAGAAAGAGAGAGTGAGGAGAGAGATGGGGCAAAGATACTGGAGATAAGTTATTGCTATTGAAAAAGAGAAACATAGAGGTTACATTATGCAGAGAAAAAAAAATCATTACCTCTTCTAGTTCAACATTTTGCTGAATATATGAAGAATTTTTTGACTCTAATAGTTTAACTAATCTTTTCAGATCTCCTAGTTCGTCTAATTTTTTTTGGTACGACTGAATGGTAGCCTCATATTTTTCAACTTTGTCGGCTGTTTCTCGGAGAACGTCGACTTCATCCTTGAGATTCCTTGCTTCTCCCGCAGTTTGTTGCAGCATATCCAGCCTAGATTGTAATTCTAACATAGCTTTATCTTGTAATTCTAATTTCATACAGTAGTCGTCTCTAGCTACAATGGACAGAGGAAAAATTCATAGAATCATGTAGATGGAGTTTCCAGCTATGCAGAAAGTCAAAATCAAAGCATAAAAAAAAGTCACACAATACAGGAGAGTATTTTGCTGAAATGTTGGGTACCTAACAAGAAGCTTTCTCATCAGTAGTAGACCGTTTCTGATGATTAATATGGTTTATTTTTGCACTGTTTGATTTCATTTAGAATATTTATCATGTATTTGTTGGATTCTGTATTATTTCAACTTTATCAGTTCAGATTTCTTTCTTACACTTCATACTTTTTATTTTTCTGTTTTTATAGAGCTTCAGACTGTTGGTGCATCAAACTATAAAAAATATATGAAATAAATAGCCGCACATCATCATAAGTGGCGATAGCTAGAAGCTATTATAAGGCCCGCATATACCCGATTAATGCTCCTGATGAAAGCCGATTTTAACTGAAAATGGCAACAATGGGCATACCAGGAATGTAAGCATTGAGTGAGCAATTCCGCTGCTTCAGTCACGTTGTATTTCAAAGTGATTTTGGTTTTAAAATTAATCGAGATGATAGGGGTCATTTCACGAGAGTTGGCAGATGACAGATTGCCTTGTTTACTGCGTGGGCCAGTGTTTGGTTTTGCAAAGACTTCTAATACTTACTATCTTATTTTGAGGAGCTACAGTACTAGAAGTCTTTTGTGTTTTTAAGCACTAATTTTGATGCGTGAGCGTACCAACTGTGCAGGAACTGCGAGCTTTCATCGGCCATCTTTCGTGAAATGACCCCTATATTCCAAGCAGAAAAATGAGCTAAATAAATTTCGTCCACAGCGAGCAAGTGTGGACATACATAAAAAAATGATGGCTTGATGAATAAATTTGAGACATGTAGAGCAGAACACCCAAAATGGAGAATTCAAACATGTTGATGCAGTTAGAAGCATTACATAGTATGAAATAAAAATAAAATAAATTAGCCAATATGCTGCGCATTTTGACAAGGAATTTTTTATTTGATAAGAAACATACCTAAGGCCTTTCGCACTTAGTGCCATCTTTGGAGGTATAATTTCTTCCCTCTTCCTTATCTCCAAAGATGGAACGAAGTGCCGAAAGACCTTAGGTATGTTTCTTATAAGAAAAAAAATTCCTTGACAAAATGCGCAGCAAATTGGCTAATTTACTTCATTTTTTTTCATAAAATGGAGAATGGAAAGGCAAAATGCTAGACTTACATGTTTCCAATTTAAAAACTTGTTCTTTTAAAGATTCAACTTGTCTCCTGAGCAGTCCACTGCTTTTGGGATCTTCAACACTTTCATGCAACCGTTCTTCTATCCTTTTCTTTTCTTCTAATACGCTCGCTTTCTCTTCTTGTAATAGACTAACCTAGAGTTAGAAACCACAAATGAAAATATAAATGAAAAGTACCGTTTACCGCTGCAGAGATCAGAATCATTAATCAGTTGCAAAAACTCTGAAGTAGTAATACAATGGAACCTCGATTAACCCGATGGGTCGGAACTGGACACCATCCTGATACTGAAAAATCCAGATAATCAAGTTTCGGGGACCGGATGGCCGGAAAAATGCGTTTGTAATTAGCGAAATATGTACTATTAGAGTACTTATTTACAATACAACTTTCATATTTTACCTTGACTATTTCCTTTAAAGAACGAGTCTATCTTCTTTTGGACGAATACATCATTTCTTTTTCTCGCAGCCATATCCCTGATTCTTTTGAGCATTCGCAGTTCTTGTGGCGTGCTTTCTTCTAGTTGCTCAAACCACAACATTGATTGAATAGAACGTCTCATATTTACATTCTATTTAATATAAATAAAAAAAAATTGTTTTTTCTAAATGTGGCAATAGAGTATGGATTTTGTCATTTTCTAATAATGATCGAAGTTCATTTAATTGCCCTTGACAAGATGAGATTGACTTTTCATTATTTTGCAACGGAAGACTGCCCTTAATTGGAGGATCAAAAAAGCAAAGTTCTGGAGGAGAACTTTCTATGGAATCATCTACAGCATCATCTTCGGTTTAGACAACATTCAACGAACACACCTTGTGAATGTACTTGCTCAGAGTAATGAGCATTTATATCTTGACAAGAACACTTATACGTGTGACAACGAACAAAATGACACGGATCTTTGGTCCAGTTGATAAAACAAACATCAGGATCATTCCATACATCAGAAAAGAACTCGACAATGTACACTACATCTTTGACTGTTTGAGATTTCACCTCAAAAAATTTAGGGGAAATAACTGATACATCTTCATTTAAGATACGCAAACCTTTGTAATGGCGACAATTTTTTTGGTTCTTTCTTCCTAAGGTGGCTCCTTCAGTCATTCTTCTGTAGAGTAGGGCTAAATGTAAATCTTTATCTACTTTCAGTAAGACATTGATTAAATCATCAATTCTGTGGATAAATTTACGATTTAAATAGCCTGCTTTTAGTTTATTGTGAAGTGATTCGACAAACATCGTAGAGTCTGTCCGCCCATGAGGAAAATTATGGTGACACATGTCACTTCGTTTGACATGTTATGTTGAAAAATATTCACAAAAAGAAGGGCAACCATCATCAAAGTTAGTGAAAAAATTATCAATCATTTCATTAAATTTATCTACCTTTATTTGCATAAAATGAGGTACAAACTTTTTGAGACTTCCGCTCCTAATTCAGGGTCTTTAAGTTTGCTGGTACTATTAGTGCCCCACGCACGTTCTACACGCCGCTTGCATAGCAAGTGAATAGCTTCACTTCCAAACACAGAGGCAAATGCATTGTACAAAGCGGAGTCGTCATTCGTTATGTAAGTTTTAATGATCACTTCAGGACAGTTTGGTTTTAAGGTACAGAAAAAAGCTGTCATAGCAATATTATTGACTCGGTTTGTGAGGAGATGAGCAATTGGATATCCATGGTCGAATTTGTTTGGTACGATCAAATTAACAAGATGAAAATTATGAATGTTGGTGCTATGAGTTGCATCAATGACCAGAATTCTTTGGCAATCATCAATCATTTATTTTTTTTGTCTGGCTGATTGGAAACCGAGGACAAATCGATCTGGCTCTGACAATAGATTTCCCACAGCATCTCCCCCTATTTCAACTGGTTTACCTTGCGGTTTGTACAACAGAACAGACTTTTTTTCATCTGCTATCATAAGATTAACAATCAACTGAACAGATGTTGCATCATTTTTATGAAGCCGTTTGATCATTTTAAATTCATATTTCATTTTATTAATCTGTGAAGTTGATATAAAATGTTCTTTTAAGGGAAATTTAGAAACTAGATCAATGTTTTTGGGAGCGAAGCCTTCTTTGATATTTTGGGCCGGAATTTCTTTCTCTAACTGCAAATTTATACAATTTTTCGTACCTGAATGCCACCTAAAATACTTAACATTTTTAAATTTCAACACGTGATTGTGCGATGCAATGTATTTCACAAGCATAGAGTTGGAATTTTGGATAGTGACATACATGCACGCAGGGCATTCTGTATTCGGTAAAGTTTCTCCATTGAATTTTTTCCGGTGCGTCTTTGGAAGGCTGTTACTTCCACTCTGACCATCAAATTTGCACACATAGGTAATATTGCATCTCCTCCGAGTTTTTTTTATCGCTTCCTCTATTTTTCACAAACATTACATGGTGGTCCCTCTCCTCTTGGTGTTTCCATAATAAAAAACTGTCAATGTTTTGAAACGACAGATGATTCACAGTCAGGGATATACCGTGCTGATCTTCAAAGTGCTTGAGCATTACATTCACTTTTTGGAATTTTACATTACACTCTGGGTCCAAGCACTTGATGAATTTAATTTTGTTGTTTTCACATGTGGCAAAATGCCTACGCAAGCAGAAGCTGTTAGAATATGAAACTGAGCAATCAGGACAGATGATTTCATTTTTCCGGGTGGAAGCTAGATTACAAGGAGCTGCAGATTGTTTGGCCAATGGATCCGAGGAAATTTCATCCACCAGAGTTGCGGAAGGATTGGCTACTGGAGTTGCCGATAATTCTGCCACTGGATCTGTCGGACTTCGGGCCGCAGGAGCTGAGGATGATGGTTTGATTACTTCAGAGGTTGATTTTTTAAGTGTCAATATGATCCAGCAACTCAGGCAGAGTTCAGCACGTAGATATGCAGGAGCCGTTAATGCATTTATTGCCGTTTGCGATTTTGATGCTTAATTTGGGCTGGCACTGACCATTCCTGGAGTAACTGTAATGTTGGATGCGTATGTCCTTTTGCAGTCACTGCAAATCTTGGGGTATATGATGGTTTCCTTGTTGCTTCCGCCATTTACATCTTTCCGTGGGTTTGATTTCTTCAGATACTTCTGGCGCCGATTACGGGGTCTGAGATTGGCATGGGGAAATTTCAGAATGTCCAATCTGTTGTGAACTTTGACTGGGTTGGGTGATGGAAGGATACAACTTTCGGCAACTGGAGCTGAATGTTTGATCTTCCATGCTAGAGAGGGTTTACTTTTTGGAGGTATAGGATGTTTGAACGTTGGAGATGAGGGTTTGTCAGTAGATGGACGTGGATTAGGATCGGGAGAAAGATGAGTGACGGAAATAGACTTGACAGTATCTAAGGACTTGGTAGTAGTGGAGCAATTCAAAGAGAGACAGGATAATGGATAGATACTGAAAAAGGATTGGATAGAAGGAGGGACAACGCTAGGAGGCAAAACAGGGATGGCAGGGGGAAGAGATGGAGCAGAAGCCGGAGCAGAACTGGAAGGAGAGGAACTGTTTTGAACAACTGCAGAGCTGAATGAGCAGGAAGAGAGGTGAGAGACTGGATCAGAAGGGAACCGTTCAGTATGTGGTGCAACATGAGAATGAACTCATTCGATGGCAGGATAACATCGAAACTGCGATCGATGCATCGAACATCGCACAAGCCTATCTTTAACCTATTGGGAGGATGAATGATTCATGCTTGAGGGAATTTTTTACCAGGACTCAACACAAAAAATGCATGAATTTCTCAGATTGTTGCTCTGAACAACGAGCAAGATGCTTTCGGCGTAGACGAAGTAAAAATTTTCAATATTTGAACATTTTCTCCTAAATATTTGATATTCGAGCTTTTTTATGAAATATTCGATTCAAAGCATAAGAGTCATGTTTGCCCATCCCTAAAAAAATACTGTACTATACTCTGTTTAAGATAAGATGGCGGGTGAGAATTCAGGTAGTATGCACTATGTTGGCAACATCGTAGAGCATTAAAGCCAGCTATCGGTAATCAGTTAGCTTATAAATCAAAGCTATATGACTGAGGAAGATTCATTATCAACATATCTTACCCTTAAAATTGAAATATTAGTTTTAATATTAATTGATATTAATTTACCTGCATATCTAATTCTAAACATCTTTGGGCCATCTGATCTCTTGCTTCTGTAACAACCTGCAATTCGGTCATTAACTGTTGAACCTGTTGATCGAAACCAGCTGAGAAACTTAATGGCCCAGGTCCAGCTCCAGTCATGGCTTCTAATTCTTGTATTGATTGCATGATGACTTGTTGAACGGACTCCTCTAAATCCATAATTTTCGTTATGTACACTGCAAAAATTATTAACACGGATTAATTGGAATAATTTCTGTGAATGTTTACATTTGTGATTTGCCATAAAAGATATTTAAGCTGGGGAAATGGATTTTTTTTTTGTTTTGTTTCCAGAAAGGAATTTGAAGTCCCTTGTTTTCCACACTCTGAAATTGTGACTCTTTGTAAATGATATGAAAAGAAACAACTTAATTAGCTACTAATTTGTCAAATAAATAAAAACATGTGTGGTAAATGAAGCTACAATTTAAAAAAGAAACGGCTGGACGTTTCGAAACTTTACAGTTTCATCATCAACCACAAATAAACACACAAAAAATAAAAAAATACCTCAAAATTTGAGTCGCTGTTTTCACAGCAAGGCCAAGACTCTTTATAATGAAACTGTAAAGTTTCAAAAACATTCTGCCATTTCTTTTTTAAATTTTAGCTTCATTTTCTGAAAACGTTTCTATTTTTTAGTAAATGACTTGGTTCCTTCTTTTTATCAGAGGATAGAGTACAATGAAAGTTTGTTGTTGGGAACGTCCTCTGGGTGGAATATCTCGCCAAGCGGATTTTTTTTTCAGCACCGTGAAACCTCCCGCACTCTGACCGCAGTTTCCTAAGTGGAACTTTTGCCGAGCAGAATTTTTTTCTGGGCAGGATCGAGGTTCTACACAACGAACTTTGAGTGTAATTAGTTAACAAATAAAAAGGTACCTTGTCGGCGCTCACTGTTGACTGCACAACCCAGAATGAGTTGGAGTAACCTTGCAATTTCTGCTGGATCTTGCTGGTCTGCTGTTAATTGAAACAAGGATAAAGAGAAAAAATTGTTTTTATTAAGTTTTATGCATTTATTGACAAAAACTATTAGTTAGCTCTTGTTTTCCCTTCCACAATTTTTTATTTATTTATTTATTTTTTTATTTGCAGACACTTAGTCTAAACAGACACATTGAAACTAAATCTATCGGTTCATCATACAACTTACTTTCTCATACAATATAATCTCTTACTAGCTAGGCTAGCTAAACAAATAACTTAGTTTTTAATTGGTTACATTAACTCGCACTCATTGAGGTCTATGGGAATTTTTGTATTTCATAATTTCCGGCTTTACTTTAGAGTGTTTCAGCTTAAAACTTTCAGGGTATCTTCTTGACGTATGCTCGCAGGTGCTGACGTTCCTCAAATTTGTGTTTTTAGCATGAATTTGTCAATATTAGCCAAAAACTGTTGACTTTTTGAGCAGCGCAATGTGGTGTCCACAGTTGGATCTAATCAAGCCTGGAATCATCTTAACCCTTTGTGCCCTGACAGTACAAATTTGTACCACCAAATTAACATGGTTTTAAATATATTTTTAAAAAATCACTATTCACATCAAACTAAATGAGAAAAGTTCATTCTTTTTATGGAGATTGATGAAGAATCTGTGTGAAGGGTTTGAGATAGTGCCGGATTTAAACGGTTAGGCAACACAAAGCTCTGGTGATTAGTATGAGGGGGATCAATGTTTTCATATGAATAGTAATGTCAGAGCAACTTGGGCAGAAGACGTAGTATCATTGTACTGCAAATGTAAACAAAGAACTGTTGGAACCAAAGTTGTCTGCAACAAACTTGTGTGATATCAAAAATCATATGATTTATGAATTGAAGGAATAGGGAAAACAAACGGGAAAATATAAAATGTTATAAAAGTAATAACATGATTTACTGACGAGATTTGGAAGACGTCGATTGTACAGATGAACAAAGGGTTATTTGAGACCCAAAGAGGGTCATGAACTTCCTTGAAAGAAATACAGAAGATCTTAAAAGGGAACTTAGTAGAAACGCTTAAGTTGAAATATTTATAGCTGATAGGTAAAGGAGGAAACGGAGAACGCATGAGAGAGCAACTCTTTATACTGACAGAAAATTAAAATTTGAACTACAGTCAAACAAGGTAATAAAAAAAACAATTATGAAGCTTGTTTGTGCTTACCGATTTTCATGACATCTGGCTTCCCACACTCTGCAAGTCCTTGATTAAAAATATTGTTGTAAAAGTCGACGACACTTTCCACAATTTTCTTCAAATTGCTAACCTAAATAAAATAAAATTGATGCATTATGAGTACATAGGTAAGAAAGTAAGACTTGTGAATTCAAAAGACAGATCAAGTTACTTGGATATTTCAACCGTTTGCCAATCGAAGGACTAAATATACAGGGAAGAAATCAAAGGGCAAATGCTTTTAAATGCTTGAAGTTTATTTTAAGTCAATCAATTTTTTTAAACTATTTTTTTTTCTATTCAGGACCACCAAAAATTTGAGATGATTTCCAGGATTTTCAAACTATCAAGATCAATAAAGGATGGAAGATGAATACCTTTAGGCGCCAATTTCCCCCGACGTCAGTTTTGATTTTTGACAGCCATGCTTCATCAAACCACTCAGGAGCTCTGAAAGAAAATAAGTGAATTGGTAAAACTTGTCAAAGCTAGAAGTATACAAATAAAAATGCATCCAATTTAATCAATTACTGTAGTTCTCTGTGGAAAATTTATTTCTAGCACACAAACCATTGCTTATCACTCCGAGCAATAAAGTTGGTTCTTGAAAGGGTTAAAAATTCAACAGATTTGTGGAGGATGCGGGAAACATTGGCTCCTCCAACCAATTCAGCTGGGAGGTGTCCCTCAAATCCCTGGACTCAACCGACACAAAATGCAACCCCCAAAAATGGACTAACACGACAGACCTAATTTCAGACTGTGAGACTGTGAGGCCGGCCTTGGTACATATTGTGTTCCAAATTTCTAACAGAGCACTCAAACTGTGCTGGCTGATTACAGTAAAAAGTAAAGCAGTAAAGCTTAATGTTCCATTTAAATCTGGTTAGTAAAATTAAATCGGCTCATACGGAAACGTCCAATGTCAAAAATAAGTTCATTAAGAGGACAAATATAAAAAAATAAAAAAAAAAAATGACAAATTAAAAAACAAAAATTTAAGAAAGCGGCAAAGAAAAGGTAAATAGGAGCAAGCAGCAGTGGAAAAAGTCTGATCAGAACTTATAAAGATGCAGCATCTTCTAAAGAGTGATACACGTTCACAAAATCAGATACAAAAAAATGGGCTACGGACATTTTCGTACGAGCCTGTTCAATTAGACAGGTAATTGAATCCGTCTAAATTTAAAAAATGAAGGCATTTTAAGCATAAACAACATATTCTTACATTTGGTGCAAAGCTTGTGCAATTGCAACACCATCGGTAATATCCTGCAACTTGCCATGAGGAGCAGTCAGTTCAAAAGTTTGAAGCTGTAACAGACAGAAATCAAAAAGGAGGTAACATCACATAATGGACGTGAAAAACATTAAAAACAAACCAATTTGCTGAACTGGGTAAAACTAACTAAAAACTAATTTAAAACTGAGTGGATGCAAAACTAGCATTGAATGATCAACGCCATGAGGAGCAGTCAGTTCAAAAGTTTGAAGCTGTAACAGACAGAAATCAAAAAGGAGGTAACATCACATAATGGACGTGAAAAACATTAAAAACAAACCAATTTGCTGAACTGGGTAAAACTAACTAATAACTAATTTAAAACTGAGTGGATGCAAAACTAGCATTGAATGATCAACGCCATGAGGAGCAGTCAGTTCAAAAGTTTGAAGCTGTAACAGACAGAAATCAAAAAGGAGGTAACATCACATAATGGACGTGAAAAACATTAAAAACAAACCAATTTGCTGAACTGGGTAAAACTAACTAATAACTAATTTAAAACTGAGTGGATGCAAAACTAGCATTGAATGATCAACGCCATGAGGAGCAGTCAGTTCAAAAGTTTGAAGCTGTAACAGACAGAAATCAAAAAGGAGGTAACATCACATAATGGACGTGAAAAACATTAAAAACGAACCAATTTGCTGAACTGAGTAAAACTAACTAAAAACTAATTTAAAACTGAGTGGATGCAAAACTAGCATTGAATGATCAACGCGTTTTTTTTAAAGAACCAGGGATGGAAAGTACCTACAAATGGGATAAAAACATAAGAAAAAAGCTGCTTCGAAACAGTCACATTATTAGAAGCTGCCTCAAGTTTCAGATTGGCATGTTTGAAAGTTCTCAGAAAGAGTTCACAGCATAGTGGTAAATTTTCTAAGATTCCTTTAAAAAAAGTAAAAAACTACTTTGGCAGTTAAGAGTTATAAAATTAATTAGCTACAGCTAAGTAAGTAATATTTGATAAAGAAAACCAAGAGACCAAAAAAAGTAAATATAATTTTAAAGTATAAGAAGTTACCTCAGCTACCTAAAAGAACAATTAAATTTGAACTTTCGTTTTTTTAAATTAATATGTGTAAGTTGACATTTTGTTACTTGATGTTATTCTTTCTGCACATACGAAGAAACAAACCAGCCACAAACTTGACAAAAAATAGAACAAATTGGAGAAAATAGACAAAGAGCTGGATATCAATGCGTTTTGATGCATTTCAGATCTATGCACGCTACTTGTCAGAGCTCAGTTCTCAAAAATGTGTCTGCTCTATCGCCAATGAAAACGGTAAAGTGAAGCTAATTTTTTTCTTCGTGAAAAATGATGGAAAAAGTTACTCGTGTGTGGAGCATGGTTAGTCTGAGTTGGTTTACAGTAACTGTGTCTACACTCTCCAGGACCAACTATTTAGAGACTTAGCTTGTTTCATTTCATTTTGATGGAGCACTTAAACCATGCTAGGCTAACCCCTGTAATAGGATGTTGTAATTTATCAGAGACAAATAGAGACGGAGCACTGTGCTAAAATACATAGGGAAGATTTGAGGCACACTGAATTTTCGGAGATTCAACAAAATAACATGTAAAACAACAATCAACACCTTTTGATGTCGCATGGTGTTGAACGGTGACATTCGGGAAACACAGGGGGATGGGCGGGAAGTGAAGAGGAGGGTGCTCACCATTCAACACCATGCGACGTTGACTGTTGTTTTGTTGAATCTGCGAGAATTAAGAGTGCCTCTGCTGCAGCCAATTAGTGCTCCGTCTCTGTAATTTATGGTCTTTTACCATGTTTCCATTAAATAAATTACTTAGCCTTTGACGCCGTGATCGAAAACAGCATACCAAATGAACTAAAGCATAAAAGAATATATCATGGCAATTTTCTGGCAGTTACCAACTCGTTCGGAAAAGTATTCATGGCCATGAATGAACTTCATTGAATCACATGGGCGCCGGCAGGGGGGAGCAAAAAGGCAGTTGCCCCTCCTCTCCCCCCCTGAAAATAGGTATATACCAATATTCATGCCAATTTCCCCTCGAATAGACTGATAACAAGTAGAACTTTTAAAAAATTGAGGGTTTGCACCCTCTTCCTGAGATAATTCACTGCCAGTGCCAATATTGAATCAGAAATTCAGTTAGGTAGTGATCCATACCAAGGTTCTGCCGGTACCTTGCGAGCCAACAGTAAAGCAATTTATACTGATCCGATCGAAACTCAATAATATTAAGTGATCATTTACTTTCCACGCACATCATTGTATTTTATAAACGGGTCATCCATTAACTTCTGAACAATCGGTCATTTACCTACTCAGGGATGGTTATGCTGTACATTCCTTTTCGGTACCTCATTAGCCCTTCTGAGTTGTCAATCGAAAATCTCGTTTGAAGTTCACATTCAAAAGCATCAATGGTAAGTCTATGATCACGTTCATTAAATAATCATGGGAGTCCTTCAATTGATATCAATTTTAATGATCAACTTGGCAAAGTGAATGATCTGCCTGCAGAGTTCAAGTAGAGTATAGGACGGAGGACTAAAATTGCGAATCAATGAATCCAATGGTTTGTAACTCGCACCAGTCTTAACTTTAAACATCAAGGACTGTCCGTCCCATTGAGCCCTGATCCCTTGAACTTTGATAATATTGGCAGAAGGTTCCTAGGTTTGAGAGACTTATTGGGCTAAATATATTTAGAGTATGTTTACATAGGTAGGTTGAAACAAGGAAAAAGACTTACCCATTTCAATAAGTTTCGACACAGTTCTTTCTCTGCTTTTTCAGAATCCATTGTAAGTTTTTTGATACTACTAATCTTCAACTCCTACTTGCTAACCTCGAAAATAATGATTGAAATGAATTGAACTAATCGTAAGACTTAAAATTACATTGAAAGGCACTATAAAAACTTCGAGGTGAAAAGGGAAGTGGGCAGAAAATAAAATGGTCAATAGTTTAGCAGTATTTTAGACTTGACGACACGAATAAACAAATTCATAATTCATGTTTACTTTCTTTCTTTCCATTGGAACGGTTATCAACAATCAAATAGCACAACACAATGGTAACAAGCTGTGAGAACCGAGATAAAAAAGAAGATACACACGCCACACGGACTACTTGGTACACAAGGTACACAGTAGTCACGACTCATGAGTCATGACGGATCGATGTGACTTGACGGACCGTTTGTTTGTTTCCGTTTGTTTGTTCGTTCCTAAAAAAGCAAGCCATTTTATTCATCAGATTATTTTTGAGGGAATTAAATAAGTAGTCAAGATTAAACGGCAACGTGGAAATGCTATTAGGTCTGTTGGTTTTACTTTGACTTTCGATTAATCGAGAACGAAAAACGATATCGACCTGCGGTTTGCGCCAAAATGTTCGACTTAAAACCTTCTTTCTAACGATCTATCACAAATCCGGGCTCTGAAATGTTATCATTTAAAATTTTCAAATTTGAAGGTTCGTGACCCCCGCAACCACCCCCCCCCCCGTGTACTGTCTGAAAAATTCCGATCCCCTGGAAGGTGTATCCTTAGAAATGATGGGACCCATGTTTAAGCGTTTTTTTTTTTTTTAATTTGAGTTCGTCTCTGTTGTACAGCCTCTTAAAATGTTGAAATTTTCAAAAAAAATTAGGGGCCCAAAAACGCCCCTGAAGTATTTTTTTTTTTTTTTTTTTTTTTTTTTTTTTTTTTTTTTTTTTTTTTTTTTTTTTTGGAAAATGTGTAATTTCTTTTAAAGAACTTGTTCTTTAGAGCAATTTAGACTCAACGTTTTTTAAATTTGGACCATTGGAAAGGGAAGTTACACATTTTTGAAAATGGGTCCATATCGAACTCTGACCTTTAATATATCGAAAACAAAAGACGATATTGACTTCCGGTTTGCTTCAAAAGTCTTAGAATTTTATTTTCAAATAAAAAGTGGGGGTTCCCATTTGAAGTATGGGATTTAAGGTGGTGGGGAACCCCTTGGGAGGCCCCCAGGTGGGGACCTAAAATCGGCGACCCCCTTTACAGACGTCCCCCTTAATAATATTTGACATGTGTTTCAGCGATTTTTGAAATTCACGACCGTTTTCGAAAAAACCCGAGTCCGAGTGGAAACTATTTCAATCAACACCCTGTACTAATACTATGATAGTATATGTATCGGGACTCTACACGCACTAGCCGTACGCGCGGTGGCTGACTTATTTTTTGGGACTCAACACTCAACATAGGAATTAAGGTGGATCCTCAGCGTTTAGTTCCGTATTCTGCCACCAGAGAAAGATACGATCTTTAAATGGAAAAAAATAATGGTAAACGCAAACAAATGAAAAAAAGGGCTTCGATGGAGCCTCGGAAGCAATCTAAGGAGCAGTTTAGCACAAACCGTATGCTAAAATGTTACGAAATAAGCGAGAAACTATTGAATTTCGTAAACCCCTTAATGGCGTCCAATATAGAATTGGACGCCATTAGGGGGTTTACGAAATTCAATAGTTTCTCGCTTATTTCGTAACAAATTAGCATACGGTTTGTACTAAAATGTTCCTTAGATTGCTTCCGAGGCTCCATCGAAGCCCTTTTTTTCATTCTTTTGCGTTTATCATTATTTTTTTCCATTTAAAGAACGAATTTTTTTCTGGTGGCAGAATACGGAACTAAACGCTGAGGATCCACCTTAATCAATTAAGGGTGCACCCAAGGTCCATATATTATAAGGTCTAGCCGGTAGCTTTCGGCTCCCTTCGTTGGTCCATAGTTTGGGAACCACTTCTCCATTTAATTAATTTATTAAAACCATTGATCAAGATGCCGGCGAACTCGGGAAGAATGTTAAAGTAGATGGGGGTATGGGTTCCCAAACTTTGATTTCCCGAGTTGGCGCTACCGGCCAGACCTTAATACATGGACCTTGGGTGCATCATCCAACCAGAGACAAATATGACTCATGTGACTGCAAGTGACTGTGACGTCACGATCCGTTCAACAGGGTGGGGTGGGGAGAGACAGAGATGGCTTTTGGAGATCTACATGTGGAGGGGGGAGGGGACAGGGGTGCTTGTAAGTTTGATGACTTTTTACTATAATTTTTTTCTTTCAATTCATATTATTACTTTTAGCCATCAAAAACAAAAGCTTAGTAGTAGGACTTTGCTACCGACCGATACAACGCACAATCGATCGAAACAAAATTCCACGAAAGCGGTTTCGTAAATTTAATCAATCGAAACTTAATTAATTTTCATTAATTTAGATTCCATGGCCAAAGCTACGACGAAAACTTTGGAAATTGTTTGATCGATTGAAATTTTTTCGAATAGTCGAGTGAATCGAAACTTCGAAACAAGTCAGCGTTTTTATCGGCTGTGCGAGTCCAGCCTGCCTCCAATGCACAAAAGCTTGAAATCCCTTTTTTTTAAATTAATTTTGATGTCTTGTAGTCTTGCGGTTTTGGTGTTTTTGACCAATTTTAAAATCCAAGATGGTGCTTACCCATTTTTCATTATTTTGCGAGGGTGGGAAAAATGTGGGCGACTGATTGTGAGCTGAACGGACGGTTTCAGTGATGAAGTTAGCCGCTAAAAGGGGGAGGGGCGGTGCTTTGTGCCCCCCCCCCAGAACGTGACTTTTACCCCCCCCCCCCCCCCCCCCCCCACCCAACAGTAAAGAGTGAGAACGTGTGAAAAAATAAAGAAAAGAAAAAGAGAGGAAAAGAGAGAAAAAGAAGGAAATAGAAGGCGAAGGGGGCAAAGATGGAGAAATTCAAAGGGGATAGGGGAAGGAAAAAATATTGACTATAAAAATACAAATAAATAAATATTAATGGAGCTTGAAAGTTAATTCAGCATTTTTTTTCTCAGAGTTTGGGATTCTAAATTCTAATGAATGTATTTTTTACATTGTTCCAAATGGAAACAAGAAAGATGGTTTGGTAATTTTCGTCAGTGATTTTGAGTAAAATTGCATTCAGAATACAGTGAAAGTTTGCGAAAGAAACTTAAAATTTTCAACATTGCCCAGGAGTGGAACCCCAGACCCTCACTAAAGTAGGGCTGTCTCCCCAGACCTCCAACAGGGGATCTCACATCCCCCCCAAATTCAAAAGTCCAGAGGATGTCCTCTGGATGCCTTATGGATATTTAAAAATAAATACTTCCAACGTCCTCAAAATATCCTGAAGACATTCTCTGCTTAATCATTTATTTATTTATTTATTTATTTATTTATTTATTTATTTATTTATTTATTTATTTATTTATTTATTTATCAATTTATCTATTTAGTAAAAATTTAATAAAAATTAAGATAAAGTAAGAAAAGTTTCCCCTGCCGCGAGCTAGCTCAAGTGGCAGGTTCACTAAAAACATAAAGTAACAACAGAGAAATAATAATAAAATAAAAATAACACAAATATGAAATAAAATTAAAACCACAATGAAAATTATAAAATATGAACACAATATAAATATGAGTAAATTTAATTTCAAAATAAGGTTGGCAACCTCTGTTACAAATTTAAAAAAGGCCACTGAGTGTAAAAAATTAAAAATTTAAAATTTGAACTGCACCGAATAAAAGAGGAAATTGACTTGATTCTTTATTTTTTGATAATCAGTAGAAACGGACTAACAATAATTAGTATAGACCACTGCGTCCGATCAGTGTAGGTTGTATTATTCTGTGGCAGAGGGTCGAGTGTTCACTCTTCGCTGACCAACCCCTTGGACCAACCGGAGGCTCGGTCTTCTCAAGCCTCCACGCAACCACGACTGCACTTGCACTCCTCAAAGCTGAAAACGCTCCCGGCCGGCGCGGCGGCGGTGTGACAAGTTTCGAATAGCTTTTTGCGTTTCAATTCATTCTTTAAGCATTTGTGAGGGGGCTGGATCTTCTTTCTTTCCTTAATTGGCCACCAGTGGCAGGTATTCTCAAAAGCTTCAAAGTACAAACCCGCCAAAGCTCATAGTCTCTGCGAGGTGCGCAGTGGCGCCATTTCAGATTTTCCTTGGGGGGGGGGGCAAGGCCCTCCAAAAATTTGGATGACCTCTTTTTTTTTTTCTTCTTCTTTTTTTTTTGCCGCGCATCTTCAAAAAATCTCTCTGACTTGATTTTTTGGGCACATTGAAAATCCTTGGGGGGGGCAATTGCCCCCCCTGCCCTCCCCCAAATGGCGCCCCTGGAGGTGCGACCCCTCTTTCAGGCGCAACTGGGGCTGCTTTTTAGTGGAGGTTTTTAAGTAACATGTTCTCTTTTCAGGGAACTCGAGGACGCTTAAAGCGGGTCAGAGTCACTCAGTTTTTGAGATAATTGACCCCTCTAACGATAGAACATTGATTTTATACATTACAAATCTTGTTCTTGTAACGTAAAACATGTGTATAGCAAGAAAGTTTAAATTTGGTTCTATCTCGTTCAGCAGATCAAGAGGAACAACATTACTTCAGAGAAAAAAGTTGATTTTCCGTCGTGAAAGTGGTAAAAAATTCTAAATACCTGACAACACCTGTAAGCGCCCACATGAAATCCCGACCACTCTGCTGACCTAACCTCAAAATTGCCCGGGCTCCGGTATGTATCTACATGGTATTGAGTGGACAAAAAATTTCTCACACTGCCTACAATCGTCCGACGTTCGTTACAATTTTTCGCGTGAATTTGATGGGCTCTACCCGCTCAACCGTCAAATTTGAAACAAGTTTCTGAAAGATAATTGAGTGTTTTCAACTTTTTCATTGTATTCGTGATTAAAATTGACCAAGTTGAACGTGATACGCCCTATTTCTCACCAATGTCGCTTCTTCTTAGCTAGATCCCCTCAAGCTGTATCATTTGTCATCTCTTCCTCGCTGCATATGAAATGAAATAACATTTTTGCTATGAAAAAGACGCAGGTAAAATCTTCTGTTTCTTACCATTACCTTTTCCAAATTCTCACCTCCTATCTCATTTATTCGAGTGTCGAAGTATTCGTATCATCCGACTGACGAAGTCTCCCTATTTTCAACTATTATCTTGAGCTCGCTCTCTCTCCGTTTCAACCGTTATTGTTGTTCTTTTGTCTCCTGTTCTTCATCACTTTCACGTTACTTACTACTTACCCATTCCATCTCATATTTCTTTTACCATGTTTTGCGTTTTTCTGTACTACTATCCAAGCTTTCTACCTTGGGGTTTTTTGTTTACTCAAAAAATGTGTTCTGCTAAGGAGGAAGTGTTTGTTTCCTGAACAGCTAAGTGTATGAAGGTTCTTATTTGAAGCCTTCTTTATTGGATCCGAGAAGCTCAATCAGGACTCAAATCAAAGATGATACCACATGTAGGCAAAGTGCTGTGATTATTCTAAAAGGACTAAAGCGCACGCATGTTTCTTTTGTTTGTGGTGTCAGAGGGTGCCTTGCGTTGAGGGCCTCCTGGGTCTTAGGTAGTTGGATGGCACAGAAGCAGGCAGAATAGCCATCTCCTTTGAACATATCTCTGTGCGTCTGTGTTGTATGGAGCCTCTTTCATTCTCAAAATAGTCTCAAACTGTGTGGGTAGTAAAAATGTAACTGTTGCAAACTTTTGGTACAGAGGATTAGAGTGTTGACTCTTCCGTGCAAACCAGCGAAAAGCTGATGGTGACCCTAAAACTTTCCGAAATCTACTCCTCTTCCCAATGAAAGTTCTTGAACACGTGAGCGCCTAGTCATCCAAGGGCATATATTTTTTTCCTGGATGTGAGACATGAATTGAACTCACACAATAATGGGAAGCTTAAGCTAACCCCCCCCCCCCCCCCCCCCCCCTTGCGGTAGTGATTGTTTGAGCACCTGAGTGAAGAAGGTTTCTGATATTTAGCGAGTGTTCCTCTAAATTCTGCTAATTCCGAGATAGAACATTGTAACATTGAGCGAAACTGTTTATTCTTCTGAGGTCCGAAGAGAGTGCTAAACTTGTCTAAAATTTCTGCCAAATAAGAAGTGTGATCGCTAGAAAGCGAAGAACAAGCCACTGTAAATCAAATTTTTTGGACAGGAGCATGGTCAGCCTTGACTGTCTTTCTCCAGGCAAATGGACCAGAATCAAAGGTAACCCCTCTTTCGGACCAGTTTTTAGTCAGGCTGCTTGAGTCCGACGAGAATTAGAGTGAACCGACCATATAAATTGAATCGCCTGGACTGCTAGGAACCTTGTTTATCGGTTTCCATTTAAAAATAACTGATGGTAACTGTCCAATGAAAAAAGTGAGGTTAAGCCCTAGTGCCTAATGCAGCTGCAATCTTCCTATTTTGAACAGAAACAGATGCATCATCTAAAAATTATAGACAAATATTACAGAAGATCAGCGCTTAAATCAGTTGCAGATTTAGAAACCTTTCAAGAGTGTGGTAAGTTCAGGAGTAGGGGGAGCTAAAACCTATTTGCTGTGTATCGATATTTCGTATCTACGAAGGTAATATTCTAGTAATTATTGAGTATATACTCAAATATTTACCTAGGATTTGAATAATCACCCTGTATTCAAGTATTTGTCTAGAATCTGATTTTCACTATTTGTATACTGGACAAGTATTCTATTTTTGATAGAATCAAATTTATCAAATTTATCAAATTTATTCAAATGTCAAGATCAATTTGAAAGCTATTTACTGTTGATGAATTTCTCAATTTCTAATTCTTGGTATGAGTAATTCATCCGTAATGAGCTGGTACTAGCTTAGATCATGTTCATCATAGGTGGAATTTGGAAATGAGGGAGGGTAGAAGGGGGTTTATCCCCCCCCCCCCCCTAGAGGTCCACCAAGCCCCCCCCCCCCCCCCCAGAAAATGTTGGAAACAAAAAACGTTCAGCCATTTGGTCATGTGATTTGGCACATCCCAAAATTTCGGCTCTCATGAAGAATTTAAGGAGCTCAAAAAAAGGTTGTCAGTTATGGAGTGAGTGTATTCCCCCAAAATTTGCCTGCGGGTGGATCTTTGAAATCAGTGGATAAAACTGGTTGACTGGATAAATGAAGGGCTGCTATTGGTTCCTTCAACAGTGTTTATCGAAAAATACACCTCTGTAACCAAGTATCCCTCTGTTACATTGGATAAGCTATCAGGTTTTATCGACTTGTTTCAAGCAGCCGATAGTATATCGAATGTCTCGGAAGTATACTTGGTTACGGAGGTATATTTTTTGTTGAACACTTTAGAAAGACCAATAACAGCCCTTTATTTGTCCAGTCTATCAGTTTTATCCACTGATTTCAAAGATCGGCCTGCCGGATTGTAAGTGGAAAAGGGTCATCAAGGAGCTTAATGATCAGAGTTTTCAGGGATCAAATGCCTGAAAAGCAAAAAAAAAGTCATCAGTATTTTGCTGCCCACTGGCAAGACCTGATATGATGCTACTGCTCAGCCCCCCCTAGAAAAATTCGTAGTTTCGTCTATGCATGCTCTACATTTATTAATTCTCGGAGCATTGACACGGTTGAAAGATTACTTTTTTCTACAGTTGTTCGAAGTCTTTCTCTGAGTCAAAGTATTTGTTTTTGAATTCCTTCGAAATTGTGCACTTACTTACTATGAACATTAATTGATTCTGTTTTTCTCCCTCAGAAAAAAATCATTCCCAATGACTCGACGTAAGGCGATGGCTGGAGATGAAGAACTTCGGGTAAGTGGATTTAATATTTTCCCTCTTTTCTTTCCCAAGATTATATTTGAGAATGAACGGTCATGAATACCTTTATTGATGCATATTGTTGAAACATTCACTAGAATAACTTTTGAAGGGAGTGCCACCAACTTTCAAGGTACTGCTGGTTATACTTGGGTAAAGATCTGCTGATTAGTGTATTTTTTTGCAACTTTTGGTGTCATCATCTCAACGCCAAACTCCAAACATCAACATCGCTGGCAGTGACGTCAATTTTTTTTCTCCATGCGTGGATTCCAGACTATCAGCTGTGTTGCACTGCACGCTGTGTTTTTGTGACTTTTCCCCCGGAGCCTTGCAAATGATAATTTTCGAGCAACAGGCCTACAGTAGTGATCGGCTTTTGGGAATATTCCCAACCTGAGAATTTACTTAGTTTTTTTAAGATTTTCTTTATAAATTAATATTATCAATTGATATTTAACTGATTTTCAAATTCCGCGTCAAGTGGTGGCTGCGCCACCTATCAGAATGCACTATACTGTAACTTTATTGTACAATGTACAAGCAGAGCCATAAGTCCTGTGTTGACGCTTTGACGCAACCCGCATTACTCATAAAATTAATGCTCTCTTTTTCCTCTTTTTTTTGTTCTCTCCAGAACAAGAGAAGTTCAGGCTACGTGTAGTGTGGGTTGCGTCGACGCAGGAACAATGGCTCTGCTTGTACAGTTCACTCTATCAGTCGGAAAAAACTTACTCTCTAAAAATTGAGTCAATTCCCGGCAATAAACCAACTCTATCCTGCAGGTGTTTTGTCTACATAGCCATGTGGCACCGTTTAAACCAATTGGATTGATCGATGCCTGTTTTCTTGCATTCTGTTGTACCAAAGTTCAGAATCAGCCTGTTGGAAAAGAAGGAGAAGGATGTTAAGTCCTCAAAGGGCAACAGAGTTTTAACTCTGAGGCTAAGCTGGTCATAGTTCCTGATAATTAAAAAAAAAACAAAAAAAACCCTATAGTTATTTTTGATTATGATTCCAGGGGGCCGATCATTTACTCTATTGATAAACTGATTGTTAAGACTGTCTATGAGTGATGCTATTGGTTTTAAAGTGTAAAAATTGGTTGTTGGTATGGTAATAATCGTTAAAGTGTTTGTTTTTTAAAGGTCGTTCATAGATGGCTTTTAAAAACGGACTCTTAAACGATGGTTATTGTAGCAACAGCCATGTTTTACAATTTCAGACCAATAGCATCACTCATAGACAGTCCTAACAATAGGTTTATCAATGAAGTAAGTGATGGACCCTCAGAAGAATATTGCCTGCCAACATTTTTGACTACTTTTGTTATTACGTATTAATTTTCTGTCTTGTTATCTTGAGTCTCTTTTGATTTTTCGATTGTAACCTCTTGTGAGTGAGAGCCATGCTCACCTTGGTCTGTTTATTTTCTCACCAACTAAAAATCGACTGAAAATTTCATTATTTTCTTTGCTCTCTTATTATCATTATTTTTAAAAGATCCATTCGTTGGTTATCAACAGAACTCTGACTTCAGACTCATTAAAAAATGAGAAAATCTGTAGAAGATTCTAAATTGTCAGTGAGAAAATAAACTTAAACCATTGGCTTAGGGTAAATGTAGCGCTTACCTGATAAAGGTCACAATGAAAACAGCTCCTCCACATCTATCCTTTTTTGTATCGCGAAGCTTTTTGGGCTAGCTTATTTATATATATGTTACAAACAGCTAAACAGATTTTTAAACATTTTCATCTATTTCCCAAGGTAGAGGAAACCAGGTATGAGCAGTTTGATTCCTGTGAGGGAGCGGGATTTTCTAACTTCGTTGACCAGCATTGACCAGCTTACGTAGCAAGTTTTCTCTCTTAAGATTAACATGGGAGTTGACCAGCCTGTGTCATTGCCCGCTAGCGATCGGAATGACCCTAGCGGTGAATATCGCGCATTGCACATACCTCGTTTTATCTACCTTGCTATTTCCAAGAAAATAGTCTAAGAAATTAAGAGATATAAGCGCAGCGCCTTGATCTATTCATCTATTGTGTCAGTCCGGTGTTTATGCCAATGAAAGGTTAAAATGTATGTTATTATAATCATGGATAACAATTAATTATAAATGGTTATCATTCCTTGTCCTGAAATATGCTTGATGGTTTTGTTCGTATTTCAGAGCATGTTATTGAGTTTTCGAGTTGCTGAACTGCAGATGTTATTAGGATATGCTGGTAGAAATAAAGCTGGCCGAAAAACTGAATTACAAGCAAGAGCTGTCGATTTATTGAAAACAAGATCTACGCCTATCCAATTAAAGATTCGTGAATTATACAAGTCGATTCAGTAAGTTTTTCATTGTATTTTGCTGTAGATTGTGTACTTAACAGTTAACCCATATATGCCCAGAAGTATTTGTAATTTGAGATGTTCCTCTAAAAAAAGAAAAAAGAACAAAAAAACAAAAACCACAATCTGAGTACTAAAGATATGAACAAATGAAAAAACCAGAAATGTTTGGTTCATCTAAATGCCACGTGCTAAAACTCACAAAATTGGTTTTTGAGTAATATTGGTCCAAATTGACTGAAATTTGGTCCGAAAATAACACAACAAGTAGGTCGTTATCGACTCACTGGGCATAAATGGGTTAAGTACAGCTGGTTAAGAAGACCCCTGGAAGGTCACTCACAGCTCTGAAAATACAGTAATTGCTTTATTTTATTTTATTTTTTTTTTCTTTTCATTAACTTATCTTCGAATAGTAACTTAAGCTAATTTTTGTATGTGCAAAAAAAATTGGAGACAATTTTTACTAAACCTGGGTAACAATACTAAATTTCAGAGTTTTGACCTGTTTTGGTGGGTGGCATGCAAATGAGTCAACTGCTGTTTTTTCCAATTTTTCGATGGGCGCACGTCAAAACATGGGTTTTCCTAGACATAAAAATTTTTCATTTTTGGTTTCAAAAACGCAATACAGCCAGTAATTTCTAGCAAAAACCATGTAATATGACTCATTTAAAGCTAAGAAAGCTATTTGTAATTCAAGTTATTTTTTTGTGGATTTTTCAACATCTTGATTTTTATTCTTGAAACGATGTCTGGGAAATTCCATACTGCTGGTCCACTACCGGGCGGTACTTTGTGCAAACCCTGTAATTATGGTTTTCTGGCAAAGTTTGAAGTGCCAATTATTAATGAATGTGTTAAAAGTTGTTTCATACCCCCACCATTAACATTTACTCTTCTTTAAGTTATTATACTCATCCAGAGGGCACTGAATGCTTGTAATGTTTGCACTGGAGCATGTGACCTCTGTATTATATGTTTGAAATATCTGTCTTTGGAATGTTGTGGAAAGCCAGAATCCTCAGGTTTTTCCATTATGGTGGCATTTTTGTCTCTATTTTCATTTGTTTACCTCTTCTTCCCTCCCCTGTCTTGATTCTTGTTACTTGTGAGAATCAGTGATACTTCTTTTGGCTTTTCTACTATTATTAATTAATGACACTTTTTTATTCACCGATGATTCCACCGATTGAGAAAATATTACACAGTGCTGTTCATTGGATGACTGTACTGCACAAAAATACTCTGATCTGTAATCTTTTCTCAATCGGTGGAAAAGCAGATGAATTATTAAAATATCTGCAAGTTTTTTAAAATCATCAACGACTCCACCGGTTGAGAATCGATTACAGATCAGAGTATTTTCGTGCATTATAGTTATACACTCAACTGAGCTGTGTAATCTTTTCTCTACGGGTGGAATCATTGGTAAAGTGAAAAATTTAATTAATTATACGCAAAGCGGCAGCTCTGACTGTTATGTAAATTCAAAACTACGCCAAGTAGTGAATGCCAATTCCAGCAAAGATTTCACAAAAAGTTGGCAACTGATGTTCCTTTTCCGAGGGTGTTTAGCTTGGGTCGGTATCCCTTTTGTCCTCTTTCCTTACTGCAACTGTGAGAGACCTTGGCTGTTCACTTCAAATCTTTATGTTCCATTTTTGTATTCAGTCCAGTTTTTTGCTTGGAAATACAAGCGTATCAAATGCATGATTTGGTCGACTGGACTTTTGCTGCTTCTGCTACTACTTTTTTCCTTATTTATTGCCTTGTCACTCTTTCTGAATATTAGCTACCTGTGACTGATAACTTCATTATATTTCTCTTCTAGACAAGGAATTGCTAACGGTACTGTAATACCAGATCCTCCATCAACTAGTGCAAGTGCTCTTTATCCAGCAACAAACATGCCACAAAGAACGCCACAACAACCAATGGGTGGTAGGCCGATGAACAACCCACCGCCGAATTACACTGATTATCAGCAGCAACAGCAGGTATGGGCGGTTATCAGAGGAATTGCGTTTTTGAGGAACTTTAATTATGCAGACAAATAATCTGGTTAGGAGTGATCAGGAAAATCAAGAGTTTACTTTACATAGATATCTTGCAAAAAAACTCCAAGCAGAGGTGTTAGTTTCCTAGCAGCACTACTTGATGACTATTTTGTGGAGATCACTTGTAGGTCTACTCTGAGGGATCATTTTCAGTTTTTATTAATATATGTTATTTCTCATTCACAGATGAGTGCAAATAGTTACAATGCATCAATGCAAAAACATTATCCAATGTATAACTTCAGACAACCTGGAGGCGGCGTTCAGGCAGCCAACATACTTCCTAAAGCACCAACAAACCAGTATCCAGTCCATCCTGATGTTAAATTCAAGCGCCTACCTTTTTATGATATCCTAGGAGAATTATTAAAACCATCGAGTCTTAGTAAGTTATTTTTTGTTCTTTGCTTTTCTGTTTGTCAATTCATCTCTTTTTATTTATTATTGTATTTATCTATCTTGAATGTAAAAGAATGCCCTAAAACTGCGGTACATGTAAAGAGACAAGGAAAAAAAGAAACAAAGAACAACAACTGCAAAATGCGAGTTTTAGGAGCTGAGCTAAAAACATTGAAAAACAGTGTATTAAAGAAGAAAATTGGTTTCACTCCACTTCCTTTTCACTCCACTTAATTTCAAGTTGGACCTTCTTGTTCTCTACTTAAAAATAGGAAAAAATGCTATTTTTAAGAGTTTTTGAATGACATTACCTTTTACGGCTGAATAAAATGTACTTGTTTCACAAATTAACAAAGTGCCGAGCTGCGGTTGACAATGGAGAGGAACCTGTAAATCATTTTTGTCGACTACAACTCGCCCGTAGAGCGGAAAGGGTTAAGGAATAATAAGCCCGAGCCATAAAAAATGAGTTTGCTGGAAACTTTTGCTTTAACGTTAGGGAGGGTTCATTCTAGTGTAAAGTCACTTGAAAATAATGTTGAGAGCATCAGAAAGTTCCAAAACCCACTCACAAACTCAATAAATGCGTTTAACGAAATTACAAGATGACCGTCAAATGAGTGGGTGACAATGACGGAGTCCCATCTAATCGCAGCTTTCTATGCTGAGAAAAGTGAGTCAGCGTAGAGAAAGTTGCAATTAGATGGGACTCTGTCATTGTCACCCCCTCATTTGACGGTCATCTTGTTATTTGTTTAACCCATTGACCTACCATTTAAAAAAAAAAAAATCGTACAAACCTACACCTAAAGAGCAAAAATATGAGTAAGTTGGCTGCACTAATTCCTCAACAGCCCACATTTCGATATCCGTGACGCTATCTATCGGAAGTACGCGAAACTACGTTGAATTAGCAGCAATTGCGGCATGACGCCGTATGGCTTCAAAGTGTATTTGGCCCAGTGCACGCATGACGCCATATGGCGTTAAAGTAGTCCAATTGGTTAAACGCATTTATTGAGTTTGTGAGTGGGTTTTGGAACTTTCTGATGCTCTCAACATTATTTTCAAGTGACTTTACTCTAGAATGAACCATCCCTAACGTTGAAGCCAAAGTTTGCAAGAGACCCAATAATTCAATTTGATAAAAAATTAAAGATCTCTAATTTTGAATTGATGAGTAAACTTAAAAGTTTTTTTGTTTTTTTTTTTTAATGTATAACTAGATGCTGCTGGTCAACAACGTAATCAAGAACAGTCTTTTACTTTTCATTTGACCCCTCATCAAGCAAATGAAATTGCATTTAATCGTGAAATCATGACTGGAGGAAAACCAGAATATACAGTACAGGTAAATGTTACACAAATGCACAAGTAGATTAAGCTTACTGATTCTAAGTGGCAATAGCTATTTGTGACTGCATCTATGAAAAGGGACCTTAATTCTCGGAGTCTAATGTTCCAGAACGGCGAATTTAAGCGAGTCGGGTTGAAAAATCTGCAGTCAAGTTTTCGACGGGAATCACTCAAGAGCAGCCTCAAGAGTAAGTTTCTGCTAGTCTAGCACACGGCCGTGGCTGCCAGTGACATCGCGTGCAATTTGGGAACAATGTATTCTATCCATTTAAACTCATGTAAAATATCGAATTCAGGGGGTGCACAGTGCACAAGGAAAATTCAATATATTTAATGAGTTTAAATGGAGCAGCTGCATTGTTGCCAGATGGCACGCGACACCACTGGTGGCTGCTAGAGATGTGTTTTATGGGAGAAAAATATGACATGAAAATATTCAAGCAATTATTCTTGTTCTTCTATTCTCATTCTCGTAGAATGGTAATAGTAACAGTAAAAGTTGATTATCTTTTCTAAAGAAAAAGTCCATCCTTACACTTATTTCATCTTTTTTTTTTTTTTTTTTTTAGGTACAAGTAAGATTTTGTCTTCTAGAAACCTCATGTGAACAAGTAGACAGTTTTCCATCCAACATCTTTGTCAAAGTTAATAACAAAACAGCTCAGCTTCCGGTAAGTTAACAAATATTTTAATCTTATTTTGTTTTAAATTATAAGTTGTAGATTTTTATTTTAAGTTGGCAGTTTTGAGGTTTTTTTTCTGATCAGAAGTTTACCGCACACAGATTTTTTTCTAGGGTCTCAGTTCAGAATAGTGAGGCTGTGCATTTGTTCAAAGGACATTGCACACTCCTTATCGCAAATGGTTCCCGATAGATTTTGAATGTGATTGGCATCATTTGTTTTAGCAGATCAAGCTAAGAAAAAGTTCTTACAGCACCCACTCAATCGTATGATAAGTTTTTGAGATATTCGCGATTGAAGTTGAGAGTTTGACTTGAAGATCCCAAGTATCTGCTCAGTATAGTCGGCTTGACCCTCCTTTCCTTGGCCCATTTTATTAGTGTGCGTAAGATAGTTGGTCCATAATGAACGTGTGGGAGGTGGGCTGAGGAAAGGAGGGTCAAGCCAACAGTACTTGGGATTCTCGAGTGAAACCCTTGTACTAGACAGCCGATCATGCTCCATTTTGGGCCCCATTGGACCTATAATTGGCGAACTTCAAGCGCGAATATCTCAGAAACTTATCTTTTGATCGAGTTGATGCCGTGAGAACTTTTTCTCAGCTTGATCTGCTGAATCGAATGATGCCAATCACATTCAAAATCTATCCGGAACCATTTGCCGTAAGGAGTGTGCGATGTTCTTTTTGAACCTAACTCCAACTTGTTTGTAGTTTGAAAATTTTTGAACTTCTGTTTTTTTTTCTTTCTTTGAGAAAAGGACCCAGCACACTCCTTATGGGAAATGGTTCCTGATAGATTTTTGATGTAATTGGCATCTATTGATTCAGCAGATTAAGCTAAGAAAAAGTTCTCATATATAAATATTCCTCATCACTGATCAGTTCCCCCATTCAGTGTTTTCAAGGATTTTTTCTTCTATCATTTTATGTATTTTATTTTCTTATTTATTTATCACCGTGTTAGAGCGGCTGGACTTTACTACTACTACTACTACTTATTTATTTATTTATCCATTCTCTTTTTTTTTTATTCTGTGCAGAATTTTATCGTCCCATCCAAACAAGGTCAAGAGCAGAAGCGTATGCCCAAACCAGTGAATGTTACTCCTCTAATAAAAATTAGCCCTGTGGTTCCTAATATCATCAATGTTGCTTGGACGCACGAGTATGGACGAGGGTTTGTCATCGGAGTCTATTTAGTTCGCAAATTGAATTCCTCTCAGCTTTTGCAAAGATTGAGACAAAAAGGAATTAGACATCAGGATTACACCATGGGATTAAGTGAGTACCAACCATAATCAAATCACTCAAGTCAGTCACAGGTCAGTCAATGCATCTATGTCGCACAGTTGGTGCTACTCTAAGCCAATTTTAAATAAGCGATGCGTATGGAGTTTCATATTAGAAAAGAATAGAAAAATTACATGAATGTAATGGAATGATGATGGAGCTGGGATGATGATGCACTTTGAGTATCGGATCTTGACAAGTAGCGGTGAGTGCTACCAAACCGCATCAAAGCGTTTGGTGAGTGGTTGATTAGTAACGAGTCGAAATTCTGCGCAAACCAACCGCTCACCGATGCATTTTGATGCGGTTCGGAAGCACGCTCTGCTACTTGTCAGAACCCGATATTCAAAATGTGTCTGTTCTACGCTCTACCTCACATCCATTTAGTATTTTTGCCTCTTTTAAGTATTTTTCATTATACCCATCTGAAATAACTGACAAGTCTCTTATAACAATCTTCATTTCAACTTTAACTCTCATGAAAGTTTTTAATTTATTTGTTTTGATTTTTCTTCTTCTTTCAGTCAAAGAAAAGTTCAATGAAAACTCAGACTGTGAAATTGCGACCACATCACTGCGAGCATCATTAATGTGTCCTTTGGGTAAATTACGAATGACAACTCCTTGTCGTGCATCCACGTGTACTCATTTACAGTGTTTCGATGCTCTTCTGTTCTTGCAAATGAACGAGCGTAAACCAACATGGATCTGCCCTGTTTGTGACAAAGCGTGTCTGTACGATAGTTTAGTGATTGATGGGTAGGTTTAGCTCTCTGGATTCATTTGTTCAACTGTTTTTGCTACAAAATCCTGCACATACCAACTCTCCCAAAGCGATTGGATCCTGTAGAATTGGCTTGAAATGAGTAGAGGGGGGGATGGGATCCATTTCAGGGTAGAACTTCTACAGAGTTTATTTTTTATTTTTGACTTACAAGTTTTTATTCTTGCATCTTCAGTCTTGAGAAACAAGGATTTTGGGTGACATCCAGTTTACCTGCCCCAGGGGGCTGATTCTGCTCTTTTGAAAGAGGCAAGTCGAGATAGTGGGAATTGACCTATTCCATTGGTTTAAACGGTGTCATTTGACAGATTTCGAGACTTTTGACGGACGGAGGAGTCATTTTTCTAAAATGATCTACTCTGTCTTCAAATCCGTCTCGTGACGTTGTTTAAACCAATGGGAACAGTTGAAACCCGCTATCTCATCTCATCTCATCTCATCCAAAAAAGCGGAATCAGCCCCCAGGTGTCACTGCCATGAGGGACAAAGAATTGCCTCCAATGACCCATGACCAAAAAAAAATGAATGTGAAATAGTGTTTTCCAATAGTGCTTTTAAGAAAATTCAAATCCTTCAGATAGAAAAACTTGTAGCTCTCAAAGGCGATTATGTGTGTCAACTCAATTTTGAGTTTGTGTTAGAGTATGTCACATAGTAGCCTTGTTGTTTTGGTAGACAGCTCTCGACTTTATGGAGTTTGAGCCGATAGGACTGAGGTAATCTGAGAATTTGGATGGTAGAGGTTATTTCATGAGATTTGGCAGATGAATGATTGGCTTGTTTTCTGTGCATTGACTGCGATTTGTAGAGACACGAACGTACCAACTGCGCAGGAAACTAGGCGAGCTGTCATCTGCCATCTTTTGTGTAATAGACTCTAAATGCGTGACCTTGATTGAGTCCTTGAGATCCTCCCTTAAGCTTTAAGCTTAGCACTGACTCGGTGTGGAGTTGATACGATTGTTCTCCAACTCCAACTGCAAGTATCCTTACTTGAAAGCAAAGTCGCTGAATAATGCAAAGTTCGTTACTGCTTGTTTAAAAATTTCTGCTCTGGTTCTGGGTGCACTACATTTTTCACAGATGATTCTAGTTTTGAAACATGCCGCCAGCATTGAAAAATTCATTTAGTCAGTTTTTTTTATCAAGTCTTGCTGAAGCTGTTGCAAACTTTTGCTACAGGCTATTTTATAGCTGATTAAGGGGTGCAATCCTTTAAAAATGACAAAAAGCGCCCTAAAAAATCTTGAAATCCACTCCCAAACTCATAAAATGCTTTCAAACGTGAGACCGTAATGGCTATGATTACCGCCTTTTACATTGGGATTCCCTATCTCAATAAACTCCATCCTCACAGGGTGTTCTTGCGACACCACACAAGAAAAAGAAGAAGCAGAAACATACAGTTGCCATAAGGCGGTAATCACTGCCATTACGGTCTCACGTTTGAAAGCATTTTATGAGTTTGGAAGTAGATTTCGTGATTTTTCAATGCGCTTTTTGTCATTTTTACAAGTTATTACCCCGCAATCAACCATAAAGAAGCCTACAGCAAAAGTTTGCAACCGCTCCATTGGCGAGAAGTTTGACAAAATAGGAATGGAGTTGATGGATTATTAAGTTGACTTTTCTCTCATCTTTTTGATAGGTACTTCCAAGAAGTTCTCATTAGTCCTCGGATGCCTAGCTCTTCTAATGATATTCAACTACATCCAGATGGATCTTGGTCAGTGCCAACAACCAAGAAAGAAGGGTCCCACAAAGCTACAGCAGTGAGTTCAATTTTGTCTAGTCTTAGTCTTACCTTGCTCAATTATTGTTTTAATTTTAGCTCTTCTTAGAATGTTTCCTGGCAAAACTCTCACTGATTTTAATGATGGTGTAGATTTTGGCTTGGGTAGGCCAGTTGCAATACTTAGATTCATTGTGATGGGTATTGCAGTTTGCCTACTGGAACCAAAATGATTGAAAAACCTTGTCGAAGAACCGTGGGTCCTTGGCCTAAAGTGGTCTAGGCTTAAATGCCTCTGACAATGGCCATGAGAATGGCCATGACAACATCGGATTTTTTCTGTCTTGCCGTGCAACCTTCTCACATGTGATATCATATCTACTCTGAGGTATAAATACAACAAAGCATAAGAGCCATGGCAAGCAGCTGTGGGCGGTTGGGCTTTCTACTTCTACTTTTATCTCTACTTCTTGCTGTGCAACCTTCTCACATGATTCTTAGGTTGTTCTTTGTTATCTTGAGGCATCTCCAAAAGAAATCCCCTGAGAAATCTCACAAAGGTTACACCTTTAAATTGTGTCCTCCTATTTTCCCACTCAAACATCTTATCTCACTTTAGATATGGGATTATCCTCTGGGGCAGGAGTCCTCATGCAAATTCTCTGCTTATAGAGCAAAAAAAAAATTCTCAGAATTCTTTTTAACTTACCCTACAACTACTCCTGCAGAGAAATTTTCAAAAAGCATCAATTATTCACTTTACCATCTCTATATATCTTTGAATGCTTAAAGTTTGCAGCTTACAATAAATTAATATCCCCTGAGAGCATGCGACCACAGCACAGATACAATAGCAGGCATAAATTTATTTCACGGGAAGTGGCCCGCCTCTCCATCTCTGACTCAAATATTAAAATTGCTTCTGTGCAACTCTTCAACCGACTGCCTCTAAACTTGAAAAAGACAGTCCTTGTCCTTGGATGGACAGATTGGGAAATACTTGGGAGAGCTGAGGAATTTTGTCCTGCAGAGGGCATTCTACCATGTCAATGATCTAGATTGTTAAAATTAATTTTGGTTGTTTGTATGTTTGACTTGCACCAGCCTAATTTAGGGGCATAATGTACTAAATTGTAATAAATAAATTAATAAATCTTTGTGCTATTTTTTCGCTAAATAAATTCTTTGTCAACCCTTTGTTTCAGCAGGCCAGAGCAGAACCTATTTTAGAAACTATCATAGACGATATTGGTAAGTGATTCAAGCAAGTTATCTCTTTTTCCTTTTACTGAGACCGGCAAAAGAATCTTCCTCATCATTGCAAGAGGGGAAATTTCCTTACCACCATTCCACTGCTCGAGCAGTGAGAGATATCGTCTCTTTGCCGAATGATTGGGAGGAGGGCGGCGACATTGAGTCGGTGTTAGCTGTAAGTGTGTAGAGAGTTCATGGAGTGTCGTTATCTCGATACGAGCCCAAGGCCGATTCGCATATCACCTCTGCTGTCTTTCTTGCATTGGAGAGGGTCAAAATATTTCCCCTCTCGCCGTGATGTGGAAGATTCTGGAAGACACCCTTGTGGTCTACCGGTCCTGAATCCACTGGCAGTCATTGAAGCAACCAACTTTTTTTTTTTTTTTGTGAGGACAAGTTGGATGCGTCAATCCTTTTCGATGAGTTAATTAATTTTTTTTTTTTACCATTACTGTATGTGTTACTGTATTTTTCTCACTTTACACTTCAGTCAGCTTCATTTTTGAGTTTTGCCATGAATGGACTGGCATGATTGGTCGTTAAACCAATGCTTGAGGGTGCAACCAACTGATTAAAAACAACACACACACTTGCAAAACAAACATAATCAAAATATTTTGAGTATGTTATTTTAAAAAAAAAAAAAAAAAAAAAAAAAAAAAAAGATTAATTTCAGTATTTTCAATGCGTGAGAAATTAGAGGCTTGGAATCACGTTCAAAGTAGAAGTGTTCAAAAAAATTCTGAAGGTTTTGAATGTAGACAAGCCATTGTGATCTCACGCAGAATAATTGCTCTTTGTGAACTTAAAAAGGTTTTCGAAAAGGAAAATTCCCTTACCAGAAAGGCTTGATTTCAGTTCTTAAATCCAAATGTAAATTTTGAATTTTTATTTTTTAGAAATTCTTCCCATTCCCAAAGAAGAAGTCACTGGTGACTCTGATAAGAAGGATAGAGATGCAGCAGCAACTCCAGCTGTGCCAGCAGAGAAGAAGAAAGTGGAGGTCATTGACCTCTGTCTCAGTGACTCAGAAGATGAGGTCGAGGATGCATCCAAAAAGTCCCCTTGGCCGGCTGGAAATTCCAACACTAGGGTAGGATCTGGTAAGTCATTGCACTAAAGACTGTAAATGAACTGTTGATTAATTTGATAGGTGGTAGAACCTTTGATACCTTTTTTTCTGTCGACCATTGAGAATACAATTCAAGATGAATTTCATCGTATTCTTTGAAGAAAAAATACACTCTTGAATTGAATTGATTCATGATAAAACGTCCATGATCAATTTTTTTTTATATTTGACTTTGTGAGCGCACATCACTCTTGAAAAAAAGCTGCATCTGTGTAAGTACCGATCAGATGTGTTCTGCGGCTTTTTGCTCTTTCCTTGTTTTTTTTTTTGTTTGTTTTTTTAATTTGCCTTTTTTTTCTTTTTTATATCTGTCTTCTCAAGAAAAAATATTTTGGACTTTGGATGTTTTTGCATGAGCAGACGCAATTGTTTGCAACAACCCCTCCTGAGTGTGGAACTTAGTTTAGAACCTGATATTGAGTCGTCCGTCATTGGAATGTGTCATTCAGCGTCACTTTGACACAATCTGTGCCAATTTATGTTATAATAAAACCAAAGTTTTCTTCATTGCATCCCCGCTGTAAATTCTAAGATTCGCGGACATTTCCCCACAAATTCTCCAAGGTACCAATGAAAACCAGAGGTTCACTTAGATCTTGCCAATGCTGCATAAGTAAAACCTTGGTTTTACCAAAATATTTTAGTAAACGTGCATTTTTACCCATGCAATGTCAGTAGAATCGAGGGTTGACTGAATGTTACCAGTAAAACTGAGGTTTATGTGACTTTTGTGAAATCTAGGTAACTGTAAATCCTGCCAATGCGTCTGTTGCAAACTTTTGCTGCTGCTTTTTGGAGGGTCGATTTCTACATAAAAAATAAATTGGAAGCATCAAAAAGTCTCAAAATTCCTTTCATAAACCCACAAAAGACATTTACAGAAAATTCCAAGATGGCGTTTGAACGAGCGAGTTAATCCTCTTAGACTCTTAACCTCTTAGCCTAATTTCAATTTCATCAAATTTCATCGAGAACCAGTTCCCATTAACCTTTTTGCACACAAATTATGAAAAAAGTGTCACTGTGATCTGAAACCTATACCGTTAAATTGAACAAACTTTTCTCTTATGAGTTCATGTGCGAGTCAATTTTTTTGAATTTCCACTAGGCACCTTGTAAAAAGTCCTTATATGGGACACTGAGCGAAAGGGTTAACCAAGCGCGGTTTCCATTTATTTTGCAATTTTAAAGCCATTTGCAAAAATTATTTAACTAGCTCACAATCAACTTTTGTTCATTTCCAGATTCGGGTAGCTGTGTTTCCACTCCAGGGCCAAGCTCTGTGACAAGTAGTGGTTATATGAGTCCGAATGTTATTGTGCTTGATAGCCCTTCGCCTCCTCCAGCCCCGGTATCACCAGTGCCAGCCACAATGCCTCCTCCACCTGATCCGGCGTTTTAGACATACACCGAGTGATCTCTTAAATGTTTTCTTCTAATTTTGATAAAATGTTCCGGAAGAGTAGCTCATGATAAAAAGTTGCTACTGTTGTAAATAATTTACGAATGCCTCTGAAAGACTGTCCCAAGTCTTTCCTTTAACCCGTACCTCCTCCGAAATGAAGCTTTCTAGTCCTTGGTTAGAAAGAAAGAAAGAAAAGGTCTTGTGCTTTGTGACCTGTGGGCTCAAAGCGTTAGATTTTAGTAAAATGATTTGTTTGTAATTCAATTTTAGTCGTAAGTATTAAATAATGTTTGGAAAAGAGAGGATGAGATTTCGCTGGTTTTAACTACGTACTAGAAAGAGAATCTTTCTTTGCAATGATTGGGTGTATTTTTTAATTTTTATCTCTCTATTTGAATCTCTGTCATGCTTGTCAATTAACTGTTTCCTCACCAAATATTGACTATAAAAAAATTTTTAGCTTTAGACTAGTGAATGGAGCGAAAAATTCTCAAACATTTTTTTGATGTGCATGTGGAAGTCCTCAGAATTTCATTGGAACTCATCTAACCTTTTGACTTTTGAAAAGGTATAGAATTCCAATAGTTCATTAAGTTTACGGTGTATTATTGTTAACATTTGCGTGAGCCAATGCCTTTGACAGAAAAGTTGTTCGGTAGCTTTAAATGTTTCAATGATTCCTTTTCCATTACAGTTCTCTGTGTCAACGAAAAGTCCTGTTTCAGTGGAATCACTCCTAACCAATGTTCCTTACGAGGAAAAAAAATGATCTAAAGGGTTAAGCATTGAAAAATTTTACAGAAGAGGCTCCTATGAAACATCAGGTCTGGGCTTCGGAGGAAATTCTTATTTCTGTGTAAGAGCGAGCTCACATGATGTTTTGTGGGCTCACTTTTCTGTTGGAGAATATCTGAATGGGGCTCTTGCAAACTTTTGCTGTGAGCAAATGAATTGTACAATCTGATGTAAAAACCAGTGAAAATCACAAAAATCACACTAAGAAAGTCTCTTATTTAGTAATAAACTCACGTAACTGCAACAACAGCAGGTTTGTAATGACAGTTCAACGCAGGTATCATGGAAGATTCCTGTCTATTATGTCACTTTCTCAACAGAAACACATAGATTACTCTCAATTTAGATAGTAATCTCCCATGTTACCTGTGTCTCTCCATTATTAAGCCCGATTCTGAGAGTGAATTTTGTGATTTTTTAGTGTACTCATTCACAGTATACTCATCCTATACAGTGGCCAAACTCTAAAGGAGCGCTTTTGCGATTATCGTTTTTTAATGTAATCAAATGGGAAAATTGAGTTGTTATCCCCCAACTACTTGGGGGTGCCACCGTTGCGTCTAATGCAAATCAAATGGAAGATGTTGGCTCTATCCTCCGACCACCAGAGGGCATTTGCCGTTTTTCTAACATTGAGTTTTGCTATTGTGTAAAATAAGTACATATTATGTATACTGTGGACTCATCGTAATTTTTACAGGTTTTTATGCAAGATTCAACTCTTCAGTCCCCTTTAGCAAAAGTTTGCATGAGTCCCATTCCTCGAAGAAACTTTTCATTAATTATGTAAAGCTTTTAAAGAGTAGGGACATACGACTTTATTACTGTGTCACGCAAGGTAGTCAGCCCAGTTTTATGTAATGCTCCAAAACTATTTTCTGCAAAACTAGGTCATTGGCTTTTGCACCATGAAAGTCTAGAAATTGTTCAAGTTTAAATCCCTCAAATGATTTTCTGGCTCCACGACAGTAGCTTGCCTAATTTTTTCACCATTCAAAATGTGACTGATCAGTTTTTTGTACTGTCTAAGCTTTTCTTTTTTAAAAAAAAAATGGTGAGGGGGTGGGATCTATTTAGTGTTTTGTAATTACTTTGAGGGATGCTCTCGAATGCACCATAAGGGAGGTTTTAAGTTCTGAGCAAAGTGCATTACGTAACTTATGAAAATAGCATTTGAAGAAAATTCTACCTGCTCTCCCCATTGCATTACCCTTTGGGTTTTCATACTCCTGAGAAATCATTCTATAGTTAAGATCATTGTACTTCTTGTTAAAAAAAAGTTTTTTTCTCTTCCCATCTTCTGTCCTGTTTGTACAAAAATGTAAGCATATATGATATTGAATAAAGAATATAGCTGTAAATTTAAATTAGTTTTTGTCATGAAAAATAAAATTCAGTTATTCCTGAAAAATAATCTTTTTGTTTTTTTGATTTTTCCCCCTGTATCATTGGTCTGGTTCAAGTGTGCAACTTAAAAGTGATGGTGGTCTCATGGAGTAATTAGTGAGAGACTATACCTTGTCCAAGAAAAGATTGGATTTGACCATTCTACGGCTTTCATGTGAACATCAGTTGCTTTCATCCTCAGACAGGGAACTTGATTGGTTAGGAGAAGTAAGAAACTGATGTTTTCATGCAAACCTACAGTTTTCAAGTCCAATCATTCTTGCGACAATGTATAGTTAATTTAAATCCCATATGGTGGTATTTGAGGTTGAAGCAAATTAATAACCTTCCATGGTTTTTTTCTCTCCGAAAACTCCCTTGTTCAGAAGTTGAGGTCCCTAATAGATTATTTTATGAAAAAAAACTATGGCAATTTTACTTCAGATTTCACCAAAAGATATCGGATGAAGTATGGAGTAAATACATTTTTGTAAAAGGCTCTTTTATTTTTGAAGGAGGCTGTGAAGAGTTTTGAATTTTTAAAGATTGTTTTTTTTGTTCAGAATCTTTAGAAGAGTAGAATACTCTATGCTTAGAAAATGAGTCCCCTTGACCCCGTAGCCCAAAATTTTGCCTTCTTTCAACAGAAAATAGCCCAAAATCGCTTCCTGCATTGTTTCATGTTTCAAATTTCATAGGCGTGCCCCCCTCCAGAAAACTTTTCTGGATCAACCACTGCTCAAGGTGAAATTCTTATTTGAGCGATGCAAGCATTTTTCTTATGCTCAATGTCATCAGACCGGAACAAGACTGTATCCAAGCCTTATTAATTGGATTTGAAGAAATGAAAAGAAAGAAGATGTACCTTTAATTTTTTATTCAATCACAAATTTTAGAGACAGATAGCGAGGGGGCAGAAGAGAAAGAGAGAAAAAAAAAAAGGGGGGAGGAAGAAATTAAAATGAAGATAACCTCCAAGCAAAGAGAGAAGATTATTTACATGATACTGGTATTTGAAATAATAACAACCTACGTTACGAAATAATTAAAAACAGTATTTACAATAAATAAGAATCTACATTCAAACTTTTTTTTTGTTTTTCCATTTTTTTTATCATTCACAATAATCAAAAAATAAATCTCTCCACTGAATACAAAGTTAGAAAATCAGAAAAGAGAAAATTAATATAATACAACTAATACACTCTGACATTCAGAGCAAATAAACTCCAGCTTTCCTGCTTCCAGTTATCGGTCTGGACAGTCCTGTAGTTGATCGAAAGTTTTTGAAGTAGTTAAAGAAATTGATAGATTTGCCACTAGCCATTAAAGAAAATAAGTTCTACAGCTAGCAACTTAACTTGATCAAAGTGGTGCCTTAAAGTAGGTTCATCAATGTAAGATTAAACGATTCCAAAACATTCCGGGCTGCTGGTCTTTCAAGATCATAGTTTTGACAATTTGTGGGGGCAAAGCCATTTTGAGTTTCCGGTTTAGACAAGTAGTGGTGCCTGCTTCCGAACTGCATCAAAACGCTTCAGTGAGTAGTTGGTTAGCGCAGAGTATCAACTCGTTGCTAATCAACGGCTCACCAATGCGCTTTGATGCAGTTCAGAAGCAGGCACCACTACTTGTCAAAATCAGAGTCTCAAAATGGTTCTGCACTAAGTAACACCCATTTTAAACTAAAAGAAACATTCCTTATTTACTATCTCCGTAGATAAAGGCAAAATACCAAGTTTTTGAAGGTTGAACAAGTACTTTCAAGCTGCACTTTGATCAAGGATATTCAGCTAATTGCCCGACAAACATTACCACTGCAACTAGATGAATATAGTGGTTAAATGAGGGGATCGTTTTTGAGGATAACAGTAAAATATATTGTTCTGAAGCAAATAACATGGTTAGTTACGGTTTGTTTGACCAAAGACAACATCTATTTCATGGAATCTAAATTTCAGGCTTGCCTTTATGGGGTAATGAATCTCTGTACAAATTTTGAACTTTTTGCAATCCATACAGTTTAGTGTACGGTAAGAAATGAAATCATAGTGCGCATAATATCAGTAACTCTACCGGCAATGCTAATTTACAATGCTGCTATTATTCTGAAAGCTTGATGTAGCCTATTTCCAATAGGATCATCTTGTTGTTAAACAACTCTTTTGCTCTTTGCCAACAGTTGGCATTGAACTCAAAAAATTATGGAACAGAAGGATTCTAAATCCTCAAAAAAAAAATACAATAAATACACTCTTCTCTTCGTTAAAGGTTAGAAATTTGAAAGATGATAAATGGAGAAAATTCATGTTTTTCACTTCTTAACTAGCCTTACAGTATAAAAACAGCTAGTGAAAGCTCTCCAATCTAACAGAGCACAACAAGCACAAATAAATAAAAAAAAAAAGGAGGAAAAGATTAATTTGAAATAACCGCAAAAATCAATTAAAAATTTACGGAAAAACGGTCACTGAGAAGTCCATTTCCATCAGATTAATATGGTTTTCATTTACCTCCATTGTTTTTATGATCCCCAAAAACCACTGTAACAAGAAATAGACTGAGTAAGTGTGTTGTCTTATTATGACTAGTTACTTCGATGAAGTATTTGATTCCAAACAAAACAACAACTTCAAAATGTAACTTCAGGTAGAGGTCGTTTCAATTCAGTTGGTGCACGACATTTCTCTGCGTTCCCTGTACAGAAGAGACAGTTGCGTTGCTGCTCATTGCATTTGCTGATGCGGATGCGTTTACCATACATTAACATTTAGAACAGTCAAGACACCAACTTCGTTCAAACAACCTCTAGAATGAACTTCATAATCACTAACTCTGGAGAAACTTTATTTCATGATATTATTTTTTTGACAACATATATTTTTGATGGCAAGATTTTTTTTTTTTACCAGAGAATTCAATTAGGTAGTGTCTTTGATGTTCAAGAAAAAAATAGTCAATGCTTGTTTAGAACCAAAGGATCAATTAAAACTCAGTTTGTAACTCTACCACTAAATCAGTCTACACTGTCATTATATATATATAAAAAAAAAAAAAAAAAAAAAAAAAAAAAACAAGAAAAATCCTTTCATGGAACGGTTCTTTTGAACCAAATACAGAAAACTGTGTGTTTAAAAAGAGATACACGCACCGCACGCTCACTACTTTAAATGTTTAAGGAAAGTATAGGGACATAATATAAAAATTGAAAGATCATTTGAGAAAAAACATAGGTAATTCAAAAAATATAAAATTCACAGTAAAGAAAAATAATGAAGCTGGCGAGCATTAAATTTTAAAGATTGTTCTTCACAAATATTTCAAAAGTAACATTTGTAAGATGATGTTGAGAAACAAACCAAATCAACAGACAAGGAAGAGAAAATGAAAGTCTCGTCAGAATGAATCATATTTTTCTATTTTACCCTGGCACTTTTTTAATTTTTTTAAATTTTTTTTTAAAATGTTCATTACAGGAGCTCTCTCAACTTCATTCAAAACAGCCGTTTTCAGATACAAAACTCATAAATTGGACAGAACATTCCTTGCCAGCCTCAAAAGCTGGCTTTTCTTTGTTAAAAGATACAAGCTTTTTAGCCTGATCTCGGAAACAGATTATTTTTTCATTGCAAAAATATGAGTAAAATAAAGACTTATGACCACTAGAAGTCACAAAAGCAAAAAAATAATTTACAGCCAATTCTTACAATCCATCGATCTTTACTCATTTTGCGGTTGAATTTAGATGATAAAATTTGTTGAAGATCAAATTAAATTATAGGCTGACAATCAATAAATTAGACAAAAAAAAATTGTTTCACACAGAATTGATGGATTTTTAAATCAGTAGGGGGATTTAACAGAGTTTATGCTTCCCATAAGCAGGTTCTAACGGAATTTTGGAAAAGAGCAGAAAGATAATTTTTTTCTTTTTTTTGGTTGAAATTTTTGTTAAGAGCATGGTCACTGATGAACTGAGATACTTGCAAATTTTCTGATCCAATAAAAGTTTTTCTGTACAGATGATGGAGATTGATTGTGCGAAAGTACAACATTAGTCAACGACAAAATTAGATCAGGCTCATAATCAGTTCATGGATGTTGGGGGCTGACCAATTTTAAGAGCAATGCCCTTAAGAAGCCTGGAATTAGAATCATGAAGTCATAAAGAGGATGGCAAAAGACATCCTCTAAGTGAGCAAAAATTATCGTTTGAAAATGATCAAAAGTGGGCTCCCTTCCTGGGAAAAGAAGTCTAGATCAAGGCTCGTTCTCATAGCAAAATAACATTTTTGCCTTAAATGTATTTTTTTTCCCTAAAAAAATTAAGCACTCAGTTATTCGTTATTTAAAAAAGAAAAAAAAAAAATTATAATACTTGATACAATAATTACACAGTTTCTAGTTCAATTTTGGATTAATAAAAAACAAATTCAAAGAATAAAATATTTAAAAAAACAAAGTTTGAGATACTAAAACAAAAAACAAAATATAAAAACAAACAGAGAGAAAAACCCTTTGCATTGCATTTCATTTGATCAGCCCTTCGATTTGAAAACAGGAAAAAAATATGTGTCAACTTGAGAAAAACAAAAGTTATATTAAATTAAATCTTACATAGATTTTTTTTTTGAGTCCGGCAATAAACAAAATTTTGTTACGTTTCTCCGTTTCCGCTGTCGTCTCCATCATTGAAATCACTCCCTGATAGATCTTCATCATCATCATCATCGTCCAGGTCGTAATCATCTACGTAGAAATCTGTCATATCCAGAGGAGCTTCAGGTTGCTTAACTTTAGTTTTTACACAGTAATCCTCGAGAGTCATTGGTATCGTAACACCATCCTTCTCTGCTTCTGAGCGCGCCCCAGACACTTGCTTCCTAAGATAAGAGAAAACAAAGCAGATTTAGTACTAGAACTTCCAGACTTTCAAAATGCCTGGAGAAAAGATTTTTATAATATTTTTTTTTTTTATCAAATAGAGCAGGACCATTTTGAGTATTGGGTTCTGACAAGTAGTGGTGCGTGACTACCGAACTGCATCAAAACGCATCAGTGAGCGGTTGGTTAAAAGGCCTTCGTACATGTTCAAAGTATGATCGTCAAATTGGCATCGGTGAGCTGAAATCCACCGCAAACAATCGAATTGCCAACCTGACATTTCTAAAATTCAAACATAACCTTGACCAAAACACCTCCAAAACGGGTTTATTTGCTTTGCCGGCGGCCCCGGGGGGGAGAAGGGAGGTTGGCTGGCGATCGACAAATGCCGGGGCCGCCTGATTGAGGAAAATAATTAGAGTTGGAATTATCGTAGAGATGACTTATATTCGACGCAAATGCACACAAGAGAAACTATAAATATCGGGAAAAGAATAAATAAATAAAAGTCCCTATAATAACAGGAAACTATAGAAGATCCAAACGTAAAAGGTCCGAAGAGAGGGAAAAATGATAACAGAACATTGGTGAACGAATACAGCAAAATAAAAGGACTGAAAAATATATCGGCTTAACTTTCTGACGCAGAACTAAAATCGTCTGCGTCTCTCTGATGCAAATGCCTAGCAGGGAATGAATTCAAACTCCGCTCCGTAGCTCGGCCAGGGCTCTCTGCCCTTGGACAGAAGACTTTCTCCTGACCGCACATGCGCATTAGAAAATGACGTCATGCTCGGTCAGTCCGTCCCCTTCCAAGGGTGGATAGCCCTGACTGTGCCTTTCGAGCAAACTCCGATTCATCCCCTCCAACATCTCTCTTATGGCTCTCACATGACGATCCTACTTTGACCGTGTACGAAGGCCTTACGCACAGTCTCAACTCGTTGCTCATCAACCGCTCACCGATGCGCACGGAGAAAAAAACTTCGGTTCAAATGGAACACCAAGGGTGTTCGGTTCCAGTAACCTAAGTCTTCGGTTGTGCGTACCGAACTTCAGTTAGGAGTACCAAAGTCTTCAATAGGAACAAAATGGGAGTTACAGTATTAGTCACACTTACCGAAATCTTTGGTACTCCTAACTGAAGTTCGGTACTCACAACCAAAAACTTTGATACTGTAACCGAACACCTCCGTGTTCCATATGAGCTGAAGTTTAGTTCTCATAGCTAATTTTTTTTTCTCTATGCGCTTTGGTGCAGTTCAGAAGCAGGCACCGCTACTTGTTAGAACCCCGATACTCAAAATGGTCCTGCTCTAGTTAGTTAACTATAACACTAACTTAATACAATCTCACAACTACAATTAATTTTTTGTAAATTAAGTTTTTTCTTAATTTAACTTTTATAATAATAAACTTAACTTGCTCAGATAAACAGCCAACTTATTTAGAGAAAATGATTTCTTGAGAAATATTGGATGTTTTCCAATGAGGTATACCAATAGAGGCTAGTTATATAAGTCCTATCCCAAAGGGTGACAGCATGGACGTCGCACAATCCTGTTTCTAGTTTTGTTGCCTCATTTTTTTTAACTTGAAAAAAGTTGTAATTCAGTGGAAATTGGTTTTAAATGAAAGTGCAGGTGTTTTAGAGTGGCTAACACTTGCACTTTCGTTTAAAACCAATTTCAAATGGATTCGTCACAAGTTTTTTTTAGATTACGGAAACTCAAAGAACAAAAATTATTGGACACATTGTTAATTATAACAATGGTTAAGGTGATTGAAAAGCATCCTTTCAGATCAATTCAGAACGAGGATGCCCAATCATAAGAAATGTCACAACTTACAAGTCTAAAATTTTGCACACTTCTAAGTTTCTTCGATGAAACGATGAGATAAAAACTGAGGTTCACCAAAAATACAGACGATTAGCTTCTATCACAATTGGAAAATAAAAGACTGAATATAAAATAGTTTGCAAAGGAAAGACAGCTTACCTGATAATATTTTCATATTCTTTATCAGCTCCTTTAGAATCATGCCAACGACGGTACATGACAGAAGCATCTACATTAGCTGGGCTGTAGGTATTAGGTTCGTTCAATAAGGAGATCACAGATAAGAGGATTGTTCTGAAAAATTTAGAAAAGGAAATGATTTACAAATTGAACATAAAGAGTAAAAATTCAGAGCTGATTCCTATTTTCCTGTTATTTAACCTTGCGAGTATTATTTTCCCACACAAAAAAAACAGAAAGAACAGAAAGTAGATCTGTATAAAGGAACTTATAGCTCGTTTCAGAAGAGTAGGCACACCTAGCCCATAATCTTTGGCGAAACTTCAATTCTCATTAATGCAAATCAAAACAAAACTTGCCTTCGACTTGGAACTTTTGATGTTAAAGCGCTCCTCCATAAAAAGCCACCACTCAAATTCATTTTCATTAATTTTTATTTTTCAACATGAGAAATAATGTCGAAAAATTCCAAAGATTATTGGTCTGGATGCTTACACTTCTGAACCGTCCACTACACAGGTTGATTTTTAAATTTTTGAAAAGCAGTGCTTGATATCCAATGAACACAGCTACTAGCAATAAGTGCGTTGTGTAATACAAAGGGTAGTACTGGGACGTTTAAATTTTGAGATGGAGTTGGTCTGGAGGTTTTTCTGTTGAGGATCCTCTGATATTTTCAACCAAAGATTTCTGATACTATCGAGACTGGATGTAACGCTTGCCTGATAGAGTTTGTTTCAGAAGTGTAGGCGCAGCTCAACGACAATTTTTGGCGAATTTCCAATTTTCATTCCTACACATCAAAACAAAACTTGCCTCTGATTTTAACTTTTAGCTTTTTAAGCGTTTTTTAGGGAAAATCCAAATCTGAAATTCAATTTAATTGAGTTCCATCTTGCGATATGAGATAAACGGTTGGGAGATTCCGAAGATTATTCTGTCTCGGTGCAGCTGCACTTCTGAAACATCTCAGGTCAATTGGTAGGCAACCTGATTTACAGCATGTGCCACTTTCCAAAACATACGTAAATAGGAAAATATTTTTTTCCCCTCAGTCATTAAAAATACTTAAATAAATAACCATTCTAAAAACTTGGAGCCGTTTTAAAGCTTTGAATATGCAGAAAAAGATTTGGGCCTGTTTTTATACCAACTTCTTTAATAGAAACATTTTAAAAGTAGCTTGAAGTTGAGTCAATTTTCTTCCTATTAGGTGAATTCTACAGGATGTTACACTATCTCGGTGCCTCTACGAGACAACACACCCAGCCATAATTTTTACACAGTTCAAGACAGTCTGTGTTTTGATTTAAATTCCATTTAAGGTTTGCCCTCATAAATTTTCGGATCAATTCCATTTTCGTGAGCAGTAAACGCACTAATCAAAAAATTTACGAAAAAAAAAAACAGTTTTATGAGACACCTGATATAAAATCAAGGCAGAACATGGAGCCTTTCCAGAATTTTTCCAGTCCAGAAATCAAATATAAGAGCAATCTAGTGCTACCTATTTACTGTTCATAATTTTGAGATTCATTCGTAAAATGATGTCCAGTAAATGCTATGGATCAATCCACTGTGCGGTATTAATTAGATAGGAACCAACTTTCTCGTAGGCGATGAAGGGATTAACCGCAGTGGGTTTCTTCGGTAGTTGGCTCCTTTCTTCCCTTACGCACAGTGCAGTGAAAAAAAAGCTCCAAAATTGCTTTAGGCAGCTTTACTCAGCAAATTGTCGAGTTATTTAAAAACTGAAAAAAAAACACATTTTTCTTTTGTGGATAGGAAGAGATTGTTTTTTTAAGTTCTTACGTATCTCAATTTTTGACCGAGTAATGCTGCCCCTGTGGAAAATTATTCAGGGCAGGATTTCTAGGTCAAAAATTAAGTTGCGTAAGAATTTGAAAAGGCAATCTCTTCCTTTCCACAAAAGAAAAAGGTGTTTTTATTTCAGTTTTTAAATGTCTCGATGATTTGCAGAGTGCCTGAAGTTGATGCTGCCTAAAGCGATTTTGGAGCGTTTTTCTCATTGCACTGTGCTACGTCGAAGTCGGATTCCTTGTACTATGACTTTCAAAAGAAAGTACCCTGGTCGAAATTCTTACTCTTAAATTTGCCCTTTATTTTCAATGAAACTGTCGATTTTTCATGACGTACTTTAAAAAGGACGTTCGCATAAGTCCTTAAATACTTGAAAACCGCAATATTGTTTAAAGATTGTCAATATTTAAAATAGTAAAAATCGACCAGAGTACTTTCTTTTCAAGATCATAGTACATAAAGCCATCCAGTGTTGCGGTTCGCTTCAACTCTTAGTTTGCGTTTAATTCTGACCCTCCTCTAAGTTCAGTTGAGGATAGGTATTTACTGGAAGGTAGGTAACACCTTATAAGCAGTTTACAGTGAGGTTCAAATCTCGAAATGTAAATTATCGCCCGTCTAGCTAGGTAACACCTTATAAGCAGTTTACAGTGAGGTTCAAATCTCGAAATGTAAATTATCGCCCGTCTAGCTCGTGAGTAGATTCATTAATGGCGGATCTAGCCCTCGTAAACGGGGGGGGGGCGAACTTGGGAATTTTGCCCCCCGGTGAACCCCCTTTCATTTTTTCTCTCTTTAATTTCCCCCCTTTCTTCCCCCTTATCCCCCTTTTATGGCTGAACTGGGGGAGTGATCGACCCCCCCTCCCCGGGTATCCGCCGATGAGTTGACTCTCAAAACACATGTAGTCGATTCCGAGGAAGAAAAATTAAAAAAAAAATCAGGGTGAACTTACCGAACGTTTTGAGTCGGATTCCACCTTTCGCACGGTAACTCGCCAGATTGAGGATCATCTACGGGTGGATGAAGAATTGAAATGCATAAATCTCCGTTCTGAAACAGAAAAATAGGGCAAGAAAAAATGAGTATCAGCATAAAAAAAAAGAAGAAAAAACACTTCTATGCTTTGATCTTACAAAGGCGTATAATAATTATGTGGCAGGCAAATAGCAACACTTAGGCAATTAACAATCGGCTTGCAATTTGCCTACAGGCAAAGAGCATTCCGTTTACTAATAATCACCAAAAAAAACCTGCGACTTATGCTCCTTAGAGAAAAAGCCGGGAGGCCGGGGTTGGCGGTCCAAAGGCTCACCTGATCATAAAACCAAGCCCAAGGCCCGAATTAAGTTTTGGAGAGAAAGGGGGGGGGAGTGATTACATAATTTTGCAGTATACCTACATGAGGTTAAATGCAAGTCCAGCCCCCCCCCCCCCCCCCCCCCCCCCCCACCACCTCCGAACGACAACCGCGGGAGTGGAGGCTAGTGAATCGAGGTGTACCAATGTTTAGCTTCTCTATAAAAACACACGAAAGAGAACCGATCCTCGAGGGGTTGGAATGAATTTCCAAATGATCGATACTCTTGCACATGAAAGGAAAACGAATCGATTTCTAGTTGCCCGCAGCGAAAGAAAAAACTGCCTAGGTTCTCGGCATTACCGAGATAGATGGGAGTAGTCCACGCATTTTCTCCGCTGTAATCTGACAACCTTGCTTTAACGTCACGTCACAGTATCTATATTATTGTGAAGAGTGGACGGATACTTTCACCTCGGACGAGAAGCAAACTTTCCTACTCGGAGTTCACTGGCTGGAAAATTTGGAGATCGAGACAGCGCGCTCTAGGTTCCAAGTTTCCACGCAGCTTAACCTGTCTATTCTAAACCAACCTTTGCTTTGGTTGGCTGTTTTGATACGGTATCAGAACACCCAACTTGATTCTTGCAAAGGCTGGTCAGCCTCCTGACGAATCGATTGTTTCACGTCCATATAAATGGGGGAATAAAACACTGTTGCCAAATTGTACGAGCAGCCACTGTAATTGCGTGAATTTTTTTTTTTTGAAGGGGCTTGAATGTTAGTTACACGGGGAAAAGTACGGTACAGTTAACCATTCGCCGCATAGCAGATTTTGGCGTTAACCAGAAAGTACAGTAAGCTTCACCATAGTATAGTAAACTATACCAGATATCAGGTAGAATAATAAGTTATCGGTTATCCTAATTTTACCACAAAGTACGTTGTATTTGCCATGGGCGGATCAAGCGATTTGGCAACCACGAATTCCTCCCATTTAAAGGTATGAGAAACAATCGATTCTTGAGGGGGCCATGGCCCTCTTACTGATCGATTGTCTTTCATGCATTCAAATTGGAATAATACACAGTTGCCAGATTGCTGGATCTGCCTTTGGTATCTGCCATATACCCTAGTGAAGTTTACTGTACTTCCTAGCTGACACCAAAATCTGCAATGCGTTACGGTTAATTGCACCATCATTTTTTCCCCGTGCAATAGGGGGGTGAGGCATAGTAAGTGTCATATGTATATGAGGAGAGACGACAGGAAATTTGATAATCTTGGATGATGCACGTAGACCGTCTCTGTAATCTTTGATGGTGCGCACGAATAAACCGACTCTGTATCTGTCAGCAGTCTCTATTCAATCGAGGTCCAGTGAAATCAAACTAAAACGGTCAGCAAATCGGGATTCTGGCGGGGAAAATTCGGAGAGTTAAACGCCGATTGTGAGAGAGTGATTAATTTCCCTCATCGTTGAAACGACCGCGACAGTAACATATCAGCAATGTTACGCGCAGTAACACCGAGCTGCGCAACACAATGATCAGAAATAACCAATCTGGTGGCCAAAAATAAATCAGCAGTGACAATCGCCTAAAGTTAAAGCCGTCTCCGGAAAAAGGGCTCTTAAAACAATGGGTGTGCTCATCCCGAGAATTGTGCATTGTGAGCTAACGGAGGTTTTTCGCTGAAGAGCAGACCTGTTGTTTCATGGGCCCTTCTACCGCGGAGACGACTTCAATCATCGGTTAAAATCCTCGGCTTGAGTTTGGACTCTACGATTGCTCTGTTTGATCAACCATTAAAATAGGTTTAAATGGACAAAATACAACCTTGCCAAATTGCACGCTACCCGACTGTGCAACACCAAACAAGAAACTGTGATAGGTCACCAAGTCCGCCTTCACCGAGCAGAGTAACCAGAGATGATAATAATACAACAATAGAACAGTGATAGCATCACTGGTTGTTCTCGACTTGAGAATTTGCATTCCGCGCAGAACTATACGTTCAGTGACTGGGACTTGTATTGGCGGAAGTATAACAGTTGCTTGTTTGATGGTGCGTGAAAAGTGCGAACTGATTGGATTGACGAGTTTTAAAAACGCACAAACGACTTTAGATTTGATTAAAGCAGTGGCGGATCGTGAAATCTGGCGACGCAATTTTTTTCCTTCATTTCATATTCCATACAGAACAATCGAATCGACAGTGAAAAAGAGCTTCAACATCAATAATCGACTGTTGTCCACAGATTAAAATGGAAGGAAGTGATGGTTGACAATTTTTTTTTAGGAGGTTAGAAATCCGTAAATAGGAATGGGGCTGTAGCACACTTTTGCTGTAGGTAAGCGATTTAACCCCTTAAGGACTAAGCCCGAGTATACTCGTTTTTCTCCTTTAGTCTATTTCTCATTGTTTCGGTCATCATTCTAGATAAACGCGATCATCAATGAAAACACTTACAAGCTAAGGTTCCTTCGGGTGCCTTCAATTCGTCGTATAGGCAATTCCAACTCCCCCGAGTACGAAGAGTTAACTACCTCCCCTATACAAACGGAAGATTGGCATTTTTTAGAAAAACAACCTGCTGGTCCTTAGTGGGTTAAGGGTCGATTCAGATGCAACTTGCAAACGCCACTAGCACTAAAAACGAAATTCACTCCGAAATTCATTAAATGCATTTAAATGCGCGAGCGTGATGGCGGCGTGTAGCATTGAAAATGGGAGATTCCCATCTTAATTTCGTCACTTTCTCTACGCTGACAAAGAAAATTCATAGAATGATTATAGACACCAGACCAGAGTAGTGATCTACATCCGATTAATGGTACCGTAACACTTGATGACAACGGTGTCAAAAGGAAGTCGTCTCTTATTGGTCACTTCTTGATGGAGTGACAGTATTATTAGATGGGATCGAATATCCCATTATTAGTGGCATACGCCGCCATCACACGCTCGCGCATTTAAATGCATTTAATGAGTTTTGGAATGAATTTTGTGAGTTTGCAGTGCTACCATCCTAAATTTTGCAGGTTTTTGCATCTGAACCGACCTTAGATCACTTACAGCAAAAGTGTGCAACAACAACAATCCCATTCTTGCTCCATATTTCTGAAGCAAAAGATTGCGAACACCATTACCTAGTTACATCTGAAAAATGTGATTCACTGGAACAATAGTTCTCAAAGTTTTTAAACGATCGTTTTGAATATGCATTAAAGTTGAAGATTTTTGGCCACCAGATCACTCATTTTTGCACACTGTGCGCCACGCCGTAGAGGAGTTATTGCTCGTTTGCTCGTTTGACATTTGACAGTCGACGCAGCGCTGAAAAATTGCATCGATTAACCTAAATATCGGCCTTTGTTTGTTGCATTTCTTTGGTTTGAGCGAGCGACGCGCAACTACGCACTAAATATTGATTTCTTAGGACAAAAATAATATACACAGCTGATGATATACAGACAGAATCCTCCATCAAAATTTATTTTTAGATACAAAAAAAGTTCGTTAAACTACAAATATTCGTTGTCACTTTATTTGTGGGGGGAGGGGGGGGGGTTAAATCGCATTATTGTCCGGTTTTTAGTTTATTTTGGAATTTTAGCGAATTTTTTGCAAAGAATTGCAGAACTGCGCATTTTCCTATACTATATCATTGTCATCTACAGTCTCTTCATCCATAATATCAAACACGTCAAACTGATGATTATTATTTGATACACAGACAAAAGGTTAACAATTGTTTACCGTTTGGAAGGGATAAAAGGTTTTCCTTTTTATCTCGGAGGAGGGGGGGAGTCCCTAGAGGCCTAAACCGTAAATTGGGGTTCAAAAATTTCCCCCTTGAACATTTTTCTGTGGGCGCCCGTGGTGTTTAGACTAGTATAAGATGCCGTTGTCACCTATTACAAACAAGAGATAGCTTGCGGCCATACAATAAACTAGAGCTCATTTCAGAAGTGTAGGCGTACCTGCACCATAATCTTTGGCGAATTTTCAATTTTCATTCCTTCAAATCTAAACAAAACTTGCTTCCGACCTCAAACTTTTGATTTTAAACCGTTCCTCAATGAAAAGCAAACGCTCAGGATTATTTTCAGTAATTTTCATTTTGTAACATGAGAAATAATGATGAAAAATTCCAAAGATTAGTCTAGGTTTGCCTACACTTCTGAAACGACTTCTACACGCCATTGGCCACAATTTTTCTTTTTTGATGCTCTCCATGTTCGAAAACAACGAGCTTTACATTTATCTAGAGTGTCGGTTTAATGAGTAACCTGCGTAACCATCATGGGGGATTTTGAGGTTAGGTTTAAGCGAGTAATTTGTCCATTTTGATTCCGTGTGCTTTGATGCGGCGCCACCGCACATGCTTTGATCCACTGTGCGTCGCGCCGCACCAAAATACACGGAATCCAATGAACGAATTACTCGTTTAAACCTAACCTAAAAATCTCCCATGATAGTCACTCAGGTTACCCATTAAACCGCCACTCTAGATAAATGTATAGCTCGTTGTTTTCATACCATTGTTCAGCGCAAGAGGAGAAAGCCGTGTGGCGGCGCGGCGCGGCGTTTTTCGGCGAGTGGTGAACAACGATCAACGATCAATGTAGACGTATATACACGAGGAATACGTCACACCGAAACACTGTAATACTGTTAACATTGTAACACTCGCAGTGATCTCACTCCTAAGACATGGCATTGTTACGCGCCGATGCCCTCGCTTGCTATGCGCCGTGCCGCATAGGCATAACTCGTGCACAGTAAAACTGATCCGCAACGGCACACACTGAATCCAAACATCGATTTTTCCGGATAAAAAAAAAAAAAAAAAAAAAAAAATGTTGGCTTTTTCTATTTTAAAAACATCGCACAGTCGATGAGGTTTTGCAAAAACCATGTTATTTTATCAATGTAAGCTATAAAATGAATGAGTTCCCAGACACTTTTAAGTTATTTTGATATTTTTGTTATTTGTGATCTTGATTTTTGCACGTGAATGGGTCTGTTGCAAACTTTTGCAACAGTGAGACAGAGTGTTAAATCTTAAGTAAGATCACGTGAAAAGTCCATTGGTGGTATCAGAAAGTCATAAAAATTCAGGATTAAACTCACAATAGGCGTTTAACTGAAACCCAAGATGGCGGTAAAATATCGAGCAACCTGTGAGAATGCACCGTGAACATCCATGAAGGCCAAAGTTAACAACCTCACAGCGACGGAGGTCGGAGGTTATGAGTTTGTTTGCGTTGTGATTGGTTGTGACTCACAACTTGTGAGGTTGGTCATCTTGAATGTGCATGGTGCTTGCATACAGGTTGCTCGATATTTTACCGCCATCTTGGATTTCAGTTAAATGTCTCTGGTGAGTTTGTTATTGCATTTTGTGACTTTCTGCTGCCACCAATGGAATTTTAACGCGATTTTACATGATGTAGATCACTCAATAGTGCTGTAGCAAAAGTTTGCAACAGAACCATTAATGTCCGACGAATTCCACATTTACTATTTACTGTGCGGTGCTCGACAGGACCCACGCGACCGCGTCGCAACTCGCCGGCCGCGGCCGATGCAAAAGTCAGCAAGATCCGAGAGAAAACGGTTTCGGCTAATATTCGTTGCGGCTATTTGACCTAAAACTAGAATCGCTGCATCTCTTTTGCACTAGAATGGTTGGGTAGTTGGACACTGGATTGACAGACAGTTAAAACTGAGAGGTAACTTCAGATTACTTACGTCTTTCCAGTTGTTCTTCAACTTATCTTTCATGTAGCATTTATCTTTTTCTTTTCATCGAGATGCTGTTGGCCTTAATTAATAACGGAATCAAGAATAGTATTTTACTTTTCATTTGACACCTCATCAAGCAAATGAAATCGCATTTAATCGTGGAATCATGACTGGAAAGAAGACCAGAACAGTGACGAAGCGTGCAATTTGGCAACGTTACAGTTCGTCCCTTTAAACCCTTGAAAAAGCTCGAAATATCGGATGTTCGGTAAACACCTTCGCATTTGACCTTTTACACGGGTTAAAATGGACACAATGCACATAGGCGCGTCAATTGGGGGGGGGGGGCAGGGTGGGCAATTGCCCCCCCCCCCCCCCCCAAGGATTTGAAGTCAGGCTCAAAACCGGATTTTTGCCCCCTCCAAGCCGGCTCTAAGGCTCCAAAATTATATTGATGAGCAAAAAAAAAAAAAAAAAGAAGTCATCGAATTTTTTGCCCCCCCCCCCCAAACTTGAAATGACGCCCCTGACAATGCAACGTTACCAAAATGCACGCTACGCCACTGGACCAGAATACACAGAACGCAGGCCAATTTTACACAAATTTACGCATGTATGTAAAACTTGAATGAGCCTTAATGGCAGCAGATCAGAGACAATATAAACAACAGACCACGCGCGCTAGTTATCTTACCCATGTTAAAATCGGGTGGCATTTTTTTTTTTTTTTAAATATTCGGGTCGACTGGAAAATCCGACGATTTTGGCCAATTTTACCAATTTTAAATGGAGGGAGAGGACGAGAGGGGTGGAGGTACGGTTGGGGGAGGGAGGGGTATGGTTGGGGGAGGGAGGGGAGGGAAGCAGGCGACGCGACGCCATCGCTATGCGTCACAGCGTGAATCGTGAAAGCACAGAACGCTCTCGCGTAATCAAAATACGATTTAATTGAATTCATGATAATAGATGGTTTCAACTCTCTTCTTCCTCCCAATGAGATGAGAGAGAGAAAAAAATAATAATAATAACAACTAACTCGTCTGCCCCTGCTTCTCTGTTTGTATACACAAATACAATGTCACGATATCTCCCGCATCGCATCGACCCGAGTCTTGAGAGGAGACAAGTATCGGGGATCGGGGGCCTTGCTGAGAAAATTGGAGCAATTTATCGGGGCAGCTGAGAGCTGAGCGGCGCGCTGTTGCTGGGCGCGAGCGCACGTAAATCCAAACACAAATTATAACAGTTTTGAATCAAGGACTTTCGTAGAAATGAGTCTTTCCGCTCGCAAGATCTTCCCTCGAGTTTTCATCGACCCTCTCCCGTACTGAAAAATACCCCGGCCCAATTCTGTGAAAATTTTACGACTATCTGCATCTCTCTTGGACACACGTTTTAGTTCAAGTAATCACAACTCAACTCATGGGCGGATACAGGAATTTGCGTCTCTCTCTCTCTCTCTCTCTCTCTCTCTCTCTCTCTCTCTCTCCCTCCTTCCATTTAAACGCGTACGTTCAATCGGGCAGTTGCAAGGGTCTGAAATGTTGTGTTTTATAAGAAGAAAATGATAGTACTTAATAAGCTGAGAACCATGGTTCCTTTGGTTTTTTCCTAAGAGTCCCGGTTTTGGAGATACACACACGTAAAGTTGTAAAAAATCGTGTGCGTAATGACGTCACTACGCGGAATTCCCATTTAAAACAATGTGTTTTGGGCCAAAATCTCATCTCCGGAACAATGGAACTTAATTTGAAACCAAAGGCATCTTTTCTCTCAGCTCATTATGTGCTTTCATTTTCTTTTTAAAAAAACGCAACATTTTAGACCCTTGCAACTGCCCCGTATTGGAAGGAGAAAGGGGCTAAAGTCACGCGATGGCCCCCTTTACTATTCTTTTCTAACATACGTGTTCAAATGGAAGGAAATAGAGAAAGACAAATTCCTGTATCCACCCGTATCACAACTATTTAAGCGTTTCCCAACCAATTTCGTTAACTTTTCTTACAAAATGTCAGAAATCTAATTTCCAGGTTCTAGTTTTCTCCTGCAGTTTTTCATTTTACTTACAGGCTTGAAAACCAGTGCAGTGGCGGCTAGAGCTCGTTTAGGAAAGGTAGGAGCACCTAGACCATAATCTTTGGTGAATTTTCAATTTTCATTCCATCAAATCAAAACCAAATTTGCCTCTGACTTTAAACTTTAGGTTTTAAAGCGTTCTTAAACGAAAAGTCAACGCTCAAATTCATTTCCATTAATTTTTATGCTGAAAAATTCCAAAGATTATCGGTCTATAGGTATACCTACACTTCTGAAATAACCTCTAATTCCCTTTTTCTAGTTTCCGGTGAAACTCACCTTCAAAATAAAAAATTCCCAAGGACGAGTGAAATTCCCACGGAATCGGCAACACCGAGGACTTAAAATCAGCTCGAGGACTGGACGGTGGGTCGAAAAGCGACTTACCCGTTTACTGTTCATACTGTTCAGGTCACGGTAGCCAAATGTACGGGTTTGCCGTATATTACCCATAAGGCTCATTGTAAAATAAAACGGATTTTACCCTTAAACCTGGCAACATTGGTTAAGGTGATGCGGAGGAGAGAAAGAAAACTAGAATCGGTGTACTCGGATTCGGAGGCTCGGAGTACACGACTCAAGGTCGTCTCCAAAGCTGTTACTGATGCTGCGCGAGAGAACTGATTGCTGATTGGTGCTGATGAGAAATGACGAGTCCTATTGTGATTGTGAGAAGAATCAGTCCGTCTGTCCGACCGTCCTGAACGTAATAAAAGATGAGGCTTGAGACAAAACGAGTGCCGTTGATCCCCGTCAAAGATTATAGAGCAACAGTGATCTCTAAGATCATGCGTCATGTGTTACATCTGACGAGGATTCGTTACATTGAGGATTAAGGTTTCGTTCAGACATTCCATTTTTTTCCTCTTTTTTTCTTGGGATGCATCGATCTTAAAGTTAATGACTGAAACAAGATGCAACAGAGATATCTGAGATATCCTTACATTCTTACAATTAATTGGATTTTTCCGGAGTGGCGGCTCGTGCCCTTTGAAAACAATGTTTGCCGTCCATTTGAATCTATGTATAACAATCGATTGTTGGTGAAGCAGCGCTTCAATATCTAATCGATTATTTTACATAGAATCAAGTGGAGAAAAATATTGTTGCAAAATTGCACGAGCCACCACTGTTCTTCAGGCAGCCCTGATTTCATGAAACTGGTTACTAGTAAATTGCAGTTTCGTGGACGCACCGGTAACAGACATCCTTGAGGAAACTTTCAGAGAATTTGGTCCGTAACTTTTGATGTACTCAACGAATTTCAAATATTTTGGGTTTGAATGAAAGTTCAGATTTTATGCTTTTATTTGAAGATCATATCATACAGGGTGGGGCGTAGAGATCTGACGATTTTCAAAAGGCTATAAATAAATAACTATTTGACTTAGAGAAAAAAACTTTTTTTTATTGAATTCAGTACAGAATGCCGTTTTCTTACATTAAGTTTTAAAAATTACATCTCGTAGATGTTGACCGTCAGCGTCAATACACTCTTGAAGTCGATTTCGAAAGGAATTCACCGCTCTTTCGCACATTTGTATGGGTATATTATCGATTTCCTCTCTGATTCGCACTTTTAATTCCTCTAAAGTATGGGGGCGACTCCTAAAAACCCTTTCCTTAAGGTAGCCCAATAAAAAAAAGTCACAAATGCTCAAATCGAGAGATCGCGGAGGCCACTGTAAATCTCCTCTGAGAGAGACCAACCGATTTGGAAACATTTCCCGCTTAGCGGCAAGGGAAATGCGAGCAGTATGAGCTGTTGCTCCACCCTGTTGGAACCAGACGTCTCCTAAATCATTTTCTTCCGCTAAATTTTCCAACATGGGCTGCACATAGTCTTCCAACATGGAAACATATCGGTTCGAATTAACAGTGACAGTTACGTTGTCTTCCCATACCCATACAAATGTGCGAAAGAGCGGTGAATTCCTTTCGAAATCGACTTCAAGAGTGTATTGACGCTGACGGTCAACATCTACGAGATGTAATTTTTAAAACTTAATGTAAGAAAACGGCATTCTGTACTGAATTCAATAAAAAAAAGTTTTTTTCTCTAAGTCAAATAGTTCTTTATTTATAGCCTTTTGAAAATCGTCAGATCTCTACGCCCCACCCTGTACTTCCAGTAAAATAACAAGCACACAAAAACAAAAATGAAAATAAAACAGATCTTCCGGTGAGACACCCAAAATTAGCTTAGCAATAACAGACTTTTTAGTTTTAATGACTAACACCCCTTGTAGATTGCCTGAATTTACTTATTTTTCTGCCTTAAAAGACTGCTTTGAGACATATTCAGAATCTCAAAAATTGTTTGATTTAAAGCCAAAATTTCCGTTTAAAAGTGCGCTTATCGGGAAAATACATTAAATCAGAGCTTGTTTGGAACCAGAGGTGCTCGGACGGCAATCGATACGATATATCGCTTTACTAAAACAGTCTATTCGAGGGTCGTCGCCGCTTATCCAGAAGTTCAAACCATTTCATGGGTTTAAATTTACAAAATGCAACGTTGCTAGATCTAACACTACGCCACACATAACATCTCCCGGCCAGCATATCGATCAGCGTCAAATTTTAGCGCGGCTTGCTGATTTTTGACGTTCAAAGTTCAATAGCGGTCAAAAAAGATGAGCCATTAGCCATTGGTGTTTATTGTTTGGGGACCGGTTGAATGACCGCATACTTCAGAAAGACTACTAATCAGGTTTAATTTGACTTTTAAATCGGCTGTAGTTTTCCTGATTATTCTTTGACTGATGCAAACATTTTTTCTGACTCCTTTCAATAATTTCTGCTTTGAAAGAATTGACCGATTTCAAATTCAAACAACTCATTGAGACTAAAATTTTTCTGGCTCTTAAACTTTCTGTCTGCACTTCAGTTTATAGTCTTTGAAAAAATCGGCTCAGAATTCCCAAACGATTCAAGGTTTCAAAAAAGATTGTCAACTTTTTTTTACTTCCCTATATATGTGTGCACTAACACATTGGAAAATAAGATCCACCCTTAGAATTAAAACAAACCATACTATTTGGCCTTCGGCTCATTTTGGTTCCGTTTCACAAGTCATCGATGAAATTTACTATGGATTATCACTGTTCGAAGTTGCGGCTAGAGCTACTTGGCAACAATGGACTACCTCCATATAAACCTATATAAAATAATCGATTCAATGATGAGACATTGTGCCTTATCTAGAATCGATTATCTTGCATAGATTGAAATGGCGAAAGTGCACAGTTGCCAGAATATACGAACCGCTGCTAATGATTATGAACAGTTTGTGGTAAGGCTCGCGTAGCGTTCCAAACTATCTCACTCACTCTCCCGTATGACCCCCATGCCCCATGTGTACCCATCTCTTTCTAGTTTCGAAATTCGTGTACAGGGCCTTGTTTTATGACAAATTATTATCAAGATAGCATCAAAATACCTCGAGGAGTTCATTCCTGCCAAAAAATTTCACAAAAGATGTCTATGTATACGATTTTTGAAATTAGAGTGAGATGGCAGTACAAAAGGGTTACGTGAGAGCAAGAGAGACTGTTTGTCTTTGTTTGGAACGCTCATCACCGTAAAAGGATTACCAGATGAATGTCGATATGTGAACCGATGTAGGGGATGGTGAAAATACCAAAATTCTAGTGTTTGTACCTTAGTTCTTAATTTTTTTTTTTTTTTTTTTTTTTTTTTTTTTTTTTTTTTTTTTTTTTTAAGGAAATTCTAGTTCCATAACTATATTCTGGTATCAAGACCAGAATTTTCTGGTCAAAGTACTAGACTTTCTGCCGTTCACACATCGTAGAGCTTATAATAATATTACTAGAATTTAGGAATTATTTTTTTCAGTGTAGATTTCTCAACGTGAATTTGGGAGGTCGTGATAATACTGCGGCAACATCGTATGGTTAGAGGGATAAAACGCTTGGCAACGTTGGACGACGACCAGTTGAAGACTCACCACAGTCTCGGAGATGGCGGGGCATGAAGACGACCTTCCCGCTCAAACGCCAACGAAGTCGCGCGTCGCGTCGACTTTAATAACGACGCGCGCCGCACAGAGCTCAGCTAGGGCGTCATGCATTGCACCGGGCAACGCACCGCGCGAAACTAAGCTCCAGTTTGTCTCTACACCCATAATCAGTTATCAGTGGCGTAGCGTGCAATATGACAACATTGTATTTTGTCCATTTAAACTAATGAAAAAGATCGAACTGTCGCGGTCGGGGGTTCAGTGAAAACCTTCGCATTCGACCTTTTACGTGGGTTTAAATGGGCACAGTACAATGTTGCTAAATTGCACGCTATGCCACTGTCAGTTATCTGCACGTTCGTTAAGCAGCCAGTATACTATGACCCAGAGGTATTCGGAAATCCCGAAAAATTTGTGACTGCAGAGTTATTACCAACTCCAAAAGCATTGAAATATTTTTTGAGCACGCTCTTTATCGTTGCAAGGTCCAATTCCACCCCCCCCCCCCCGTCCAAAAAAAATTGCGGGTTAGAGGTCCCAAATATAATAAGAACATACTGATCACAAACAATTTTCACGAAGATATCGAAGGTATTTAATAAAGACAAATTTTATTTTCAAAAATTTACAAATTTCACTGAAAGCGTGAATCAAAAACCTACGCACCTCAGTGGCAGCGCGTGCAAATCTGGAGACGTTGCATTTAAAATCAAGTTCATAGTCATATAAGTCGGAATATTTGAGTACACACTGCACAGTGCCCTGCCTTGAATCTATGACTCACATGGGTTTAAATGGACGTTATTAGATTGCATGCGCTGCCGCCACTGATGCAGCCCCAATAGTTCGACCTTTTTCACGGGTTTAAATGGATGAAGCCAAAGTGTGCGTGACACGGTAGATGTACCTCAAAAAAGTACTTCAAGATGATCAATCCGACGTTTCAATGGAAGGATTCTAAAGAGGGCAATCAGCCCCCAAAAGTTTTGGCAGTACCTATCGCCTGATTCATACAAATTCAGTGTTGGTGTTCGCAGGGGATTGCAAAGTGTAGATGTCACAGCAGTGGCAGCTCGGGTAATTTGACAACAATGTTTCACCTCCATTTGATTCCACGTAAAACAATCGATTCGATGATGAAGCGCTGCTTAGTCAACAATCGATTCTTTTACATAGATTCAAATGGAGGGTATATATTTTCTGCCAAATTGCACGAGCCCCAATAGTTCACCTCCATTTGATTCTACGTAAAACAATCGATTCGATGATGAAGCGCTGCTGAGTCAACAATTGATTCTTTTACATAGATTCAAATGGAGGGTAAATATTTTCTGCCAAATTTAACGAGCCGCCACTGTGTCACAGATGGAATTAGATCAGTTGTTTACCCCCAAAAACTCTACATCGAGTTTTTACAGAATGACTAATTCCAACGCGTTCACAAGTTCATCCGTGATGGCCAAAGACTTCTTGGACATGCTGTATACACTATATCTACAGAAATCAAAAACCCTGACCGCGACCATCATATGCAGTTCCCCCTGACCATGTCCCTTCAAAGCTTCGTGACCATGTCACGCTGTCAGAGGCAACCGAGGTCTTTTTTTTTCAACTCTTGTGTATTCGATGTAATCGAGAGGGATATAATTTTAGTATGCATGGAAACTGATGACCCCACGGAGATTGACAGAAAATTTTATTTTGAGTTAATCTTCTTGTAATAAAATTATTTAGAAAGTCAAAATAAATAAAGAATAATGTGAACGAATGAAGTAGGGGAGGGGGGCAGCTCTAAACGCGCTAAAAATATTTGGTTGGCTCAAGTAAAGTCCTTTGCTAGGTCATTTTTAGACCAAAGATTTTGTCACCGCTACCGAAGTGTTTTTATCTGTTTTTTTGTCCCCCCCCCCCCCGTGCATAGAAATAACACGCACTCTATAGCGACACGATATGATTACGCAGATACGATCGTTTATAATCACCCTCCCTCCCTCCCCCTTAACCTTCCTCCCTTTCCAGTTTTGATCCTGACTTTATTTTTCAATTTAAAACAAATGTGGTTTCAGTTTCCTGAACTGCAGCGCGTAGGCTCTTTCTTATTCTCCGTAGTCGCAGCTTTTAGTATGATAGCTGGACGAATTTGAACGCTGTATGAGTGGAAAATGATGTTAGGATCAAAACTGAAATGATAATACATCTAGTACATCTCTACATTCTTGAAATTTACAATACTAGCCATAATGGTTAATTGTTGGTTTCTGTAGAAGAGCAGAAAAAAAAATTACTTCGGTACTCTGAAAGTTTAGTTAAGTTTATCTACGAGGCTTTGATGTTACACTTCAGTTGTATTAAAATACTATAAAAGTTGGGACTACACTGAGGAAAAATTTGTGTTGCCTTAAACGGACGTCTTGCTACTACTTTCTTAACCGGAATTCCTATTATTTTAACAAGTAGGAATTCCGATCAAGAAACGTGGGTTCCTATAGAAATAACAGGAATTTCTGTTGAAATAACAGCAATGCCTGTTGAAAAACAGAACTTCCGGTTAAGTAAGTATTAAACAGACGTCCGGTTGAATTAAGAGGAAAATTTTTCTCAGTGTAGAGTCGTTCGAGAAATAATTTTCGACTCAAATTTTGCTCGTTAAAAATAGAGAGGTCGCCGCAAACCAAACGCGTAGATAAATACAAAAGCAGAGGTAGTCTTCTGTTGTTATACCGATCCACAATTTTTCTTTTCTTTCATCGCGGTCGAAGCCCGAGAAAAAATTATTGAACTCGATTTCGACCTCGGCAAATGCCAATGCGCCATGCTACGACGACAGCGCGTCGTCGGTCGGTCGGCAACACGCGGGAACTCAAGGTCACGGGCGAGAGTTGTGTCGCGGGAAGAGCCAGTAGACCCACCGGGAGGGGGGGGGGAGAAAAGTTGGATGAACGAAAATCCGCTTAACAGTTCGTTAAATTTAGCGACTGATTGTTACAGCGAGATAGATGAATCATCCAAGGATGAGCGGTGCGAAAAGGCACATCTTGATAGAAGAGAAAATTATCTTTCGCATTCGACAGTTGAGGATATGCAGCTGAAAACTATGGACAGTCGAAAGGCCGCAGCCAAAGTCCACCTACTCTCGAAGACAATAAAAGTCTGCCAAATTCCAGAGTCAACGACTCGCCGACTCTCCGTCGCGCACTCACAAAGCATTTCAGTATGGAACTTTGAACGCTTAAAATTTTGAAAATTGTGGAACTTCGAACGCTTAAAAATTTGAAAATTGTCGCCGGAACAGAAAAAACGGGAATAACGCTTTGGTAGCGCTGACAAAACCTTCGGTAGAAAAATGACTCATTAAAGACTTTCAGTAAAGCTAACCAAAGGTTTTGTGCGCAAGTCGTTTTGCTGAGTCAGTTTTCTACCAAAGGTTTTGTCAGCGCAACCAAAGAGTTTTCTCCCTTTTTTTCTGTGAAGCCCACACAGCAATAAACAACACAGATTCATTTTGATTTGCATTTATTTTCGCTTCATTGCGACGAAATTATCAAAGTATTACACTTACTTGAAAATAAAACTATAATGAGTGACTGAGGAAAATTAAAATTGAAAATTGAAAAATACTAACTGAAATTTCATGTTGATGGGATGTATTGTACTTATGGAACAAAATCAAGTCTCCATGAGTTACTTTAACCTGCCATGGGTCAATGGACATAAGAAATGAGAGAAACAACCTTAATGCTTTCATTTCCATTCAGTCCCGCATACGCTAACGCGTGTTTTTTAGCGTGCAATTATAAGCAACGTTGCGGCTCGTCCATTTAAACATATGAAAAATATCGAACCAATGGATGTTCCGTGAACACCTTCGCATTCGACCTTTACATGGGTTTCAATGGACGGAATAGAACGTTGCCAAATTGCACGCTACGCGCCCACTGATTTACTTTGCAGATAAGCGCACTTCAGTCATTTTAAGAGGAACACAGGCTAATCTGAAGGTTTCACGAGAGTCATATAAATCGGCCTTCTTAACAGTAAGTGAACCGAGCTTTAACTTAAACGTTGATCGTCTTATGTTGACAAAGTCCCAAGTTGCTTGTGAGTATAGGTATTTTAGGAATCAAATTTTGGCTTCCACAACGGAAACTTCAACCGTCTCGTTATCGTCGTTATGGGCACCTTTAATTTGCCGTATCATTAAATAGAATACTGGGGATCACTTGAGATCACTAGATCGCAGGCTGAAATTTTGGGGTATACTGTGTACACGGAAAAAAAACTTCGGTGAAATTAACCATACGATAGCTGATTTTGGCACCTGCTAGATGTTATGGCAATGTTAACCAAAAGTATACTATGTTTTGACTAGGTACTAGGTGATGTTACCTGATTGCATGTCGAATTTACTCAAAGTATCGGTAAATGTACCATACTTCTGGTCAAGTTTACCATAACATCTAGCAGGTGCCAAAATCAGCTATCGTATGGTTAATTTCACTAATCTTTTTTTTCCGTGTAGTTAGGCAACGTTGTATCCAGCCCATTTAACCCCACACAAAAGGTCGAACATGAGGGTGTTCTATTGCACACCCACTAGCTTGATATTTTTTTATGGGTTTAAATGGACAAAATACAACGTTATTTGGTTGTACTCCACACCATATACTACGGGCTAACATACAACTAACCTTCAGGGCAAGGGCGTGGCGAGCAATTTGAAAATGTTGTATTTCGTCCAGTTAATCTCGTGTAAAATATCGAATTTGAGGGTGTTTACCGAACACTTAACGGTTTGATCTTTAGAATGGGTTTATACGGACAAAATGCAATGCCGCCTAAATGCACGCTACGCTACTGTTCAAAGTCACTCATGTTTACACCATACCGACAAAAAAATTTGGTCGGTTAATTGGTACGTATTATGAATTTTTTGTGGGAGCTTCATTTTTTTTAAAAGTTTTTAATAATCAAGAAACCACTGTATAAACCGTATTCTCTCAAAATTGTTTAAAGTTCTACTAAATAATTCGGAAAAATTCCATTGAATGAGCTTTTGTTCAGAACTACAGGTCGATAAGCAGCTGATTTATAAAAAAAAAACTTTCAATGAGAAAAAATGTCTTTGCTATCTTTTCAGCCATTGCTGTCATTAATTGGATGTTAAAACAATAAATGGAGGTTACAGATCATTCAATACAGCGCTACTGCGCGCCCGCGGTGTTGTCTAATTTAGAGAGGAATCTTTTTAATTGGAAATTTTTCATGATAAGAGTGGTGGAGTGTGAGAAGAGGGGGGGGAGGTGTTTATTACTTTCAAAAGGATTTTGAGGCGCTTTCTTTAATTCGTGACTGTTTTCGAAAATTTTCAGAAAATTAAGGTTGAGATTTTATTTTTTTTATTTTTTATTAATTAAGTAATGACTTGGCAACACTGATTGATGTGTTTTATCTAAGTGGCATGCGGCTTAGAGGCAATGACATTTGCCACCTTCGAGCGACAAAAGAAAATAAATGAGTACGGCGGGCGGCGGCATGGCATGATGAAGTTACTTCTTCCGCAAACGCAAAATTGAATGATCTGAAAATTGACGTCTTTTCAAGAGAGACTATTCCTAGGCCTGTGCGATGTTCGATACATCGACGCTTGTTCGATGTTTAAGAGACAACGAATGCGGTTCGATGTTTAAGAGACATCGAATGCGGTTCGATGTCTCATGAGATGCATCGAAACATCGACCCACATCGAAACATCGATCCACATCGAAACATCGATTAACATTGAAACATCGATTCACATCGAAACATTACAACTTCGATTCATATCGATTTTTCCGACCAAAGAGTCGTGTTGGTCACTGTTCCAATCGATTTTTAAAACAAAAATCAAGAAATATGACAGTTTTTTTGTTGATGTTTTGTTATTTTGATGTAAATGTAATGCTTACATGCAGATCGATTTTTCGATGCATATCGATGTTTCGATGTTTTTAAGTGAATTAATGATTCGATACCGATCGATGTTTCGATGTGGATCGATGTTTCGATATTTTTCGATATTTTTCGATTTTTCGATGTTTCGATACATCGCTCCGATGTTAGAAATCGGCATCGAAGTGACTTCGACGGACCGAACGAGACATCGCACAGGCCTAACTATTCCATACTTATTCAGCCTTTGAATGGGAAAATGTTGATAAGACAAAGAAAGGTAGCGTTTCAAACAATTTTTATTCAACCTCTATTTCTTTTTGAAGCTTCAAAAGGGCGCTTCAGATGTTCATCAGCACATAATTTCGTTGAGGATCTGAAAGCAACTGACGAGTTTGTATGTTGATGACGTCAGTCGCAGTCGGGAGAGAAGTTCGTTAAGGTGATTCTTCAGCTTTTATAGAACCGATGTCTGCCACTAGAGCGCTACCGTTCGATTTATGTCAAACTACAGGTCGAAAGTAATTTATATATTTAAGAAAACGGAGTGTCAGTTACTAGATAAACATCTAAAGAACGTCTCTGCAAAATAACTCGTCAATAACTTCAAATATAAGGTTGAAAGTACCAAAACATGGAATATCGCAAATCGATTCTTGTATCGAAATTCGATATTTCATTCCTTGGTACTTTCAGCCTGCGTTCTTCAGATAATTATCTAGTAACTGCAACAATCCGTTTTCTTAAATATAAATTACTTTCGGACTATGATTTGACATTAATCGAACGGTAGCGCTCTGGTGGCAGAAATCGGCACCACTAAACGCTGAAGAATTACTTTAGCGTTCCAAACTGCTTCTCAAAGGAGGCTCCTGCAATTCGGCAACAGTGTTTTCCCTCCATTTGAATATACCAAATAAAAATATCTAATATAATTTAACAAATAATTAATAAATATAAATAGATAAATTAATGTAATTGTATTAATTAATAATGTTATATGAAACAATCGATTGCAGGTGCAGCACTGCTTCACTATTGAATCGATTGTTATCCCCCAAGGGATCGGGTCTTATGGAGCTGCCTGTGTTAAATCAACAGCCAATCAGCTATCGTTGAGCTCGTGGTGCTGGTACTAGGTACTCCCTATACAATATTTCCATCAAGGGACTCTACCCTTTTACTGCCAGGGGCCAAATAATGTTGAGCCTTTACGATTATCTTCATGGATGTGTGGTGCGTTAGGAGCGTACTTACGAGGGGTTATTACGACTATACAAACAGTACAAACCCCTCATAAGTGAACACCATTCATCTACCGATGACCGCCGATGACCACTCGTAAGTGCCGAAAAGTTAAAACATTATTTGGCCCCAGGTTACGAAGAAGAATAAATGTTCGCTCGCTCAAATTGAGAGGGTAGTTAAATATTCCTACACCACGGTGCTGATTTTGCATACACAATTAATTGAAGGCGCTCGAGGAGAAATTATTTTTCAAATATTAACAATTTTTAGTAGCAAGTATTGTGAGCAAAACGCTGAATTTGCTTGAGACAGATCTAGTCGCAGAAACGAATACACTCGGGCGTGGTATTTGAAGGGCATACTCACAGTGCGATATATGGCTAAATAAAACAGCAACAGTTACGAGGTTGATTTTTAAAGTTATGCGGTTAATAGGTCATATTTTAACCATCCAAATAGCTTTACAATATCGGAACCATATATAAGGGTACAGAGGGTACTATTCGACTTTTTTACAGGGAAATTAATATAAATTGCCTGGAACAAAAAGTTTTTACTAAAACCGGCGATCGTGATTTTTCAATCAACGCTGCTTGTCATTACACTGAGAGAAATCACTTCTTTATAAAAGCAAGGAAACACGTTTACTTGTGACAGTTTTCCTTGCCCAAAGTAAAGTTCTGATGGCATGAAAGAGAATCACTGTCACAACAAGGAATCTTTTACTTGTAGCAGCGGGCATTATTCTTGGGTTAAAGGAATTTTCCCTCAGTCAATATTTCACTGCGTGCAGTTTCATTAACACAAACGAAATACACCTTGGATTAAAAAAATAATTCTCTCAGTGTAGAACAAAAAGTTTTAAATAAACCCAGCGATCGTGATTTATCAATCAACGCTGCTTGTTAATAAGAAATTATACGGATGCAGATGAGCCAATCAAATCACTGGCGCAACCAGGATATCTTCCATCTCTCTCATTTCCCATTTGAATGTATGAGTAGGAAAAGGACAGAAGGAGGGGGTTTTATCCCCTTGTCCATCCTTGTCTAACATACGTTTCTTAATGGAGAAAAGAGAGAGACGAAGAAACTCTCGGTGCGCTACTGAATCAAATCGATAGTCAAATTAAAGCAAAATAAGGAGGAATAAGAAGAAGTACTTAGTACTGCTCCTTTTTTCCTTGGTCACGCGCGATAATTACAACACCATGTCAGCGAAAAAACGTGTTACGTACGAATATCACCCTTATGCACTAAAAAAACATCAGTACCGCTGAGGCTAAGGATGTTGAATGTTAATGCTGGCGCTGCGCCGTTTGCGAGGATTTTAAATTATAAATCAAAACGTCGCCGTGCGATGGACGTAAGTACATCATCAAAGAGTGAAATTGAGGACAGATTTCGGCAATTCCCCCTCCTCCTCCTCCTCCTCCTACTCCCCCCCCGCCGTGCCAACCAATCTGATGCGTCCTCCACTCCCGCGCTTACACCGAATATCTGTCGTCACAGATCTGGGTCAAGGCCTCAACTCTTTGTAGTTCTGTTTCTGTACCGAGGATCGGAGTCACGAAACATGCACAATTCCGATTGGGAATGGAAAAGGGAAAGATCGTGGATTCGATGAGACAAGTGGGAAATTGACACCTGTTGCCGCGGCGGAGCGGACGGACGGACGCCGCCGCACTATGGATCGAATTGAAGATTTTTCCGGACAAGAATTTTTTTTTGCTCTAAAATCACTATCGTACTAATAATTTATTACGAAAAACCAAGTTAGTTCACTTATTTAAAGCTTTTACGTGGATAGTTTTACATAGTTTCTAGTTGTCATAATATTTTATTTTGTTCATAATCTCGATTTCCATTTGTAAAATTGTGTCCGGGAAATTTCATTTTTTCGACCTACTGTGCACTGGCGATAGATAAATCAGCTGCGGCTTTTTTTGCTCTAAAATCACTATCGTGCTGATAATTTCTTACGAATCACCACGTTAGTTCAATTATTTAAAGCTCTACATTGATAGTTTTACATATTTTCTAGTCATCATAATATTTTATTTTGTTCATAATCTCGATTTCCATTTATAAAATTGTGTCGGGGAAATTTCATTTTTTCGATCTACTGGGCGCTGGCAAACACATAAATCAGCTGCGGCTTGCACCATCTGGCAACTGTGCTTCTTGCCATTTAACAGTGCTGCCGTTTCTACTGACTTTAATGTACACAACATTTACACGAAACGTAAAGTGAGAATATAACATTGTTTTCAAGAATGCGATTTGATATGATCCGAGCGCCTTCAAAACACTGATTATGCAACACCGTATCCGGCGAGTAGGAATAGTTACCGATCCAGTAAAGGATCACCAAGCGGTTAAAAGTCGCAGGGGCCCGATCAAGTTGGCGAAAAGTCCGACTAAAGAATGGTTCATAACCTCACTGTTCACGATTGCTTACTTCTGATTGGTCAGCGGTGCAGATTCGAGGCATCGGTTGAACTTAAATATGATTTCGACTCAACTTGATCGGGCCCCGAGAAAATGATTGGATAAGAAAGAATAAAAATTGAATATTTGCCAAAGAATATAGGTGAGCTGCGCTTACACTTCTGAAACGAACTCTACTAACAATACCTGAACATATTTACTTTACACCTGTTGACTACTTCTAGTGTGTCTCACTTAAAGTCAACCAATGCTTCCTAATGAAGAAATCGGAGTGTCGTATTATAAAAGTTTGCGAAACATTTTGAGTTGATCGAAAGATGTTTCGTAATGAAATTTCTTGCAGGAAAACTGTAAAAATGAATGTCTGATACTTGCAGCTTTTCCATCCATAAAATAAATGGGGCAGTTACAAAGGTCTAAAATGTTGTGTTTTTTATACACATAGAAAATGAAAGTACTTGATGAGCTGAAAATAGAGATGCCTTTGGTTTCTACTTAAGTCCAATTGTTCCGGAGATGAGATTTTGGCCCAAAATACATTGATTTAAATGGGAATCCCGCTTAGTGAGTAGTGACGCCACTACGCACTCAATTTTTTACAACTTTACAAGTGCGTATCTTCAAAACCGGGACAGTTAGAAAAAAACCAAAGGCACTTTCGTTCTCAACTCATCAAGTACTATCATTTTCTTCATAAAAAACACCAACTTTCGGACCCTTGCAACTGCCCCATTATGAACAAGGAGGAGAAAAAAAAATGTAAAGATCAGTAGAGGTCTAATCAGTCTCTCAACAATTTGAACAATTAGCTGAAGCAGAAAAGTTTAGTATATCTTATACCGCGGTCATTGCTTAGAAGCGTCTTGACAAACTGAGAAGCCGAATGATTTAAACCGGTCACATACGCTGCTTGATTGTTTTTACAGCGTTAGGTAATACAGGCGACACTCGACAGGCGTCAACAGTGGATTCCACATAGTTTCTACTTATTACTCACTCTGTCACTCGATCTCCTGCAGGGTAGAGAAAACATAGTGATCATAAAAATATCGGAAGTTGAACTCTATACGCATTTTCATACAACGTACACAAACGTTTACTTCATGCTATCGGCATATAATGAGTTCCATCATTCAAACAAGCGTGTGGTGGGTCAATTGGGTGTTGAAAATTCCCCCAATCAAAATCTTCCTGAAATTTCGCGTATCAGTCAAAATTACCGTTCATTAAGGTCTACAATTTCGAAATCCCAGGTAAAATGAATTTCCATGACCAAAATTCCGTGGGAAATCATTATTTTCCCAAACAATTTTCATGGAATTCCGGGGGCAAAATACTATTTTTCCATAAAATTTCATGGGATTCCATTAGATTTTCCATGTAATTTCATGGAAAAATAATAATTACCCACGGAAATAAATCACACGGAATTTTGGTCACGAAAATTCATGGAACAAATTTACCATAGGGAATTAATCAGAAACCGCTATTCTGAAAAGAAAAAGAAAAAAAACCTTTCAATTTAAACCATGAAGAAAACCTAACCTATACGACCATCACTTAATAGTAGGCGACTGCTGGTTGTAGTTTCGATGGGTCCCGACCAAAGAGTTGTAAAAAAGGGACACCTATCGTAGGTTTTGCTGAGGGCCCTGAGGGTCTTTATATTTGTCCCTGGATCCGCAGCGCTTTCGGTAGCCGAAAACGGAACTAACCCCAAAAGTTCCATCAAGGTTTTTGAATTCTTGTTCGATATGAGGCAAAAAGTCACACCATGTGGGCATTGTGGGCTCTCGTACATACGTGGCGGCACAGCGGTATAACTGAGAAACAAAGGAACCTTCATTAAAAGCGAAGAGCCTTCACCGCGCGGCTTGCGCGCGCAAGTTGTGTGCGTATGGATTGTGCAAAACATGCAGGCATAAGCGTTCGCTGAGGCTCGCGCTGCCGCATCGTTGAGTTGCATCAACTAGGAAGGAACTTGCTCGTCCGCGATATATAACTCGACGACAAATACTTATAAGCATCCGAGTGACCCACTGCACTGCAATGTGTCGTACGTCTTGCACCGCTGCACAGTAGGTAATTGGTGGCTCATGAAAAGAATCAATCTGTATTTAGGGGCTAGAACACACCAAGGAATGGGTTGCAGTTGCGTGCTTTCGATAGAATGGGGCTCTTGCAAACTTTCGCTACATGGGATTGAAGAGTTGATTCTTTGCATAAAAACCTGTAAAAATGACGATGAGTACTCTAAAAAATCACGAAATTCACTCTCAGAATCGGGCTTGTTGGCGGAGAGACGCTGGTACATGGGCGGAGCCAGCAATTTGACAACTGTGGATTCTATCCATTTGAATGTATGAGGAACAATCGGTTCTTGAGGGGGCCGTGGCCCAATTTCTAATCGATTGTTTTTCATACATTCAAATGGGAAGAATCCACTATTGCCTAATTTCTGGCTCCGCGCATGCGCTGGTATCATGGGAGATTACTATCTAAATTGAGACATATCTCTGTGTTTCCGTTGAGAAAGTGGCAGATTAGACAGGAATCTCCCATAGTCCCATGATACCTGCGTTGCGTTGTACCCGGTCTACAGCCCTGCATATCCTATATTTTCGGTCCTAATTTCCAACAAAACTCGTTAATGACCACCAAATTTTAGTTCGATTTTTTTTTTTCTCGGGGGGGGGGGGGGGAGGTAATAACTTTTTCACTTTTGGCCGACCCTTAGGGGGGGGGTGCCGCCCCTGCCCCCCCCCCCCCCCCCCGCAAAAGACGGTACTGAGTAAACTGATGAGGATGGAGAAAGCGGAAGTGAAGAACAAGTTCCTCGCGGTAGATTAAAATTTTACGATTTTGACCTTCATTGTTTTTTTTTTTTGTTTTCGTTTGTTTTGTTTTTCTTCAAAGAAATGAAATAATAGCGAGCTTTGAAATAAACGGGGAAACGTATGATAATTCTCAGCTCTACATTACTTGCAGATACTGAATTTTAAACATTGAAAGGAAACAATGCATCTACATTTTAAAATTTTGTCATCAATAGAATGGAATTTATTGTACATACTTGTTCACGTTTCTATAACAATATGATTGATTATGTATAATGCAATCGTTTGTTCACGATATTGAAGTTTGCGGAAATTTTTGGGATGGTTCGATTCAAATTCTGGAAAATTTTAAAATCAAAATTTCAGTAACGTCGTAAAGGATAAAACCTGAAATACTGAAGTTCGTTCAATTTTAACTCCCAATGATAGAAGGTATCTAAAACTTGTGAGCACTTAAACAAGACGATCTTGGATTGTAATTAATAAAATATATGCGAGAGCGGAACAAAACAATTGAGTTTTCTAGATGACGCGGAGCAAAGTCTCGGCGCATGTAGAGGCAAATAAACAGGGTGTGAGAACTTGCTGAGACACTTAACATGTGATACATTGGAACAGTGGTGGCTAGTGCAATTTGGCAACAATGTTTTACCTCCATTTGATTTTATGTAAAACAATCGATTCGATAGTGAAGCACTGCTTCACCAACAATCGATTGTTGTACATATATTTAAATGGAGGGTAAACATTGTTGCTAAATTGCACGAGCCGCCACTGAATTGGAACCTCGCCTCCGTTCACCAAGCTCACAATATTGCTCATCGAAAGGTCACAATATTGCTCATTAGTTCGGATCATAAACATACCACAGAAATAAAAAAAAAACTATGTAGCTTTAGAATGGTACATTGGTAAAATCACGCAATCAAACTGGTAATGTCAAACGCGCATCAAACCTGTTTTTCGTTGACTAGTGCCAGGACAGCCCACAGAATACACCCCCCCCCCCCCCCACCTCTCACGCAAACTATGATTCTGAGCCCTCTCTCGCAGCCCTCCCCGTTCCCATATAATGATGAACAAAATGGATCTGTTGCAAATTTTTGCTACATTTTGCTTTGTTTATAGACGGCAAATTCTGGCGTATAGAATCACTTAAAAATAACGTTGGGAACATCAGAAAATTCCCAAATTGACTCACAAACTCAATAAAAGCGTTTAAAAAAAATTCAAAAATGACTTTTTTTGGTGAGTTCATCGTCATTTTTTTAGGGGTTCACCCCTTAATCAACTATTTAATTATTATTTTTTTTTTTTCAATTTTCTCATGTTTCTAGAACCAAAATGAACAACTTTTGAGATTTTCATAAAAATCCGTGACCAAAAAAGTTCTGGGATAATATGGGTTAATTAATTAATAAGCCTGCAGCAAAAGTTTGCAACAGCTCCAATGGACAAAAGGATGTTTTGTCAATAGTTGCATAAAGACAAAACCCTTTATGGACAGAAACGTATAAATATTAGCCTAAGTTGACGTTTTTGTATACTGTAGACTATAAATGCTTTGACTAGATGCGGTGGACAGAAGTAAATGGGGACAAAATATTTTAGACGAAAAGCATTGGACGAACTGTCTTGCCACCACCGGATTTAAACGATTAGCGCAGAGCAGTGAGCACTGAGCAGGGTGGAGCACGGAAATCGGAAATGTCAGAGAGAAAAGGAGAAACTAATTGAAGAGAAGAGGGGAAGACATCAGACGAGGAAATTAAGGTAATTATCGAATGAAATCAAATCAAATGGGTCTCAGCTGGAACATTTCGCTAACTGCAAGCAGCATGTCTGACAAGCGGACCACTTAAGGCCAAAGTCATGCACTGCATCAGCAAGCAAAACTTACAGCTCAACGGACTTTTGGTCGCTATTTACTTCTCGATAAAATACTTTCGATGAAAAATCATGGCCCAGGTAAAAGCTTCGTGGAGAAATATGACAGCATTGCTCGGTATTATTTTATCCATCGCGATTCTTTGGCTCAAAACAGTGGCAACATCTGACAACAATGCAACTGCTCCATTAAAACTCATTAGATACATCGAATTTTCCTTGTGCACTGTGCACCCCTTGAATTCGATCATTTACATGAGTTTAAATGGATAGAACACATTGATGCCAAATTGCACGCGACGCCACTGGCTCAAAAATACGTCGACGGCAAAGCCGTGGCCAGGAATTTGTCTTTCTCTCTCTTTGCCCTTTTGAACACGTGTGTTAGAAAAGGACAAAAACAGGGACTGAAGTCATGTGACAGCCCCTCTGTTCATCCTTTTCTAACAAATGCAACCTAATGGGGAAATAGAGAGAAAGACACATATATAATAGGTACCTGGCTATGATCGACGGTATCCAGTTTGAAGAGGTCTTTTATTTTATATCAGCATAAGAGGGAAAGGAATGTAGGGATTTTAATTCCTACGTGAAGAATAAATGAATCGGTAAAAAAAAAAAAAAAAAAAAAAATACTGGATACATTTACCGAAATTCCGGTTACTTTAACAAGAATTATGTTTGGTACATACTTTCTTAAACGGAATTCTGGTTATTGTAATAGGACATTTCCCTCAGTGTATGAGTATTATTCATACAATAATATTAGTATACAACACGGACGATCTTGCCGATGCTGTCAGAGAGGTATACCTCACTCAATCAGAAACTGGTTCGGTTAAACAATTCAGCCAATTATGGTTGATTTTGACGTTCCGGTGATGTCACAAAATAAAACGGTACGTATATTTTCAGCAATTAAAAGAGTCAGAGCATCGATCCGCAAATCCGCGTGCATCAGAGTAAAATTCATGGGTGAAAACGAAAGGCATCATGAATTATGTAGTTATAATTTAGTTTGATAACCGTATACCGTAAGTACCGTATACAGTAGAGAGCTCCACGTTTGAGAGGTAACTCGCATTTTCGTGGAAGTGAAAGTATTACATGCGTTGCGCGTAAATATGAGATGTTCATGCTCCTTTCTCCGAAATCTGTTTCTATACATATACAAGCCAACCAATTTTGGGGATCGTGATGGTCTGCTATAGTGCGACATCACTGAGTCTATACAACCGAATTTAATAGGCTGAATAAAAATGATACAGATTTTGATTAATAAAGCGACTGCTAAAAAGTAGAAACACGTACCTCGCGAACACACAAAATTTTCAGCAAAGCGGAATAAAATTAGTTTAATTTAACACGAGTCTAAATCTACGGAACAATAGAACTTAATTAGAAACCAAAGGCATCTTTGTTCTCAGCTCACCAAGTAGTTTCATTTTCTTTATAAATAAACTCAATGTTTTAGACCCTTGCAACTACCCCATTGCATCAACTGAAGCTCAAACCTGTGGCGTCGCGTGCAGTCTGGCAACGTTGAATTTTGTCCCTTTAAACTCACGAATAAGGTCGAACTATTGGAGGTACACAGTGCAATCCCTGAAATCGATATTTTGCATGGGTTTAAATGAACGAAATGCAGCGTGGCCAAATTACATGCGAATAAATGGAACAAATATACGTGTCGTAGATTAAACACTGTAAAAAGTTTGTAACATACGGCAACCGAAGTCCAGTACAGTCAGATTAACTCGTTTGAGCATTGAAATTGGCAACAACATGCAACCAAACAGGAGTGATTGGGCACTGGTGCTGGTGGCGACAAGCAAGCTATTTGCGGGTTGGAATCGAATCGAAGTCTCGCCGCGCCGCACACGGGTCACTGAAATTGATGAAAATCCGAACCGAGAACCTCTGAAAATATTCTGTCGCGTATGATCGATTAAATGAGCATCGTGGGGTTTGAAATCACAAAACGTTATTATACACACCATTGTGTGTCCATCTGTGCGAGAAGATCGGAGGGTTTGATATTGAAAAATATTGAAAGATCGATTGGTAACCTAGGAATATTTCCCGAAGAATCGACTAGACCACTGAAGAAAATTCGAAGAGCTTCGGCAAGACTTGTGAAATTTGGCAACAACGGAGTTTCTCCATTTAAACTTATGTAAAATTATCTATCTTAGAGAGATTCGTGGAAGCTTGAAAAAAATCGATACTATTTCATAAGTTAAAATGGGAAAAAGCTCGGCGGTTGCCAAATTGAGCGAGTCACCACTGGATTTTTGAGTCGAAAAATAAATCGCGACAAATTGGTGTGTAGATCCGTTAACTAAGTCTGGTATCGATACGTTAAAGTTGACGAGTGAGACGTATTTTAGATGCGTCAAATTTGATTGCAACAATGAAATGAAAGGATTCAACATTGAATGATATAGAAGAAGAATGTTTGAAGAGAAGTGGCGGTCCGTGGGGAAGGGAGGGATTTGGGAGCTCAGCCCCCCCCCCTCCCCATTTTCATGTAAAATGGCTCAAAAAAAGGAGGGAAAAGGTCATAACACAACACCTTACGCTACATTTAGAGATAAAGAAGGGTTCAAGAAAAGCGAAAGTCATCACATTTTTTCAAGCCTCCCTCTCATTTTTGAACCCATCACAGACGGGCCCCTCTTCGACGAAAAGGGGGGGGGTCGAGTCGAAAAGTTTACTCTCATTGTCAGTGTCAGAAGAAGTATACATCAAACATATTTTGATACAGGTTAAATGGACTCATTTAGTCAATAATTCGCTTCGATTAATCGTTTTGTGATCAAACAAGCCACCCCCCGGTCAACCATATTATACAGGAAGGAAGGGGGTGGTTTGTTTGGTCACAAAACGATATATCGCTACGCTAAATGAGTCAAAAAAATTGTATGCAAAATATCGATGTATCCAGCAGGCCCGCCTGGCCTAGATATATCATTTCCATCGTGCGGCGACAAACGAGAGCGAAAGAGAGAACGCTCGTTTCGAAATGATGAGAGGATTGGATGTATTAGGACGAAAGCGACAGTAGTCAGTCTCTTTGTCGTTTCTTCTCATCGCATCGTTCAACGCCACCGGCATCAGAGACCTCGCTGCTCGCTGCAGTCGTCGAACGACGCGACGCGACGCGCGACGCCGCCACCGACGCTTGATGACAAACGCATGGCGGTGGACACACACACTGTTGCCAAGTTTCAAGTATCGGGAGAAGAAAAGGTCCTACGGCCCAGTATGCGTTTAACGTGATCGAAGTAGATCGAAGAGGATTGAAAGCGATCGAATACCAATATTTTCGCATTTGAACGTATGATAGAGCAGGACCATTTTGAGTATGGGTGCCTGTTTCCGAACTGCAGCAAAACGCATCGATGAGCGGTTAGTTAACGGACAGTTTCGATTAGAGCAGAGACAAATAGAGACGGAGCACTACGCTAAAATACATAGGGAAGATTTGAGGCACACTGAATTTTCGGGGATTCAACAAAATAACATGTAAAACAACGCAGTCAACACCTTTTGATGTCGCATGGTGTTGAACGGTGACATTCGGAAAACACGGGGGGATAGGCGGGAAGTGAAGAGGAGGGTGCTCACCATTCAACCCCATGCGACGTTGACTGTTGTTTTGTTGAATCCGCGAGAATTCAGAGTGCCTCTGCTGCAGCCAGTTAGTGCTCCGTCTCCATTTGTCTCTGGATTAGAGGTAGTTTCAGAAGTGTAGGCGCACCTAGACCAATAATCTTTGGAATTTGTCAACATTATTTATGATATTACTCAATGAAAATGAAAGAAAATGAGTTCGAGTGTTCACTTTTCACTAAGGAATACTTTAAAAGCAAAATAAATAAGTCGTGGGCAAGTTTTGTTTTGATTTAAACGAATAAAAGTTGAAAATTAGCCAAAGATTATTGTTTAGGTGCGCCTACACTTCTGAAACGAGCTATAGTTGCTAATTAACCGCTCACGGATGCGCTTTGATGCAGTTCGGACTGTTAGGAGGCAGGCACCGCTATTTGCCATGTCAGGACCCGATACTCTGAGTGGTTCTACTCTAGGGTAACGAATTGTTGAAGGTTCTATTTAACCCCCTAGAGATCGATTCTTATCTATCGGATGATACAGAGGCGGGAGATAACATCGATACATCGCAATGGGTGGTGTAGCGTTGCAGTTCGTCTATTTGAATAAACCCATGAAAAAGATCGAACTATTGGGTGTTCGCTTGGGTTTGGTGAACACCTTCGCATTCGACCTTTTACAAGAGTTTAAATGGACACAAAACAACGTTGCCAAATTGCACGCAATAATTCAGGAGCCGTCGAACCGCGAGAGAACGTTTCTCCTTTGGAAGACCAGAATTCAAATAAAAAGTTCCTGAAAACATATTTTGGCATGATTGACAAAAATTCTGGAATTTTTGACCGGATATCAGGTCTTTTTGACCAGAAGTTCTGGCATTTTTCAACAGAATAATCCAATCAAAAATCACACATTTCTTGGGTCAAAAAGATCGTAATTGAATGTTGACCGCATATAGAGCGCTTGAAACTCGACAAAGAGTTCCACGATGATACCCAAAAATGTAAGAACTTGAGAATTGAATTATTCAACAAGGGTATCGACCAAAGAGGTTTGCCTTTATCTGGTTACGCAATCAGGAGTGCCTTCTCAATATTATAAGGGGTGATAGCCCCATCATCAAGTCTTATCACAGAACGGTAGCTAGCGCAGACACCTTATACTTACAACAAACAACTCAAAAATGGCCCTCACTTAAGGTTTTGGCATGAGTTTAGGAACTACCGTAATTGCTCTGTTGAGGCGTTTTTATTAAGGTTAGATTTGGATCGTACACATATATTTTTCTTGAAGTAATTATAGGGATTTTTCAACTAGAAAATTAAGATGTTTTGAAAAAAAATGGCATTGAAATAAAGGTTGCAGAATTGAAAGGAAAATGCAACAGCTTTTAAAAGAAACCTCGATTGAAGTAGAGAACCAATAAAAATACATTGGACCTCAACCCCAATGAACTTTAGTACCAGTCCAATTATATTATCTGACAACCGAATAGAATAATCCAATAAATTGTAATTCTTTCTTTCAGTTCGCAACGTTGCCTGATCTGGGCGTCGAGTACTTAGAATTGAAAAGGACTTTGGAAAACAGAAAAAAAAATGGGTGGCATTCATCGAGTAAATTTTGCAACGCCGCGCCGCATCGAGACACTCATACAAAACAAGAGTTGAGCTAATAAGCACAGCTGCCAGATTTCAATATGGAGAGGCTCTGAACAAAGTTCCCTTTGGTGTGAGGTAATCAAGACGTTTTCGAGATGAGTTTGCGAATATTGATGATCAATATTCATTGAAAGGTCTGTCGTCATCCCGCAGACTAACCTTAGCCTAATTTAATACGGATACAATCAAAATTATTCTCATATCAAACTGGTCTAGAAATGAGGAAAGTTTTGCATCTTAATCTCACACGGGTATCAACCTGTGATTCTTGGATTATCACTTTTAATTAGGGGTTTTGATGAAATGCTTTGGTTGTGGTCGTTACAGCACTGAAGCAAAAAAAAAAAAAACGAGGGCGCCGATCACTTCCTTCATCGATAAATCGATCGTTTGCTACATTGGTCCAAAATTGTAAAACTTGGCTGTTCCTACGGTAACCGTGGTTAAAGTGCCCGTTCTTAAAGCCATTCACTGAATAGTCTTTAGATATAAGGGGCACTTTAACGACGGTTGCCACAGCAAGAGCCAAGTTATGCAATTTTGGATCAATGGCCAATTTTGCATCAATGGCATCACTCATAGACAATCTTAACGATCGGTTTATCGATGAAGTTAATGATCAGCCCCGTGAGATGAGAATTGGGGTTTAGAGGATGAACTACGTACCGATAAGTTTTTCTGCCTTTTGATGTATACATATATATATTTTTTTCGTATCTTGCTTTATTGTCAGTTCTTTTGAGAGAAGGGGTTGAGGACTCGCGAAATTATTTCAAAGTTTAAGGCGTGATGGCAGAGCTACGCAAGGCACAGGTACCATGGGAGATTCCTATCTAATTTGAGGCTGTTATCTCTGTGATTCTAGAGACAGAGAGACAAATTAGATAGGAATCTCCTATGACACCTGCATATAGCTTCGCCAACTCCACCATCTTTGCTCTTAACTGGCGGAGCCAAGCAGGTGTCATACGGGGGATTCCTATATCTATCTATAATATGGCTCTTGCAAACTTTTGCAACAGGGGATTGAAGAGTTGATTATTGCATAAAAACCTGTAAAAATGACGATGAATACAATAAAAAATCACAAAATTCACTCTCAGAATCGAGCTTAATGTCGGAGAGACGCAGGTATCATGGGAGATTCCTATATCTAAATTGAGACATTTGAGACTCTGTGTTGTCAATGAAAACGTGACGATTTAAACAGGAATCTCCCATGATACCTACGACGTTGAACCGCCATTATGATCTTGCCAATACAGCAGTTATGTGAGTTGATTACTAAATTTTAGACTTTCTGAGAGCGATATTCGTGATTTTCGCTGTGGTTTTTACGCATCAGATTGAATAATTTGCTCGCAGCAAAAGTTTGCAAGAGTCCCGTTTGTCACAGTCACATGGAAACACCCAGAGGATAGCTTCAAATTAGACAGGATTCTCCCATGATACCTGCGTAGCTCCGCCATTAGGCGTTAAACTTTAAAGTCTCAAACAAAGCCTAACCCAGTTTTGGTAATAAACAATTCTTTTCGAGACATATATCCCGATTTTTAATTCGATAAGTGAAAAGGAACTTTATATTTAGGTACGCGGCATCCATGCTTTAAAAACGCTGATGATGATGACGATTATTGAAGCGACGCGACGCGACTTAACACAACGGACGTCTCGGCGAGACGCCCGCGGCCCGTTGACGGTCAAACGCGAAAAGGTCGAACCTTGAAGTCGGTCGCATCGGAATATCGCCCTGCGTGAAGGGCAGCTTCCACGACGCGTCGGCGCACAGCACATTGAAAAATTAAATTTTTTGGACAACATATTTACAAGCAAAAAATCAAGATTATGAAAAATAAATAACAATACAAGTTAAAAAAAAAGAAAATTAATTGTAGGGAATACCCTTTGAACACTTTCTCACATTAAACTTAATCTGGGGGCCCCAAGATCCCCCTTTATTACTCTGGGGGAGACCCCCAGACCCCCATTAAGAGGTTATTTTTACAGTAGGCTGGTTGCAGAACGGTTTTTGCAAGTTTTAATCAAAATTCAAACAGCTATATTTGAAATGTTTCAATTTCCCCCCAATGTTTACCCATTTTCCCATTGATTTTTATGGAACAAAAAAGTAGTCTCTAGGGGATGTTAAAAGCAACTTCCCTGCAAAGTTTGGATGCATACGGACAATCGGTTCGAAAGTTATGTTCGGATACAGACAGACAGCCATCTGATGCGCATTCGCAATACTTTCTCAATTGCTAACTTTGTTATTTGTGAGAAAGTAAAAAAAAAAAAAATGCGATTGAAATATCAGCACATAATAAGTCAGATAACGTTTTTGCATTACGACGTGTTTTCAGAGCAAAAAGCAAAAACTTTTCATGTCCGAAAAAAATACATTTCTCGATTCACTGTGAGACAAGACAGCGGCGGCGGCGTCGCACAATAGTCTGGGATCGTCACAAAGTGGCCAAAAATCAGAAAGTTTTGTCATAAATTTTTTCTACTTATAAACTTTCAAGACCAATTTTAGTCACAAAAAAACATTTTAAATTAGTAATTTTAACTAAGAAACGTAGCTAGAAAGTTTCAATTTAAGCTTCAAAGGTCGAAAACGATATGATTTTTGATGATTTTTTCCACTGATTTTTTGCCACTTTATTTTTCGATTCCGACCAACAGTGCGACGCTCGACGCCATACGGACGACGCTACCGAACGCAAACGACCAACCCAAAGACTGACTTCCATTCTAACTCATTATTCTGTCATTTGCCTTATCGGAACAGCTGAGGCGCAGATATACTTTGGAGGCGGAGAGCATATGGAGATATCTGACAAACTTGACTACAACGCCCGACTATACGCGCGCCTGGGCTATAGGTATATGCAATATTTGCGCGCTTACACTAAACTTACTTCCGACTGCCAATTCGCCCCCGAAGCAGCGGACTCGACTGCAACCATTTCACGTGACAGCAATCAAGGGTGGCGGTAACGAAGGGTAGAATCCGCGAATAGGTTAAACCGCACCCCGCACCGGCGATTTGATCACGAAGAACGCATTAACCCGAGGAGCTATTTCAGAACTGACGCGGCTCAATAGTACGCGCAAGAATTTTTGCGATCGCACTGAGAAAAATTTCCTGCGGCCGTAACAAGAATTCTGATGAATGATTTCCTCTCCAGAATTCCGGTAACTGAAACTGGAATATCTTCGGTACAGTAACCAAATGTCCGTTTGTTTCGTCAAGAATTCCGGTTACTTTAACAAGGATTCTGTTTAAAATCCATGGAAAATAATCGATCCTTGAGGGTTCAGTTACACCTCCAAACAATCGATACTTAAGCATACATTCAAATATGAGTGAAACGATAGACGATTATTCACGAGTCACCACTGTATTCCAGTAAACTATTCTGCTAAGTATACTTTATGCAGAGCATGAATAAATGGCATGCGTATGAATTTATTATTTATCGGTTCTCTATAAATTAACACTTGAAAATCGGTCATCGTGCGAGAGAAAGCAACTTCCGAAGGAGCAAAGTAAATATACTCAACTTTACAAGTGGCGTAGCGAGCAATTTGGCAACGTTGTACTTTTTCCGCATTTAAACCAATTAAAAATATCGAATAAATGAGTGTTCGGTGAACACTCTCAAATTCGACCTTATTCGTAGATTAAAATAGAAAAAATCAAACGTTGCCAAATTGCATGCTACGCCACTGTCACCTTACATGAAAAGTCAATATTGTATTCAAACTGACCCTGAATGCAACTGACTGAACTGACGAGACACCATAATGAAGTCATTGCCCGGGAAATGGGTTTGCATGATCCGGTAATCCGATAATTATTTATCGAGCTCTGATAAATTTGCGAGCTGGGTGACCGGGGGGGGGGGGGGGGGGGGGTTCTTCGTTGAAGTCATCGAGTCATGTACATAAAGTGGTTATTGCTGCCAGTAAACGATCCAATCGGGACCGTCAAACGAAATCTGAGGACGAATTACAGGGGAATTAAAAGTCGCAGAAGACATAAGTTCTCAGCGGCGTTATTTAACTTAGCGATCTTCAAACCTCGATCCTCATCACTCATCAGTCATTGTCCTCTCATCGCTGTCCACTTTTCCTGTCGTTGCAACCTCAGATTATTATCGATTCCGTTCTGTGGTTTTCGCAAAGACCATTTTTACACAGGATGAAAGTTTCACATTGAGAAAAAAATGCCTGTTACTATGGACGTCTGTTTCGTACTAATTTAACCGGCATTCCTGTTAATTCAACAGAAATTCCGGTTATTTCAATATAAGAATAACTCCTGATACTTGACCGGAATTCCTATTGAAATAACAGGAATTCCGGTTAAGTGAGTATTAACAAGACGCCCGGTTACGGCAACAATAAATTTTTCTCGCAGTGCAAGCTGTGCAACGGGTCTGTCACAAACTGCCATTACACACGAGAGGTTTTCTTGAAAATTCTGCAACATTAATTTTTTGTGAATTTTTAGCAATTGGAGAAATTTATTGCTATCATCTTAGAAATTCACAAAAATCCATTTCTAGGTTTCTTTAAAGATCTTTAATGAGCTGGTATTCTGCGTTAAGGGGGGGGGGGTTGTAAATATCTATAAACATAGAATATGTAACTATGACAACTCTCTTAGTATCTGCTAACCTTCAAATTCAAACTATTTCATAGAACATAAAAATTGAAGTGATTATCATAACTTTTCTGTAGTTATTTGCACACAAAAAAAGGAACGCACAGTTAGGAGAGGGCTGGCCGCTGGGCCCATAACCCGTTATTATATTAAAGGGATCATATAAATATGGGGAACTTGAAGACAGGGTTATAAACGGTCTATATTTTGTAATCACAGGTTAGCAGATACTAAGAGAGTTGTCACATAGTTACATATTCTATGTTTAGATATTTATACAACAGCGGTTTTTCATAAAAGCCTCTACGGGCCGATCATTTACTTCATCGTTGAACCGATCGTTAAAACTGTCTACGAGTGATGCTATTGGTCGAAAATTGTAAAACTTGGCTGTTGCTATATGGTAACAATCGTTAAGAGTCTCGTTTTGTAAAGGCTATTCATGAGTAACCTTTAAACAACGGATACTATAACGATGGTTACTATAGCAACGGCTAAGTTTTACAATATTCGACCAATAGCATCACTCGTAGACAGTCTTAACGATCGCTTTAACGATGAAGTGAATGATCGGTCCGCATGACTATAACTTTATCGTACCATTGGAAAATCCAACAAATAAACGCTTATTGAGCTACCTTCATTGGTTCCTGTGAAAAGTGTACCTGAACAACAAGACCATGTTGGGCATAAGAAAGATAGGAGCACAGAATAATACAATTAGAAGGGAAACTCCCATAAGAGCCAATGGAAACAAGATTTGGAATTTACTGGCACAAACTGGCAACTGTGCCTACTCACTTCTCAAGATGGCGGACATGCTTTTTCAGGCTATACAACCAATCACAACTCGACCAGTTGCCGAAGATCTGCCGAAGATTGCCGAAGATACTCACTTTCGAACATGGCGGCCCGAAGTAACGAATGTTTCAAAATGAATTAGAGTTTCCGTTCTGATTAGAGTATTCTGTGATAGGAGCAGGGAACTCTGAACTCCCATTAAGTGAAATTCGAAGCTATAATAAGCGGCATACAAATGTTTTCAGTGCTTAGAGACGGATGTATTAAAGGTATATCCAAGTGGTACGGCACGGCAGCGTGTTGATAAGTTTGAGCACGCTTTGACTGCAGCTCCTCTGTTTCGGGCCGAGTTATTTGGGTTATGGGAAATAAATAAATCTGGAGCGTGAGCTAGCGAGAAAACGCGCAAACGCAACAGAGCGTCCCGGGCCGGGGGACGGGAGGAGGAGACCATCTCGACATCTCACGCGCTTAGCTTTTCGAGCGACGCGACTGATGCGATGCACTTCAATCGATGAAATCACGAAGCTTCAGGAAAATGAATCATTATTTATACTCTCCGTTGGTAGAATTAATAATTACCCTATTAAATAAAAAAAAAAAAAAAAACAAAAAACAAAAAAGAAACAAAAAACAAAAAACACAAAAATATTGAAAATGAAATTTCCTCTAAATTGACCAAGGTACGGAGAAAGGATACCCGCCGCGGAACTCACAAAGGCCAAAGCAGGGCCGGATTTGGGTTGCAGGGGGCCCCGGGGCGGCGGACCTTTGGTGGGGGCCCCCTCCCGGTAAATCTTAGGAATAATAAATTATAAAGTCCCTACTTTTAAAGGCATATCGAGTAAAAGAAGTAAATTATTACCCTGATAAAAAAGTCGTTAATAATAATTTATAAAGTTTCGTTAGTATTTTTTAATGTTTCTTTATTTTTTAAGGGTTATTTTACAAAAAGCTATTCCTTTTTAACATTGCCGGACTGTTACAGTATTGTAATGATAGAGAAAATGAAGTTCATCAACTATCAATACCAAAAAAGAAGGACCTGCTTTGTGGTGGGGGCCCCCTGGGCGCGCGCCCTGGTCGCCCCGCATTAAATCCGGCCCTGGGCCAAAGGAGCACAAAGGTTTATGAGTCGAGTATGGTCCATCATGGCAGAGCTGCCGTTTTGCGTATAGTTAATGACATTTTTCAATTCACCGATGATTCCACCGGTTGTGAAAAGATTACACAGTTCAGTTCTGTGTAAGACTGTAATGCACGAAAATACTCTGATCTAAAATCTTTTCTCAATCGGTGGAAACTCCGTTAATTAATTAAAATACCCGCAAGTTATCTAAAGTCATCGACAATTCCACCGGTAGAAAAAAGATAACAGATTAGAGCATTTTCGTGCATTACAGTCATACACTGAGCTGAACTGTGTAATCTTTTCTCAACCGGTGCGTGGAATCATCGGTGAATTGAAAAATGCCATTACGCAAAACGGCAGCTCTGCATCATTCATGGGGTTGAAATGCTCTCCCACCGACCGCGACTCACAGGCAAAAATTCTTATTACATTGCTGCCCCTTCGATAAACCGTTTCAGTAGAACGGCACAATGGTGTCTATATAAATGGTCCCTGTAACAATATTTCCCGAAATATTGAGAAAAGTAGAAATTAAACAATTATTCTTGAAACGTCGGAGGATTCTTCCGATTGGAAGTACAACCGAGAATAAAAAGAATGTCGTACGACTCCTGGAGGTATAGGCTACTCCCAACACTCGTCTCAATGAATTCCGTACTTCCGAAAGCCAAAATACTTCAATACAGTACTTCCGAACTTGGGATTAAAAAATCTTCCTCTAGGAATCATTGTGGAAGTAAAGGCACTTAAAAAAGTGGGAATTTCGATTATTTTTATTGTTGTTCCTTATACGTAAGATACAACAATCCTGCTTTTATTCGACAAAAGGCTGGAATTGCACCAAAAGGCGCGGTTTTTTTGTGTGTTGTTACGGTAATATCCTCAATTTTAATGTCCTTGAAGTCTCTGTGATGCAACGAGATCAACTGTGGTCACTCGGATACAACGATGAGGTACGAATTCTGAATTTTCCGCAAACAAAATGATTGTGACAATTCATTGACAGTCGGGGGCAGTTTCCTTGTTCTTTGTAAGCTACTTACTGCTTGTCATAAAAATAAAACCATGACGCTAACTGACCAAACTTGTTGTGAAGACAGTTTTTTTTTCTTTTTTTTTTCGATTCTTCCTCGATTATCATGGAAGACTATACCCGTTTTGCAAGTTTTCGCTCAAAGGCGGATCCAGGCATTTTTCCTCCTTTCCTCTCTACTCTGGAGGGGAGATCATTAGGTACAAAAGGTGTAGTTCGGCTGTTGAAAATAAACAGCTTAAAAAGAGAAAGAGAAATAAAGAGAGAGAGTGAGAGTGAGAGAGAGAGAGAGAAAGAGAGAGAGAGGGGGGCAGCACACGCCCAACACCCGTCCTTGTGGGGATCATCTTGCACCCCAAACCAACCTTGTGGGTTACTTTGGTCTTGTGAGTTACTGTTTCTCAACCCCATAAGGGGAAAAAACTCAAAACAAAGGCTTTTTAAGATTAGGTTAGGTTAGGTTAGGTTGGTTAGGTTATGTTAATTTTAAATTAACATGGGGTCTTATGGAGAAGCCCCACAAGAACGGGGGCGTAGATGAGGGGGAAGAGAGAGAGAGAGAGAGAGAGAGAGAGAGAGAGAGAGAGATTGCAGTCAAAATTGTTCAATTATTTTTGAAGGGATGCTTCGTTTTCGATGTGATAACATTGCACTACATCAAACTGAATGATAGCTTGAAAAAGTTAAGTGAACAGCTTTAAAAAAGTTGAGTCTAACAAGTTGCGAATCAGAACTGCCAGATCTACCGTCTATCTATTCCAGAACCAGATCAAGGCAGTCATGGCACACTTTCTGGATCGACCGAAATTAGAATTCGAAAATTCGCAAGACTTCAAAAATAAAAATTCTTATAATTAGTTCTGATGGTTGTAGAAAATTTCCAGTAATTATCAATTTTTTTCCGGTCGCTGACCACCCCGAGAAATAAACTATGGATTTAAAGGAATGTCTGAAGAGCGACATCCTTGTAAAAGAGACAAATGAACTGCGTTCAAAAAGAATGGACTTAATAACTTATCTGGTTTTCAAGAAACGCGAATGGGAGCTAATTTTAGCTCAGTTAACCATGTCCGATAAGTTAATAACCTCTGGGCTTGACGGTCACTCATATTTTTAACGGAGAGACGTACAGGGTGTGCGCCGCACAGGAACAATTTTCTTTGTTACCCATTAAAGTGTTGGCTTTCTATCAAATTAGTAATAGAAATATTTTCATTATTACAATTTTTACCAATCCAGTAGTTTACAGGAATCTTGGACACCATATGTGCTTCGTGCAGTGGCGCAGCCAGGAATTTTTCTAGGCGGGGGGGAGGGGGGGGGGGTCCAGGATCCGAAAATTTTCAGGGGGGGGGGATCCAAAGATACTAATTGGGTAAAATTTGTCTGAAAAAAAATGACCTTTTTTAGGGGCAAATTTAGGTGTCAAGGGGCCCCTGGACACCCCCCCCCCACGGCTACGCCACTGGTTTTGTGTATCAAGAGTGTGAGGATGTTCGACTTACTTCTAAAGCGCCTAAAAGATAATGTTTTGTTTGTTTGTGATACACTCCTAGAAATTTATGAAAGGGAAAATAAAGTTCCGAAACATGATCAAAATAATCCCTTTTGAGAACCATGGCTTCAAAAAAGGTTTGTTTCTTATGAGCAGAGGATCTGACCCACTATACATAGAATCAAATGAAAAGTAAGAAATGACAGAGAAATGTTCCACTCTTGAAGCACCCTGTATGTGAAAATTTATTGGCGATCCGCCCTGACATTATACGAAATCCTCAAGATTGCTTCCTCTTGCGATCTCATGAGGGATATGAATTTGTTTTCTGCAAAGACCTTGTTCATTACCAATGAATTTATAAAAAAACCACTTTATAACTGACTTTCTGAACCGCTCATAGAATGAGTCATTCTGATGAAAACTTTGAATTTTTACTCTGAATCTTTCCTTGACACTTTTATTCTTACGGGTGAGATCCCCCCCTCCCCCCCAATCCATTTTTCGTTTCTCGTATCTTTGACAGAAGACCCACGGAGAAAAAAAAACAAAAGAAACAAAAAAAACAACAACAATAAAAAAGTTTTAAACATTAATTGGGAAAAACCCTCGAAAACTAGACGACAAAATCGCCTGACAATGAACATGCATAAAATGAATAAAGAGGGGGGGGGGGATTGAAAATAGGTAACATATATGAAGACGAAACTTAACACCAGAAGCCGAGCTTGTCTGACGTCTTACGCCAGGACGACATTTCAAGTTTAGCTTGAGAAGTGGTAGTGGTGGGGGGAGGCTGATGACCTTTATTTCAATTCTACTCCTACTTATAGCTTATTATGTCTAAAATAAACAATTTCTTTGTCCTATGTCTATTTAAAAACAATGAAAAAAAGCGATAGTCATAATATCAGAATCTAGTCAGACTAAGCACAACGACAAGTGAACGACAGGAAGTCTAGTACTTTGACCAGCAAATTCTGGTGTTAGTACCAGAATATGGTCTCAGTCAGAGTCTTCACAGTGGCGTTACGTGCATTCTGGCAACATTGTATTTAGCACATTAAAGCCCATGAGCAGGGTAGAACCATGGGGGTGCACAGTGCACTCCTTCGAATCGATATTTTACACGGGATCAAATGGACGAAATTCTACGTTGCCGGATTGCACACGACGCCACCCACTGCCTCTTCAGAAAGATTTTGTCAAGTCAGCGTGAGCATTTTCCCCCAGAAAGCATCGGCATTTACCGCGTGTTCTTAATCAATCTCTCTCATTTCCCATTTGAATGTATAAATAAGAAAAGGACAGAAAGAGGGGGTTTTATCCCGTTGTCCATCCTTGTTTAACATACGTTTCTTAATGGAGAAAAGAGAGAGGTGAAGAAACTCTCGGTGCACTACTGCTACGACGGATTGCACGCCCCGCCGCTACATCCTGACGAGGACGAGGTGGAGATTGTAATCGAAAGACTTTGCCGTTTACATCATGGATTTCATATCAAGCGAGGGATTGCAAAAGAAAAGAGGAATCGAAGACAGGAGGAAACGCGAAAGGAATCGATGAATATTCGATGAGTCATCGATGATGAGAGATTATTGACGCAGCCCACGAATTATGCAGGTTTGGACGCGGAGAGAATTCAACATTCAACGCAAGATATTTTGGCACAAAGCGATGGTCTGTGACTAGCCGCCTATTCTTTATGAGAGGAAAATTTAGTGGTTTCCAAGGTTTGAGGGAATCACCGTTATATTCTTCGGCTTAATCAATGGCCGAGCGTGCAATCTGACACCGATGCGTTTCGTCCATTTAAACCTACGTGTTGCGGCGGAGGACCATCGGCCAAGATGGCCGAGCGGAGCGGAAACGGAAAAAAAATCAATTAATAAAATTAAAGAGGAGACATCCCAGGGACAGAACCTGAGGCAAGCCCTTCTGAGAGATCAGAACGGGAAAAACTGAAACGGAATCGGAATTACTAATAAAAAGATAGGGTCATCCCGCGGATAGGGCCGCGGGGTTAAAAAGAGAGGAAAGAAGGCAGAAAAAGAAAACGCTTCGTCGTGGATAGGGCCACGAACGAAGAAAAATAAAAGAAAATACTTACTTTTTTTATAACGTTTTTTATTTACTAAGATCAGCTCGGATAATTGATAATCGGGTTAAACATATAAAAAATCAAAGAGACACCGCTTGAAAATCAAAATGATAAAAAACAGTGAGAAAACGAAAAGGAACTTTGGTTAAAGGGAACATAAAAACTAATATCACAGATATAAAATGATCACAGACAAAATCAGGAAATCTTTAGAAAAATGGCACATATAAAATCAAAAAATTCTTCGGGGTAACCGCCCAACGGGGGTTACAAGGGCTTTTTCTGCGAGCCCGCGCCCTCTGTTGCGAACTCGCGGAAGCTCGCGGCAGCGCCCGGGAGATTCGAAACCTCGCGGCGGCGCACACTGTGAGATTTGACCGATCTAGCTAGACAAAAGTCGAAAAATCAAAGTGCTCCAATCAGATCGAAAATGGACTGAAATGAAAGCTTAGGGTGTGCTGATCACGTACATATGGTACATAAGCTATTTTGCTTGACCAGGTCATGAACTATTCAGCTTGGAAGTTGGTCGATCGTAATGGCTTCGTCTGAGCAGTTTTCATAGTCCAAAACGTCATCCTAGTTTTCGCGATTTTTTTTAAAACTAATCGTATTTTAAGAAACATCTTGCAATGGAAGTGATACAGGAAGGTATGACGATGGTTTTTCATTAATAAGAATTGCATTTCCTTCGTTTTTTATTGTGCTATGGTTATTTTAAAGTGGACTGGTTTTGGTGATAAGATTTCCATACAACTTCATATTTCATGGACAATATAAAACGAACCCCTCATCCGTCCGCATTGAAACTTAATTCACGTGAAAGCCCGTGTTTCAGAGAAGAGATCCATGTAAAGTTTTCCTGCTACTTTCGCGCACTAAGCGAGAACATTCGTGATGAAAGTTGAAAATCAACTCGTATTTTCACAAATTCTCGCTGTGTCTGACTGGCTGACCGTACGCAGTGCTGGTGCTGCGAGCCACTTGCTGTCGTATTCACCTATGCAAATGTGTTACATGCAATCATCTCTCCGACACCGCTAGTGTAATGGCTAGCGCAGTGGCTCGCCAGGGGAAAGGTTTTGCGTTCGAAACCCGGATCAAATAAAACTTTTTTTGTTCTCCATGATTGTTCATAATGAACTTTACTGCTCTTGAAGGGAAATAATTTGTTAATCAATTACGAGAAGGAGAACTGGATTACTTATTTTCGGAACCTGTCGATTAATTATTATTTTATTTTAAAGCCTCTTATTTTTAAATAATCGTCTAATCGTTACGTTTCGCTTATGGTTATCATATTTTTGCCTTTCCTATTCTCAGCATGAGGTACGATATTTTTTTCTGTCATTTCTTTTTTCTCTCCATGCGTTAATTTCTATAATTATTGAAATTATTCTTCTGAAAAAGCTCATCATGAAAAAAAAACAAAAACAAAAACAAACAAAAAAAATCTAGTTTCTACTTAATTAAATGAAAATTGATTAAAATTGTCCATTTAAAACTTTCATTTGTCAAATTGTTTTGTTTGTTTAATAGTTTGTCATTGTCATTTTTGAACTTTCGTGATTTTTCATTTTTTTTTTTTTTTTTTTTTCTCTCTAATTACTTTGAATGCCAAAATTATTGAAAATGGACCTTAAATTCGGATTCAGCGACCCAAAAAACCCCATAATACCACAAATGAAGAAGTATAATAGTCGAGAAGACTTTTGTCTAGCTAGATCGGTCAAATCTCACAGTGTGCGGCGCGGCGACTTCATCGTTGGCCGCAACACTACGTAAAATATCTGTAAATAGTTTAATAGAAGAGGTTGGTCAACTTTAGATTGGTCCTGAGTTTTAGGTTCCACGGGCGATGTAATTGGAAACGTCTTTGCACATGTGTTCACATACATTTGTTTAAAAACAAAGAGACCCCACAGTGTTTTACGGATAAAAGAGTTAATTGCCCATGAACCTATTAATTTTAATCATGGTGCACCTCAATAATATTAATAAAGCCCAAAAGAATCTTTAAAAGTGTAAATAGACGCCTATATTAACATATGTAGGGAAAGATTACACCGTTAAAGACTCTACGGTACTGTAATCTTTGCATTGGACCAAAACACGACAACGGCCCTCAGAATGTGAACAAATGTGCAAAAACGCATCCAATGGCGCCGCCCATGCATGGTTCTACTTTTCTTAGCTCTCATAGTCGGCCTCCGCGCGCGGTCTGGTGGTCAGCACAACTGGACAGTATATCCCAGAGGTCCCGGGTTCGAATCCCGGCCGAGGTATGATAAGATTAGACGATCTCAGATCTATAGTCTTCTTGGAAGGACATGGATGTTACTCTTCTCTCTTTCATATTTGCTTCTTCTTCTCTCTTCCATTTTGCCATTCGACACTGGCACTGATACTAAAATTCAAACAAGGGCTCGTAAAAACATCAGATTTCTCATTTAAAGAAAGTAATATGCGGAGGGTGGCATTGCCCCCCCCCCTTTTTTTGGGGGAAAAAGCAAAACCTGATAACCTGCTTACTTGATAACCTGATGCTAGCCTAATAATCTGATGTCATAAGGTCTTTATTTCAGATGCCGCCGTCTTAATTAGAAGAAAACGACCATTGCGTGAAAGGAGGAAAAATTGCAAGCAAATCCGAGCTTGAAACACAAGTCGCAATCACAACTGACCGGAAGACAGATCGGCGATATACAACACTTTTCCCCCGCGCGTCCATTTTATCCACACGCGATACAACACGATACATAAACAAAGATAATCCCAAAAAGGGTATCGACAGAATATGACACATATCCACGACTGAGTGACCTCCGGGTTTAAGGCCACGTTTATAGAGACACGGTCGCCAGATTTAATGCTTGGACAGTAGATCTTTTAAACGAACTTTCGCTGCGCATTGACTTTGACTTTTGTGTAACGATATCAACACGTATAAATAGACTTAATACTTATGCACGACAAACAGTTGCAAGGATCAGAATTTTGGTGATATTAATTGTTAAGAAGAAATGAAGAAGGAAGCAATCGGTGCATAGAGAGAAATCACTTCTTTAAAAACAAAGAAAAACGTTTACTTGAGACAGTTTTCCTTGCGCGAAGTAAGTTCTGATTGCATGAAGAAGAATCACTGTCTTAACAAGGAATCTTTTACTTGTAGCAGCAGACATTTTCTTTGGGTTAAAGGAATTTCTCCTTAGTCAATATTTCACTGTGCAGTTTCTTTAACACTAAACAAAAATACACCTTGGATCAAAAAAATAATTCTCTCAGTGTGCACTGAGCATAAAAGGATGCATTTACGTTTTCCTTTACAATATTTCTGGAAAGGTAATTTTGGGCTAAAATAAATTGCTTTGAAGAAGAAATTCGTGCGTTAAGAGGTCTCAACTCGGACAATTTTTTGTTTTGTTTACAACGTAACACTCGAATTTGTCATAATAATGGTCATATTTTTGTAAACATAAACATAGAACGAAACCTGGTAGGAGGGGGGGAGGCTAGACCCTCCACACTAAAACCTCAAATTTTTAGCAAAACAATGTCAATTTCTGGCAATTTTCACCTCAAAACCTTCAAATATTTTTAGAGGCTGTGGAATGTAAATTTTGGAGCAACAGGCAGCCCCCCCCTCCCCCACGCGGAAGGTTATTTCAAGGCGGGCGTTTATTCTTTAGACAAAATCTTAACCTTATTTCATAGGTATTCATTATGTTTAGGTTCCTCCGCTCAGTTTGAAGAGTGGGTTAGTGGCGGTTCGTGCAATGTGTGACAGCAACGGATTAATTCTCCCCCATTTAAACCTACGTAAAATAATCGATCTTCAGGGGGTTCACTAAATCCCTGAAAAATCGATACTTCTATACAGGTTCGAATGGCATAAAATATGGTTGCCAAATAGCACGAGCCGCCACGGGAGTGGGTTGACGGAGCAGCAAAGGGTGCAAGGCAAGGAGCTGCGAGATGCGGGGGTCAGACAATGCATTTGCTTGGTATAACATCAACGATATATACTCAGTGGCGTAGCGTGCGACTTGGCAACATTGTATAATGTCCATTTAAACCCATGTAAAAAGGTCGAATGCGCAGGTGTTCACCGAACACCCAACAGTTCGATCTTTTTCATGGGTTTAAATGGACTATACAATGTTGCCAAGTTGCACGCTACGCCACTATACATACTTCTTTGTTTAATTTAGTTTCAGCGTGGTTTTATTTAATTATTTGATTATTCAACATTTTTTTTATTTTTTTTTATTTTAATAATATTTTTTAACGTGATTGGCAACTGTATAGAATGACCTTAAATTTCAATTAAGATTACTCTTGAGAGTCACAGGTGGACGAGAGTTCAGACGTACCAGCATTAAACGGGGGGACGGGAGGAAGGGGGCAGGGGACGGGAGGGGGGAAGGGGGCGCAGCTTAGAGTGGAAACAGTGAACTTGTTGAGAGGTCCAAAACCGGAAATTAAATGTTGCAGCATTTACTCGTCCGACCGCCGCACTACGGTCTGAGATTATTAAAAAGTGGCCAAAAATCCGAAAGTAAATGTCTCGCATTAATTTTTCATTTATAAACTTCAAAGACCAATTTTAATCACTAAGAACTTTTGTATCAAGTAATTTAAACCCAAAAATGTCGCTGAAAAGTTTCAAATGGGGCAGTTGCAAGGGTCTGAAATGTTGTGTTTTTTATTAAGAAAATGAAAGTACTTGATGAGCTGAGAACAAAGATGCCTTTGGTTTCTCATTAAGTCCCATTGTTCCGGAGATGAGATTTTGGCCCAAAATACATTGTTTTAAATGGGAATTCCGCGTTGTGACGTCACTACGCCCACGATTTTTTACAACTTTACATGAGTGTATTTCCAAAACTGAGACACTCAGGAAAAAAACCAAAGGCACCATTGTTCTCGGCTCATCAAGTTCTATCATTTTCTTTATAAAAAACACGACATTTCAGACCCTTGCAACTGCCCCATTAAGCTTAAAAGGTAAAAAACGATGATTTTTGATGTATTTCTCTTCACCTATTTTTTGTCTATTTTTTACGATCTCAGATCGTAGTGCGCCGCGCGCCGGCTGCTCGTTTGAACTTCTTGTGATAGTGACACTCTATACGCTGCAAAAGTGGCATCGTGAAAAAGTGGCCAAAAGACAGGAAGTAGATTTATCGTCAAATTATCATTTATGAACTTTTAAGACCGACTTTCATCACAGAGAATACCTTTAACAATTATTTTAAATCAACACTCACACAGAAAAAAAAAAGATTACCAGAGGCATGACAATATGTGAACCTATGTAAGGGATAGTACAGTTATTACCAGAATTCTAGTGTTTGTACCATGAAATTCTAGTTCTATGACCATGTACTATAGTTCTTGAAATTGTTTAAGAAATTCTAGTTCTTTGACCATGTACTGGTATTAACACCAGAATTTTCTGGTCAAAAACTAGAATTTCTGTCATTCACACGTCGCCGTGCTTCAGGTAATACGAATAGAATCTGGTATTACGACTACAGCTTTTTTTTCAGTGCAGCAATGTCACTTGCAAGTTTTAAATTAAGCTAAAGAAATTGAAAACGATGATTATTGATGACTTTTTTCACTGAATTTTGGCCACTTTTTTTCGATCTCAGAACCATGGTGCGCTGGTTTCAGCAGTGGAACACAGGGGGGATCTCAGTGGAAAAACTTTTTACAGCTCAATCTAGTTCATTAAAATTGTATCAGATAATTTCATTTTGAAAAATAACTAAATTTAAAAAAAAAAAAAAAAAAAAAAAAAAAAAAAAAAAAAAATCATTCAAAATGTGGTGTACATTTTGAGAGCCCGTGTACAGTACGGTTTCAATACAAGGCTCAAGATTTAAGTTCTTCATTACTTCTTCATTGGCATGTTTTTGTTTTTTGTTTTTTACTTTCGAACCGACTTCATCCAGATTTATGTAGAAATTGTCTCTCAAATTCTAATAAGTCCCTTCAATTTCTCGAGTGGCAACCGTCACAACTTCTGGGAAATGCGGTGGCGGCTCGTGCTCGTGCAATGTGGCAACAACTGATTAGCTCCATTTAAACATATGTAAAACAATCGATCTTCAGGGGGAGCAATGCACCCCCAAGATATCGATACTTTTGCATAGGTTTAAAAGGCAAAAAATCATGGTTTCCATATTGCAAGAGCCGCCACTGAAGGTCACCCTGTATATATGATGATCGGATAAGAAATGAAGGAACGACGTATTTTCCTCTAATCCGTAAACTTTTTGATTCGCGCACTATTGTGCGACGTAAGCAATACTATCGGATGACTGGTACTTCGCTCGTTGCAATGCAAAATTTAACTTAAAAAAAAAAAGAAAAAAAAGTAATTGAGATAAAATTAAAAAAATGCTATAAATAAAAACATAAGTGGGTGAAAAAAAAAGTTCATTTTTTGCGGAAGTGTACGGAAAACAGAATCAAACTCAGACGAGCCTTGCTCCTCCTTCCACCATCAAGGGAATAAAAGTTTCTTTTCTTTCGTGCAGTCTGACCTCTGCTCTGACGACTTCAAGATTCATTGAAGACAAAATTTGAAGTGAAGGTGACATCTACAGTAAAACGTGAGAACCGTGCGTTTAATAAATCAACCTGCAGCTGATTAATTGACAATTAATTTGTCAACAGAGTGAGTATGCTGGTTAGCGTTCATCTCCCATAAGATTTTAAGTTGAATTCAAGCCAATCGATGGGGAACGGGGAGGGAAGTGGGGATGGGTGTGCCTCAAAACGTATTTTTCGTTCCATATTTTCCCTGTTGTTCTTTAATCCTATATGTCTGCAATACAATTTTTAAATAAGGTTGTTCGGAATTCTTTCTTTAACCAACACGAAAGGGATTTTCGCGGAATTCAACGGAACTTGGAATCGGGTTTTATAATGACTTAAAAGGCGGATTTTTGCGAATGGATTATATTAACAGATTTTTGTTACCAAATGATGATTTCTGTAGCACGCACAGTTTAAACAAAGTAAATATTTCTTAAATTTTTACGGTTATTAATTTGATCTGCGCGGCAACACAATCCTTTTTCAAGCTCGATATCCTCAGAAAAGTATACTTATTGCATTGCCTCGCGCATACTGCATCGAAACATAGACTTTTCAAGACAGAGCTGCAATTTTGCGTATAATTAATGATAACTTTCAATTCTCCGATGATTCCACCGGTTGAGAAAAGATTACACAGTTCAGTTCTGAGTATAACTGTAATGCACGAAAATACCTTTGGAAAATACTCGCAGCTGTAATATTTTCTCAGCCGGAGGAAACACCGTCAATTAATTAAAATATTCGCAAGTTTTTAAAAGTCATCGACGACTCCACCGGTTGAGTAAAGATTACAGGTGCACGTATTTTCGTGCATTATAGTCATACATTGAACTGAAATGAGTAATCTTTTCTCAACCGGTGGAATCATCGGTGAATAGAAAGATGTCATTAATTAAACGTAAAACGGCAGCTCTGTTTTCGGACATGAAAAGCTGTTGTGTTTTTGCCTTAAAAACTATGTATAGAGTTAATATTTTCTGGAAAAAAAAGAAAAAAAAAAACCCCACGACATAGGGCTCATTTTAAGCTGCAATTCGAATGATCTGATTCATTTTCAATTTAACTAGTTATTTATTGTTCATAATCTTAATTTGTGTACGTGAAATAATATGTACAGGAAATACTATGTTTCGATTAACCGTGTGCCATGCCGCGCTCGCCTGCCATTCATGCCACCGGCTCACAAAAAGATTATATAGTCCAGTTCAGCAGTTTGACTATAACCCACGAAAATACTCTGATCTGCGCAATCTCTTCGGGTCTTCGGACACTGATGGAAACACAGTTGATATTAAAATTTATAGACTTCTGATACAAAACGCGCTACCTTTTCCGCATGCACCTTGAGCCTTGCTTCTAGCGCGATACGTAGCTAGTATAAGCTAAGTTTTATCATTTTATGATTGGTAGCTACAGTGAACCAGTGACCAAGGGCTGTCGAGATTAATGCCTGCATATGTATCTAGTATAAGATTATACGAGTCTATGAATTTTGCTGTCACTATAACGCGAAGTAATTGATTTTTGTTACATCCATAATCAGATAAAATTAGTTTCGTTTCCTTTCAATTATTCGAAAAATTGAATGGTTAATTGTCTCTATTAATTTCTTGACAAACGTGCCATCTTCTGATAATTCTATTATGGATGGAAAAGAATGTCACTACTTCCCGTGTGTATTTTCCTTGGAGAATCGTTCTTCCTGTCGTCGTCTGTAGCACGTCTACTTGTTTCACACACCCACACACCGAGAACCGATCGCACACGATGCAGCGTTAACAGGTGAATGGGCAAAATTTGGTGCAGATTTGACAGCACATGTAGGATGATATTGATAATACAATCTAAATTTTGAAGAGCTTGAAAACACCGAGGAATGGAATCTACTGCGATCGTCGACGCAGAAAGACAATAATTTTCAGATTAAAAACGCGCGAAATTTGAAATTGACCCGGCGGCATCATATGATGATGAATTTGATCGATATGTAATTTGAATTCGACGTAAAGGAATTAAGGAAATGCTTTGGCTAACAAAATTCTGGCTAATTGATTTATATACACATGGAAGGAATCTAGGGACAGATAATATAAAGTAAGTAATTGCGTTCGGAAGCATATGAGACTTGACACTTGAGAATAGACTTTCGAGAGAGAACTTGACGGAGAGGGGGAAGAATATTAGAAAATAAAGTGGGAGAATTAAAGTTTGTAAAAGTTTACTTACTTCATATACGTTTGGATGCCATACTTTAGTTAAGAATCGAATACTAGGCGGAGAATAGGGGTAGTCTGGTGGAAATTTCATGTGAGCCTGAAAAAACAAAAATCGAATGAGATGAGGAAAAGTTAAGTTAAAAACCAAAATGTGTACATTTGTAAAGCAAGAGCAAAATATTGGATACGGTAGAATTCTTTAAATGCTACCGTGAGAAACATCAAATTTCTAGTGACACGACCGTGTTTGAAATTATACTCGGACGGAGAAAAGATGTGTGTGTATTTTGACCGAGTAGACAGTGTCAAACATGCTCATCAAGAAGTAAAAATACTCTTCAAAACGAACCTGATCGCTATCATTTCTTAGGTTGACGCATCCATGAGTCATCGATGTCTGTTATTTTTACGCAATATATAAGCATATTTTATTACAAGCTACTTTTCGATCGTGCTTCGTTCTGGACATCTATGAAGAATCTATCGGGAACACAAGTATCATTGGAGCACCAAGTATACTCGAGTATATGGTGTCCACTATTCACCATCATAAAGCGAATTTTATCATGAGGTCCGCGTGAAGATTTGAACTTTGGAGCTTTTCGGGGGACACCAAAGTCAACTGAACTATTTACAGCCAATCGTTGTCTATTGTTGTTTCACACCGTTGAGTTACTCTCCCCCCCCCCCTCTTTAAGGAACGGGTACAAATTTTGAGGTTCGGGTGCAGCATCGGATACATCCATCGTTGCTGAACAAACAGTTCGCGTGGAGATAGTAAAATGCACGACCGTTGCTTTGGTTCATAGGTGAAAATCTTCACCAACCCATCATAATAAAATTCGCTTATATGAAATGCACAGCCGTTGGTCGTTGGTCCGGGCGCAGATCTTCACCCGAACCGATGTTGTAGGGGATCCTTGGGGGGGGGGGAATAGGATTTTGTCTGTCTGTCTCTCTCTCTCCGCACCCATTTGAATACGTGCGATAGAAAAGGGCGGAGCTAGGGGCTCAAGTCAGTAAAGTCACGCCGATTGCTGGTTTGATCGTGTACAAAGCGGTCATGTAAAAGATCGAATTCGAGTGCATGTGTTCACCGAACTGATATTTTCGATATTCTCAATGGGTTTAAGTACAGAAATTAAAACGTTGACAAAATGCTTGCTAAGCCACTGTATTGCACCCTCCGAACCTAACAGGAGAATATGCTGCATGTTTAAAAAAAAAAAAAAAAAAAATTGACCGAGTGCGAGGAACGCCCGAGAGAACCGTATTGATTATGGTTTGGTTCTGTTGTCATAAGAATTATACCAATCTCAGACTGACTGAGATATAAACTCGTTAAGAATCAAATATATACGCTTTCATATTCATCGCATTCATCGGTGTAACTTATACCATTATAGTCTGGCCAAAAACTTTGATGTCGCGTCGTAAAGGAAAGAGGCCTATTTTACACGAAGCTTAGTGACGCATTGCTTCGAGAGATAGAACGCCGTTACACAAAATACATTAGAAATTAAAATCAGTGAAGAGTCAATAGGCGGTACGCAGTGTACACTGTACAGTGCTTCGACCGATGTTTCCCTAGTTCCCTTGTAAGCAGCAATGGCGCAACCAGGATCTCTTCCACCTCTCTCATTTCCCATTTGAATGTACAAGTAGGAAAGGACAGAAATAGGGGGTTTTATCCCGTTGTCCATCCTTTTCTAACATAGTTTTTTAATGGAGAAGAGAGAGAGAGATGAAGAAACTCTCGGTGCGCTACTGGTAAGCAGAATCAGTTGACCGTTTTAGTGTGTCGTCACGAAAAAAAGTGGATCCATACAAAAATTCTGTTTCACTCACTCCCACAGAACACAGTATAAGTAATTTTTAAATAAGTTAAGAACAGAATGCTTCGGCTGCATTTCCTCGCTGGCCTGAATAAGCGCAGCGAACAGTTTATCCCCCCTCCCCTCCCATCATCATCCGATGCCCATCCATCCAGCGCATGAAATCCATCGAACCGTTTCTCTCAATTTCGATGGAGCCCGATGTATTCCATCTGCTGCCCATCGATTCAGCGGCCTCAGGAGACCGCTGGGAACAGATGGAAAGGCTTTTCTAGTTTACAAATCTGTGTTTACAAACGACAAACCCTGACCTCTGCAAGCTAAATCGTACGAATTGACAGAAACGCTTCGATGGACCGATATATTCAAGCGATCTCAGCTAAATTCTCGATGGATCGGTGTAGTGGGTGGGTGGATTGGGGGGGGGGGGGGTAGAAAGCAGCTTATGCATACTAGAATGCCTGCTCACAACAAGCGCTCGCAACAGCGCAGCGCCGGAAATAAAAGGAGTGGATGTGAGATAACTATTCATACATGACGGCATGGTTTTTGCATAAACTGAGAATTGAAGGCGCAATATGATTATCTTTGACGTCCCCAAGTCAAAGACATTATAGAGGAAGACTGGCCCCTAGCGGCGAGATTTGAAGCCGGTTGCTGTCATGGGCAGGGCTTCCCCGCTCGGGGGTATGAACCAAATTTGTTAATTGTGGCTTATGGAGCCGAGACATAAAACTGTTTCAAAAGAATGTTAATTACTGTTAGTTTTCAAAAGTACGCAGATATGATATGCAGATTATGCCAAAGTTGAGATTGACGAACTTAAACGAAAGTTTAGGTCAATTTATCCGCTAGATATTTACGATTGAAAGGACGGCAGAGAGGTTACGGGTGCTAAAGTAAACAATGACCGACCGATCGTTAACTTCGATTATGAAAGTACGGACGCTTTAAATTGATCCAAATTTTCGGTTAGAATGTACGTTATACTACTCTATATAACATATGTGAGACGCGACATTGTCATCCGCTGAAATAATTGACTAAAATAGGTTTGAAGAGCGAAGCTCCATAAGAGCTAATGTTAAATTGGTTCATACCCCCGCGCGGGGAAGTGCCCTGCCCATCAGCCGGTGCCAAGACCGGCTTCACTTTTCCTCCGTGCAAAGAGATAGCAGGGGCCAGTCTTCTTCTATAATGTCTTTGCCCCAAGTCGAGACTTCCTGCGTAGATATATAGGTTAAGTTGAGATTGGGTTTTTTTTTTTTTAATTTTAAAAAATAAACGCGCCTGGTCCATATAGAACTCAACTCATAGTAGAAATAGCTTGTTTTGTTAGGGAAATTGTTCAAAAAAGAGACGGCTTCATAGTACCGATTAAAATAGCACGGTAGAATACTTGTCAAAATTCCCTTGAAGACGCGAAAAATTACGTTTTCCCAGGGAAAATTTTGATTTCAAAGGGGAGGGAGAGGAATCTTAGATCAATTGCAGCCCCCCCCCTTTCCGCTTACGCCACTGATCAAAATACAGTATGTTCTAGTGTCCTAACCAGGTTCAAGTCGCAAAACATGTATCTTATTTCGATAAACAACGGGGTAGCTCAATGGATTGTGGTTCACAGAATTATTCAAACAAAGCAATAGACGATTCTGCTAACCTACTACGAGCGAGCAGAACACTTGTTTATCGTAATGAGGTACAAGTAAGTATTTTTCGACTTATTTTTTAACTTCTTTGTCACTCCTCTGATCGATCGATCGCTTAGGAAGTCCTTAATCTAAAACCAGTTTTGTTGGTAGAGGACACCTAGAACCTTAAACTTCATAAAAAAAAAAAAAAAATCAAGAGAGACGTTTTTTATTAGAATTGAGAGAATCGGGGTTGGACAAAATTTTTGCTAGACAGGAGGAAAGTATGACTAATTATCGCAGGAATCGCGGGTAACCATACCATTGCTGATGGTATGATCAAAGGAATACACAATTGAGAACATTTTTGGAGGCTTCGATTTTCAATAAAAGTAGGGCAGGTTAAAGCTTAGCAATGGAATGAGAACAAAAATATACTAAATGGAAATTTGAAGGACGCGGATCGGCTCAAAGCTGGACAAAGGCTCACTGCTCTAAAAGAATGCCTAATACCCGACACAGACCAGACGCTTCACGCATGTTAATTGATATTAATTATTCCGCTAGACAAATGATAGCAAAAGTAAAAGTGCTTTGATGATTTGATTACCATTAGGTATTCAAATCTTTCATTAAATGATTCAAATGAAATTCATGATAATCAGGTAAGTAGGTAAAGTTTGTTCATTTTTATGAAAGTTGAAGCGTGCTTCACAAGTGGATAAACAAGAGCTTTCATTTTCCTATTATCTATGTGCTATGTTATTTGATTTGGTTTAGAGACCAAACAAGGACAATGACAGGCTCATTTAAAATGCATACTCTTGAAAAATGGATCTGAAACCTAAAATATGAATTTAAATTACAAATAGTTATGAATATGTTTCCACAAAACCAAACTTTGACAGTTTGGAACCCAATTATAACTTCTGAATTGCCTTTTGGAGAGTCTGTGAAAGTTGAAGATATAATTAAATTTGGTAAAAGCAAAAGAACCCCCTAATAAAAGAGATTACGGGTGTTAATGCGCTAACCCGAGTTGGACCCAGGTTGAAACTCAACTCGGGTTGACTCAACCCAGGTTCAGATCTCTCACATAAACGAGGCTATTAAGTAATTTTTTAGCTCTCTCTAGAGATAAGAGGCAGTGAAAGGGGAGGGCTGGGGAGCCATCCACTCCAGCAGAGACCATTTTTGGAGTGGCAGTCAACAATCCAACCCCCCCTCCCCCTGTTATTTTTCCTCCTAAAAAAGTCAAATACTGTTGGCATCACTTTCCAACTTCATGCTTGAGACATTGAAAACATTGGAAATTTCTATGAAAAATAAGTACGTTGTCAAAGTTTAGTGAGTATAGTAACATTATCAAACAAGACCAACATATTATGTCATCAGAAATTTTAACGAGCTTAAAAAAAGACTGAGCAAATAATGGTGCTTCTTACGTCATTTACTGACTAGTTTCGCATTTACCACTTACAATACCACAAACGCGGTATTATGGTTTTAAGACTGTTTTATGTATCTGCTTTGAGAGACATCTATGAGATCAAAATTCTATGGTGTATGTATAATTAGACTTGTACAGCCACTAAAATTACCCACAGTGCTAGAACAGCTCATATAAAATTCAGTTAGTATTGGTATTGCTTTAGACTTATGGCCTTTACACTCTTTACAGTATTTTCACTGATTCAGCGTAAGAAAAAAATAAGAGCTTAGGTACAATTAAGTAATTAAGTCACGTTAATTTTAAAGGAGCTGAATGACTTTAGTTCAATGCAGTAAGCAGTGTATTCAGAAAGTGAGCACACTTAACAATGATGATTCCTTACTTAAAGGTCAAACTGGCTAACTTCAAACCTGACTACTCTTTGTTTACACGGGCTGTAGGTTATGAATGGATGTTCAACAGAGTTCCTTCCGGACAACGCAAGATACTTACGTACAGGTAAAGTACTACAGTTCTGTGCAATGGAAGAGACCTATCCAGAAAACGCATTACCTGCCTATGGCACATGTAAACAAGGAAATGTCAAACATAAATGTCATCTAAAATGACTCATTAATACTTCAAAGCACTTCCCACATTTTACTGGTCAGGTAACAATATTTTTGAAATGTGTGAAACAGTATATAAATTGCAGATGAGTTAACAGGTAGACCCGATTCCCACATCCAAAAAATAGTTTGGTTTAGTTAAATCATAGAGAAAGCTACTTTCTACTGAAAATGAATAAGAAATGTCAGAAATGTCTGGACAGTGACCTAAACAATTAAGTCATAAGATCAGCGGTGACCAGCAGTGAAAGACAAAGATTTTGATGGTAAGTACTTGAGAAGAAAAATATTTATGCTTTGGAGATATCGTAAGTTAAAGAGGGATTTTAAAGCAGTTAAAAGGACAACAGATTATGATTCAGAAAATTGACTTTTGCTAATTGATTATACTGAAAACAACAGCTAAATGGCACATCGACAGGTGAATGCCTAATTTTCTTACTGAGTCAGAACACGGCACTGTTTTACAGTAATTTGTCAGTGCAGTTTGATCGTACCGCAGGAATAGAACAGACCGAGCCAACTACTTTAGACCAGTAGCCCACCGTGCACGACTAGTCGACTACTTTGGACAAACCAAGGGTAACTTATTCAATTTCTTGCAAGAATGAAATAATAGTCAGTAGTTATCTCTTGTAAATATATGTAAGTTTCAGAATGGACCATCAGAAGTAGAGAGTTTATTCGTTGGACATTTTTTCTGGCAAAAACAGGATTGATTTTTCAGAGACAGGGGAAAAATATTTTAACTATGCTCTTGACCTCGCAAAACCATAATTTTCAATAACAAATCTCGGTTAGCTCAAAACCAGCCAACTAGGCTTGCCGTTGCTCTAGTCGTACGCAAAGAGAGATAGGAAACCTCTTATCCTTCCGAAACAATGATAACTTAATGATCCAATTAAAATTACAAGGGGAGCGGGTGACACACAGTTTTGGGGGTAAAATTTTGGTAAGAAAATTAAAGTGAATGACTTGAAACTTACTTTGAAATAGCCGCCTTGATACAATGTCTCCGGGGGTCCGAAAATAGCGACTTCCCACTCAAATAAATTATCATCATCAGCTAACTTTACACGAAAACCCTCCACGGGTTCCTCTTGGAGACTTTTATATTCTAAAGCTAATGCTCTCAAAGCACTTCCTGTTGGTTGTTGAGCCATTTTATAAAAATTAGAAGGGGTAAAAAATTAGAAAAGGTTAAATCAAAAATTCAGAGAGGAACTTAAAAGAGATATGGAGCAATAAATATGGGAATCAAACAAAAATTCACGATACACTTAAAAATTCACAAAGAAACACCACTTGTAATTCATTTTCGGAACAAACGAGGAGATTTCAGAGAGAGCTCGTGGAGAACGTCATTTCGTCACGAAAATCTTGTCTCCATGAAATTCATTATTTTATTGAGCAACAGAATGGTGAAAAAAACGCACGCCACGAATTATTTTGACGGAATCGACCACAAGACGATCGCTTACAGGAAGAAAAGAGGATTACGAGTAAAGTGCTTAATTAGGCAAGAAAGAATGAAATAAATTGAAGAGAAGATATGTATTCAGGTTAATAAAACAAGAAAACAACGCGAACAAAGTCTAACTAGAGTCTAGACGAAACGGGAGAAAACTCAACTCGCATCGCACAAAGCTTTTTCGATACTTCCAACTTCCTCATCTGTTTTTTCAATCAGCTGTGAGAAAGAGTACCAACATCATGACAACACAGCACTGAAAGTCCCACGCTTTTCACCTTGAAGGCAAAGATTACTTATACATACAGATATGGCATTAGCCATCTCGCCCATGTTAAGTGAAAAATGGATAAAAACGCCGGCCGTGATACAACCGGGCATACAGAGGGGATCATAAAGATTACAGAATTCTGGTTCGAAAAGATTACGTTTCCCAATTTTCCTGTGTTTGTTTGCGGAACTCGAACAAACACGGAACGTGAACGGTGGAACGTGGAATACGGAACAGTTTTGTAACAGACAAACATGGAAAATGTAATCTTTTCTCTGTAATCTTTATGATCCCCTCTGTATGCCCGGTTGTATCACGGCCGGAGTCAACTTAACAAAATTCGGGCTAATGCCATATCTGTATGTATAAGTAATCTTTGCTTGAAGGACACTGATTCTGAGAATAAAATCAAAAGTGCTGGTTATGCGAGCATTTCAATCCGGATTGAACTAGGATCGAGGGATCGGACCGGACTGGATCGGGTCGCATAAACGCTGCGGATTCAACTCGATCCATGTTCGACTCGATCCCGCTAAACTGCGGGATCGGACCGAGGAATCCGGATTGGAAAACTTGTATAAACGATTCTTTGGGATTGAATTGAGTTGGATTGGATTCAAATCGCTGTTCGTAAACAAATCCGCGCCATTTTCTCATCATGTGTTCCTTCCTTTCCTTCTACTACTAATTTGTCAACTATTGTTCGGTTTTTCACTTCTGGCTAATTTTGGCGTTTAGAATTTACTGTACCCGGTGTTATAATTATGTGAAGAAATTATAATTATAATAATTATTTATAATTAATTAATTATAATTATGTGAATTAGGTCTTAATTTATTTGGAAGCCATCAGCAATTACCTACTCGTTCCGTTTAAAATTACGTGTGTCGGAAGTACGTTTTCTTGCAGCCGATTTAATTTTAAATGCGTAAATTTGTAAGTTTGCTGTCAGAATGTGACTCCTATTTGCCATAATTTTTTTCCTGGCGAGCTCTCGTTCACTCTAAGTTCGGTCTGTATATGTGACCTCTTCTCCGATTAGAATTTTACATGACTTTGATAAGTGATTCTGGCCGCAAGTTTAGTAAGCAACCTCTCAGTTTTGGTGTTAACTCCCACTACAGATGTCATTTGAGGGTTCAAAGTATGCATTTTGACATGATATTCAAGTACACTTCAGCATTTACGATCTACTTTTGTTCAGAGCTGCAGTAAGCTAAGTAAACATGATGGGTAGAGACTGCTGTGCATCATTGATCGTCCGCTCGATTGATTCATTACTTATCTGAGACCTCATAGCGTTAATTGTAAGATTTTATTATGCTCAGTCTGGACATCATTTAGAGTATTTAACTGTGACTGGGCCCTACTGTTACGGTCCATGTGATTATGCAACAGGAGAGCAGGTTTCTTGAAAGATGACAGATTATGCCTTGGTTATAATCTACACCGCAGGTGCGTTTGCACTTAGCATCTCATCCATGGCAGTGCTCAGAAACTTGGACTTTTCCACTGCAAAGTAAGCAAATTGAGCTGACACTAACCATCTTTCATGAAATGAGCTCTACTGTCGCTCACAGCTCCGACAGTTATCATCAGTGTTTGCTGACCAGCTAAAGACGGCTCCACACCACTCGGAGTTTGCCAAGTCCGGAGCCGAGTGGCGAACGTTCGTCACTCGTCGAATAATGTCTCTGCGAGTGCGAGTCTACTATCTAGATTCTCGGCATGCGCTGAATGTCAAGAGCCACTTTCGCATCTGGCATTTATCCTGTCTAACGTTTGGTGGTAGTTCAAGAACAACTATTATCAGCCTTCGCACACTAAGGATTACCTGTTGTTGTTACACTGCGACACATTAGTTTTGATCCACTAACTATTGAATGATTTTTAATCATCTTCAATATTAGGGCTCAAGACTAAAGATAATCATCTCTTATCTTCTAATCTTTTTGCCGTCAGAGGTAAGTATAAATCTCATCCTCTGCAACTTTTGCCCTTGTCCTGGTAAGATCACTGGCGGATCTAGAAATTTTTCCTTCTCCCTCCTCCTACTTAAACTCATGAGTTAGAGGAGGATAGAGACAAAAGGGGCACAACTCATATCAAAACAAATCTGCCTTTACCTGACGAATGCGTTCAAATGGGCGGTGAGAGAGAGGTGATAGGTGAAAATGTCCAATCATAATTGTCCAATACAAAAATGTCCAAGCGTACAAATAGTCCAACGTACGTAAATGTCCAAATGTAAAAAAAAGTCCTATGTTTGTCCGGCGTAGGGGTACATTGAGATTTGCTCCTGCGATTCCTCCAAGTTTTGCTCCCACACTTTGGAGTGTCTATGATCTCACTCTAGCTGGCATCAATCGTACGAGCAATGTGGTAGAAAGCTTTCATTCCAAATTTCAAAAACTCGTCGTCACTCATCATCTTAGTTTTTGGAAATTTTTGAATTACACGTATACGGGCAGCGCAACGTGATAATGAAATTTTTTGCCTCCAGCTGGCGAAGCAAGACACAGAAATTTAAAACAACAAATGAAGGGCAAACTTGCAAAATGAATAGAGAGTAGAGGACATTGTGAGTCATAACGAAGAATACCGCCAGAACGACGATATTCCAACGTCAACGTATCTAAGAGCTATATCGCGAATCATTTGAAAGCGCCCCAAGTAGGAGGCGAATGTGAACCAGAAAATTAGGTATGGATTGTATACTTAGAACAAGTAGGTACAGGTACCTATTCCTAATTTGAAATTTCTGTTCATTAACAAAGAAGACAAGACAAAAGCAGGAAAAAACCAGGGCCCAATAAATTTATGGTACAAACGGCACTTGTTCTCGACCTCAAGTAGCGAATCCTTGCCTCTGCTCTGTTAGGAACCCATCTACCGTTGAAGAACAAGGACCGTCTGTCTGTCCCGAACATTTATTGGGCCCTGGACCTAATTTACATTAGATATCATGGGTGTATTTGGACATTTTTGTCATAGTATGCTTTCAAGGTTTATAATTGGACATTTACTAAAAAAAAAAAAATAGGTTTATTATGTTTGTTGGGCGATTGGAAATATTTCAATTAGACATTAATGTACATTGGACATTTTTTACGCTTGGACATTTTTGTATTGGACAATTATGATTGGACATTTTCACCTATCACCGAGAGAGAAGGACAAATTCATGGATCCACTAGAGTCTCTTGGGAAAAATTTCTACAGCACAAGTACAAACATGACGCTTTATTTGTTCGAAAGAAGTTGACTCATGATCAAATTTGAAGATTAGGTTCAACGTTCTTAGGTTCGTTCTTCTACCCCTTTTCTCCCTTCTTTTGTGTATAACCTTCAATGTGTTCGGTTCCTTCTTGCCTCCGATAGAGCCTACTACCGACAACCAAGGAATGCTCGATACTGTACCCTTGAAAGTCCATCAAATTTTTAGGGTCAATAGTAAGGATCTATTAGACACAGGATTTGTCGTTTTTGTGAATGAGCCTTAAAAAAAGAAAAATGACGAAGCACATAAGATTCAATAGTTGCTACTGGTCATCTTCTAATACCGATCAACAGCTGAAGGGTTAGTGGTGTTGCCCTTCGATCCTGAGAATGTAGGTTCTAATCCTGCTTCGCTACCGATTCTTGGAACTGTGTAATTTCCTTCAATGACCAATTTAGAATCAAATTTTTTTCCTCTGATTCTGAGGCCCATTCACGAAACCTACGTAGCACGTGTGACATATAGATTCTTATGAACTATCGATCCTAAAAAGTTAATCAACTATGAAGCGACAGGGCTCAGGCACTCCTCCTGTAAGTGTTCTACATTAACTGAAATGAAAGAATAATTTTGAAACAATGGTCTGTGCATTGTAACCAGAGATTTGGCAAATCAGATAGATTTGTATTCTGTGGCTATGCTGACAGTCTCCCCCTACCCTCAATAGTTTTACGAGATATTAGCGACTCAACACCCCGACGACCTGCACGCAAAGCTATCGTTGCATTAAACACCAGTTCACGGAGAATGTAAGTACACTCAATTTCGAAGAACCCTGGTTGAGCTCGATTCATGATAGACGGCAGATGATAGCTCTTTCAGCTTCCTGTGTCTTACGTTCATTCGAGTGTCTGCGCATTGAAGTCAGTGGGCAGAAACACTAGCTCCCCTATTGCACGGTAAATACACCGTTCGTTCATCTGCCAACTCTCATGAAATGACCTCTATTGACTGTCCAGTATGGCGTGACAAAAATATCTGTGATTGACGCATTTCATCATGATGACCGATGTGAATGCATACAAGGCACTCCAAATTTCCTCGGAATGGAAGAAATGTGTGCTGAGTTTTTAGCATTGGCGTAGACGAACGTAATCGAATCAAAATCACCAGCCCTACACATATTGGTGAGACAAAATGAAAGAGGCTGAATTAGACAAAAGATACAGTTAGGTAATGATCCTTCACAACAGTGAAAGCTGATGACTAAATTGAAGCAAAAGAAACCGAGCTCACTGAAAGGTCCTTAACCTGGGGTCCACTCCGGGCCCCAGCAAACACCGTTAATCGTTTTAATATTATTCGTAAATCAAGGTTGTGATTTGAGGTCTGAAGAATGGCTAATAAAGGGGAGGTGAAGCAGAGACTCACAGAAGAAAATCTAACTTTTGAGCAACCAACAAAAATGGACCTCTAAAATGATATGCCTGCCAGGCACAACTATTTATTGATTGAGAAACAATAAAATTAATTACTAAACTCAGAGAATAATAATAATTTTTAGATAGATTTGCCTTCCGAAACTCAACAAATTATCCGCTTTGAAACCAACCCTAATGAGAAGAATATATCTAAGAAACAATACCATTTAGAAATATAACCTAATTTCATTTCATTTGAAAAATGTCAACAAACAAACTGGATCCCATCTTACGAACAGCGCGCATAAACGAGGATCGAATCACGTGGATTCAGTTCAATTTCAACTCGGGTTCAATCCTCCGCATAAACACGAGGAACGGATCGAGTCGGATTGAGTTCAATCCGGATTGAAATGCTCGCATAACCAGCACTAAAGTATTTCGATGACAACAATGATTAGCAAGAAAGAATATTTTTTTAAACTAAATTATTTCGAGTGAATCATTCATTTTCTTTTCTCAGGTGACTGATCCCAGTAATTATCGGAATCAATAATCTTACGGATTTTTTTTTCTTGACAGTTGCCAGTTGTTACACTTGGTCCCAACTCAAGATTAAGGGAAAATTATTGCAACATAATAAATAAAAATAAGCGTGTTTACAATTTTCTGTTTACAATTTTTAAGAACTCGGTGCATTTTCAAGCAAGAAGTAAGGGGGCTTTACTGAATCGCTCCCTTGCAACTAGTTGAAATTACTCTCAATTCATCTGCGATCAACATCTTTCCTCATGGAAGCCGTTGTAAGTATTTGATTCTGCTTGTCAACACAGACCTACTGTTACTGTAACCTAATAACCTTACTGTGACTCTACTCTTTATTACTGATCTTATAAATTTTATCTCAGTTACATGAAGCACAACTTTGAAGTTTCTCTGTCGACAGAAAGCTAAAGAATAAATAGAGAGAATTATTTTCAATCCTGTGACGATTACACGTCAGTTTCATATAGTTTGCTTCACTAAAGATGGCAGATGACAGCTAGCCCGGTTTCTTGTGTTGTAGATGTGTTCGCATGTCTGCACATCGAAGTCAGTGCACAGAAACGCTATATCGCCCTCTGAGCACTAAAGTAACTGAGCTGTCATTTGCTGTCTTTCTTTAAGTGGACTCCAATTCACAGGTCAAGGCCAGAGAGGTCATCTCAGGATTATCAGCAGATGACAGTTCAATTGGGTAGCATTTCGCTGAACAGAACCAATTTTTCTGTTTGTGCAGAACAAAATCATCTGCTATGAGTTTATCTTGCAGTTTGTTGCCGTCTGTTCAAACAGAAAAATAGCTTCCCTTCCGCAGCAGTCCGATTTTTGTTGGCACTATGAGCATGTTAATAATGAGGCTACTGCACTTTAGAATATATAACTTCTCTTCACTAACAATGTGGAAGTGCCGACCCCATGAGAAGCATGTAATTGCATGCTATAATGACTGTTTGTTTCATATACGGTTCTATATACGTTACCGCCCTCTAAAATATGGTGCTTGGTGCTGTTGACAGCTCTGCCTAGTCAGTGTTGTTGGAATTATGTCATCCTCTTTGGAGCCTTTTATCAATGAACCAATTTGAGTTTTTTGTCTAAAATCAGTATCTAGTGATTTCTGATCTTTGTGAGACTGACTTGCAATTTCTGTTTTTTCAGCAACCGGATCCTGTGGAGCTAGCTTGCTCTGCCGCGGAAAGTTTCACCAAAATATATTTTGAAAACCTTGACAAGAAAAGACTGGTAAGTGATGCACTGGTTTTGAATGAGTTTTTTTTGCAACTGCAGTACACGGAGAAAAAAGACTGGTATAATTTACTATCATGATAGCTGATTTTGACCTTAGCAAAAAATGATGGTAAATTTCGCCAGAATGATGGACAAAGTCACCAGCTGGAGACTTTCCAATCATTCTGGTGAAATTTACCATCATTTTTTGCTAAGGTCAAAATCAGCTATCATGATAATAAATTATACCAGTCTTTTTTCTCCATGTATCAGAATTTTTTTACTATCCATATCCAACATTATTTTCCATTTCTCCTCCGTCGGTATCCGCCTCTCCTATTTTCTGAAAATTTGAACGAATTTTCCATTGATCTTCATACCAAAATAGCTTATGACATAGAAGGTCGATCAGAAGCTCTTGTTAGTACTTAGAGATTTTCTTTGTAGCAAAATTGAATGTTTGCAAGTCCCTACAAGGCAAAAACCGAGTGAAAACGTTCACTTTATCATTGAGTATAGGCTGTCCCAAAAAGGATTGGACTTGACAACTGTAGGTTTGAATGAAAACATCAACTTCTTTACTGCTCTCAACCAATCAGGTTGCCCTTCTGAGGTTTGAAGCTGATGTATTCATTAAAGCCCTAGATATGTCAAATCCAAAAAATCCGAAAAAAAAAAAAATAAATAATATATATTTAAAAGAAGACTAGAAAGACATCTGAGCAAAAATTTCTGAATCACCAAAACTAAATGTTTTTATGTAGAAACTAAATTGCGTTACGTTAAATTGTTACTATTTAAGCCATTGACAGTGTACAGAGCTTGCATAAGGACATTATAATTGTACTGAAAAATAAATAAATAAATCCAATCTTTTCTGGGACACGCTATAACTAAGTTCACAATTTATTTGTTTCAATAATTGGTATTATTCCGATGGAAAATAAAATTAGGGCCTCTGAATTATTTATCATTGAATTTGTTATTTCCTTCCTTTCCCCTTGAGATGACATCCTACGAAGTCGATTTTCTCATCTAAAAGTACCCAGTTGATATTTTAGCATTTGTAATATTTTGCTTCTCATTTTTTTCTTTTCTAGCTCTTATCAAAATTATACCTCGACAATGCTGCTCTTGTTTGGAATGGCAATGGGTTTTCTGGCTGTGACAGTATAGTTAAGCATCTTCAGAATTTACCAAACTCTCATCACACAATTTTATCATTGGATGCACAGAAAGTTCCAGGTAACCAGCACGTTTATTGTTTAGCAGATAATATTAGTAATGGCACTTGGTCAGGGTCATTCCAGGTAAAATGTAGCAACCATTACATTTTAACTTGTAATTCCGACTTTCCAGGTAAAATGTAGCAACATTTACATTTTAACTTGTAATTCTAACTTCGAAACTTAAAATTTTCTACTTCACTGCAATGAAGCAGAAAGCAAGTAGTGACCTTTGAAACTGATCACTGCCAAAACATTAAAAATGTTAGGTTTTAAAGTCAAAATTACAGTTTTAAAATGCAAAGGATGCAACAATTAACCTTGAATGACCCACCATAAAGTATGTCGTTTAGCTAGGGCAAGCTGAGTGGGTGACTAAGCTTGCACGCTTTTGCACCTGCACAGTTTTAATTTTTTCTCTCTCAAATTCTTTTCAATATTTTAGTTTAACCAGGAAAAATATTTTTGAAAGGCTGATTCTTTTAACTCAATCTCTCTTGAAGTCATTTGAGATCTCCAAATATTGGTGGATCCAGCACTGGCAACAGTGTATTCTTACCATTTGATTACATGAGGAATAATCAATTAGTCATGGGGCTATAGCTCCTTGAAGAATCAATTGTTTATAAAACATTAAAATAGGAAGAATACCCAGATGCCAGATTGCTGGATCCGCCTGTGTCTCCAAACATGTCCAACAAAGATAAAGTATTTTTCATGCTAGTGAGTTTCTTATTTTTTTTATTCTTCTTTGTTTCTTCCGTTTTTTTCTTCTTTTTTTATTCTTGTTCCTTATGTTTGTAACGTATTTTTAGAACCGATCTTGTTTGTTTGCAGAGTTAGCCACAGGAAATAGACCAGCGTTCATTGTTCAAGTCTTTGGATTTGTCAAGTATGAAATCTTCAACGAGAAACGATCATTCCACCAAAATTTCATGATTGTTTCAGATGAAGAAAACAAATGGAAAATTGCTAGTGATTGCATGCGAATTCAGGAATCAATTCCTGGTTAAAGTCATTTCTGCCATGTGGCAGCAGATTTATTTTCAACACAAAGTGTTCTCTGTTCAGATTTTTGTTGACTGGTGTTAACAATTTATCTTTAGTTTGTAAGATTAAAACATAGGTTGTTCCTTGTCATTCTTATAGAGCAGGACCATCTTGCGTATCGGGTTCTGAAAAGTAGTGGTGCCTGCTTCCAAACTGGATCAACAAGCATTGATGAGCCGTTGGTTAGTGGAGAGTTTCGACTCGTTGCTAATAAACCACTCACCAATGCACTTTGATGCAGTTCAGAAGCTGGCACTGCTACTTGTCAGAACCCAATATTAAAATGGTCCTGCTTTAGTTTGTGCATGTACCAAAATAAACTTAAGACTCTATTTATTTTGTAATTTTATTTCTAATAAATATTTATTAACTGAGAACTTTGTCATTTTTCCTTTCAACCCTGTGTGACATCACAATACTGTTTATTGCTTTGTTTCATTGCTTTGCTTCTGCACGAGACAGCATCCTAAAAATTTATGGTGATGAACTTCAGAACAAATGAACTTTACAATTAATCTTTTCAAAACACGTTTAAACGTATCCCATTTTTTTCCCTCTCTGTCAAAGTATATGAGTTGGCGTTTTCCTACACTTAGTTTTAGGATACAATTATATAAATTGGTGTATCTTTTGGAATTGGTTCACGATAGCCCTGTATTTGATAACTTCTCATTAATAATATCCTATTTTAACTTCCAGTAAATAATTAGTAACAATAGTCAGAGTATTGATTCATAGTTTATTTAACCAATATTTTATCATAATATGATTTACACAAGTAAAATTTTATAGTTATATTAATTTTAGCTATCAACTGAGGAGAGCTTTTTTTGGGTTCCTTTTTGTTCTGTTACAACAGGTTGATTATTTTCACATAGAGGTTGCTATAGAGAGGTTATTCTAAAAACATATGATGAAATAAGCTGGAAAAGTGCTTGACACTTGCGATCCTTTGAACAACCAAATATTCTAATCAGGATAAATAACTTGGACTTTTGATGATCGCCTATTTAACCGATTCGGCCATTGTGAACACTTGTGTGAACTCTGTAAGGTATCAACTCCAAAATAATCGAGTCAACATTTTGTCAGAAGACTGAGTTTACATTTAGAGTTTATCTGTGATTTACGACGAAAACTTCATCACAAATTGCCACTTCCAAGAATAAAATAAATCAAATTGATAATTCAATTAATTGTGCTGCTCATTATTCTTGGGCGGAGTTTTTTCCATGTTTGGAAGCCTTTCTTTACAGGGAACAACCGATTAAAGTCTTGTTTGAGAGAGATGAGGTTATACTATTTGCAAGCTGTTAACCCCACTGCCACCAAGCGTTTCCTCTCTTTGTATTCTTTCAAAATTCTATTACTAGAGCTCGTTTCAGAAGTACCTGTAGGGTAGGCGCACCTAGATCATAATCTTTGGCGAAATTTCAATTTCCATTCCTTCAAATCAATACAAAACTTTCCTCCTACCTACTTTAAACTTTTGATTCTAAAGCGTTTCTCAACAAAATGAAATTGGTCAGATTCATTTTCATTAATTTTCATTTTTCAACATGAGAAATAATGTTGAAAATTTCCAAATATTCCTGGAGCGCCACTTCTGAAACGACCTCTATTAAAGCGTCGAACTACACACTACACTGCCTCATGTCATGCCGCGCCGCACTGTAGATACTTCAGTGCTCCTTCAGCTGTAGGCAACTAATCGTGCTCGTAATTGTCATCGAAATTGCATACGCCAAACATTGCGGGCACTTCTAAACCGTACATGTAACGCAGTCATGGTAATTGCATACATTGTGGACGGAAGGCGCTTTCAGAAAAAAAGTGCTGTATGAGTTGAACGAATTTCTTGTCGACACGACTGAAAAAGAAAGAGCTCTTCTCTCGTTGATCTTGATACAATCGAGTTAATTTCATTTCTTTTCCACCGATTCAGATAGAAAACATCTACCTTAGGTATAAAAATCATTATTTTAATTTACCTTTGAAGAATTGGAAATCGATGATACCTTTACTGGTTAATGGTTTCTCCTTTCTTTCAACACGATTGACATTTTTTATCAATTTTCAACCTACTCAGCTGCTTCCCGATTTCGAATCCAGTCAAGTCGACTTATCGCTTGGCCACGTGCTATAAGACGTACGTAGGTACCTACATTGTACAGTCGGGGACGGAAATAAGGTCAGACGACTCCTTATAATTTGGATTGGGTAGGCCACTTTGTAATGCTTAAATTCTTTGAGATAAGTATTGCGTGTAGCCTGCCAGCCTACCTCCTGGAGTTGCTTGACATTCGTTTCGTCCCCGATCGTAACACTAATCGAAAGGCTTTAAAGCAAGAGGGAACGAACTTTTCTGTTTGTGCAAAAGGGAACCAACTGCTGTATACATATATGTTTCCTTTACATGCATGGGCATAACAAGAACATTTTTCTGAAGGGGGGGGGGGGAGGGGGCTAATCGGTTACATCCCGAATATTATGTAGCTTCAAAATTATAGGTTTTCTTTCCTTGCCTTCTCCTTCTCTACTTACACCAATTTGTCTTCTTTCGCGATTTTTTAGGGAGAGCCAGCGCTCCTCCCCTCTCTCCTGTGGCTACCGCATGTTTCTGCGTACCTAGTTGGATCCCTTCTACATAGAGTCGTTCAAACGTTTATTATTTATACATTCTTTCCATTTAGACAGGTAGGAGGGGGATTTTTTTTTAGGGGGGAGCGGGAGAGGATTGCAGAGAGGCGCTCGTGTCGTGACGCAATTGGAATGGAGCAATCTAAAATAAAAACTTGAAATTCTTGCTACGCGGTTTCTCGTCCAGGAATGGAAACTTGGAAAAAGCAAAGAAGAAAAAGAAAAAAAATAGCTCCCCCCCCCCCCCCCCCCTCCCCCCCTCCCCCCCTCAAATAGCTTTAATAATACGCGTGATGTTCCCGGTGGATATGGTTTGAATTTCAATGCCCAATCATGCGTGATTTAAAAAAAAAAAAAAAAATGACAAGATGGGGGGAGATCCGCGTAGATAATTTTTATCTGCAATCTTCCTCATGACGCAAAATTTCAGTCTAGTTTTTATAATTTTACTGAGATTAAAGCAACAGAAATCCAGTTTCTAATGTTACCTTAAATTTTTCATCAAAAAGTATGATCGGTAAGTCGAAGTGAAATTATTTTTTGGAAAATCTTTGTAGTAGTAGAAATTTAATTTTATGGAATGGTGGACGATTAAACCATTTTGTTCTGTTATAGTTTCTTGTGATTTTTTCTTAAACTCACCTCTGGGCCAATTGCACTAACAACTAATTCGAATTTTGACATAGTGGATTGAGGATTCATGGGTACGTATAAAATGCTGAGAAAATTAAAATAATCTATAGCGTACTTAATTCACTTGCAGAGAAGTTGTTTTTTTTCTCCAGAGGGACTTTTTTTTTTTTTTTTTTGCTTTTTTGAAAATTTAAGTTGTGAGCAAGTTATGGAGGATAAAAGGTTTCCATTAAAATCAATGGGAAAATGGGTACAAATGGGAAAAATTGAAATACCTATTTCAAACAAAGCTGTTTGAATTTTGATTAAAATTTGCGAAAACATTCTGTAATCAGCCTACTGTAAAATTAAGCCTTTTAGGGGGTCCTAGGGGCCTCCCTCATAATATTATTGGGGGGGGTCTGCTGGTCCCCCCTGGATATTAAAGGGGTCTGGAGGTATAACCCAGAGTAACAAAGGGGGGTTTGGGGGTCTCCCCCAGAAAAAATAAGGGGGTCTGGGAGCCTCCCAGATGAAGTTTGATGTTAGAAAGTGTTCATGCGGGGTATTCCCCTACGGTTAATTTTTAAACGTCCACGTGTGACTCTCAATCGGTGACTAAAAGCGCATAGTAGGTAGTAGGTATCATCACTTTGAAATCTGCATATCCTCACATTCATTTTAAATCAGGACTTTTGCTCTCGAATTTGAAACAAGTATAGATGTGAATGAATTATTACAGCGTATATGCCCATCGTTTCTGCGGAATTAGATATGTGATTAGACGAGGCGAGGCGAGGTGAGGTGAGGTGCGGCGTGGTCAGAGAACTTTGGAGAGGGGGGGGGGGGCTGAGAGTAAAAAATCACGATTTTTTTTCTATAGTTGAAAGCAATAAAGTTATCTTCAAAAAACCAATGTTCATGACATTATAAGTGAGGACTTTGACTAGACCTGTGCGATGTCCAGTTTTTTGCATCGAAGTTCGATGTCCAAAAAACATCAACATTTTATCGATGCATCGAAACAAATTTGAGAATCAAAAATGAGAAATCACTGGAAATCATGATACTAATATATGCTTCTGAGATGGTTAAGGAGGAAATAATGACTCTTATGCCTGTTTTTAGTCAAAATATCGATAAATAACAAGTTTCGATGCATCGATTGTCATCAACATTAGCATCGAATCTATTCGATGGCTGGAAAAAACCGAAACTTCGATCGATTCATCGAATATCGCACGGGCCTAGCTTTGAATCCTTGGGCGTAGATTAGTTTTTCGTCCCTTAGCCCTCCTCTCAAAAATTTCGATTTAATTCTTTGAATTGATTTGGTTTTGTTTTGTGCTTTCTCTCTCTATTTACAGTTTTCGAGGGCAACTGTCATGGTTTCGTTGAAAACCAGTTTCATAATAATTTTGCTGATATTTTTTATCGAAGAACACGATCAGATGAAATGTTCAACTTTTGTGAAACTCATGAATTTAACACCACTTGGATGCTTCTCAACCAAGGTGCAATGTGCTTGGTGCATCGGGAAGAGGTTGTATAAATATCATAAAGAGCAGAAACTAAAAGTCCCTTTATCACGACAACCGGTCCTCCCAAAGGACGTTTTCCAAGTCCCTATCCAGGAGTCTTGTAATCCTTATTACGAGACACTCTACGGTGTTTACGACAATTATGTAATCCGTCTGATACCAGAAGGTCCAAATCCGCAGTTCGCCCGGCTAAAGTTCGTCAGTAAATTAGAGTTCGAAGTAGGAGTGGCCAAAAAAAAAGTCCCGGGAAGCGAAGTCAGTTGGGACAAAGGAATAATATTGGCTTACAGAATGGCGAACAGGCTGTACCCTTACGATAGTTACCGATGCCATATGCAACACTATGCCGACTATTTCACGCATGGAGAAACTTTCGGAAGTTGGAAGACCTTAGGTTATTGGCCAGTGAGTGATAGATGTCCTCTTCATAAGGCGATCGAGCTCATGACGGATGTGAATTCACCAAATTTCAAACTGCAGGATAATAAGGGGGTTGAGTATGATTTGGGCGACCCCTTTCTCGCAGTCAGGTCTACAGTCGCTCCTGTGGGCTCTTTCCTTCGGGACGTGACCGGAAAAGTTAAACAAGCTGGATCTCAAGCTCTCGATAAAGTTCCTTCCGGTTGTTTTCCGGGCTGTAAAGGACTCTGCCGCGGCGGCTAACAATTATTGTGACGGAATTAAGAATGGGCTGGAGCTAGATGCCAAATTTTTGAAATCCCAACAAAAACAAGAGTAGATGCATTTTGAATATCGAGTTCTGTAGATCAAGTAGCGGTGCTTGCTTCCAAATTGCATCAAAGCGCTAAGGTGCGAGCGCCGTTGATTAGCAATAGACGGTTTTAGTGCGAAGTCAACGGTTCCAACAACCACAACAATACACTCATCGGCGGTCGCAATCGGTTGTGATAAAACTCGCGTGGCGTTCCAATCTATCTCACTCACTCTCCTGTAACCCCCATGTATAATTGTATACCCACCTCTTTCTAGATTTGGAATTCGTATACAGGGCCTTGCTTTACGACATATTACTATCAAAATCGCATTAAAATGCCTCGAGGAATTCATTTCAGCCAAAAACTTTCACGAAAGATGTCTCTATATACTATTTTTGAAATTAGAGTGAGATGGTAGTACACGGGGGTTACGTGAGAGCGAGAGAGACGAACTGTCTTTGTTTGGATCGCTCATCACCGGCAGTCGCCATTACTAAAACCCTCTATTATAACGAGTCAAAACTCTGCGCTTGAGTTCCTGTGTATGAAAGAGTCTTGCCATGTGAAGAATGAAGAAGAAGAAGAAGGAGTCTATGGAGGTGACCACTCTAATAGGTTGGGTTCGCCGAGGAGGTCAGGAGCCACAGGAGGCCTCCTTATTATACACGGCGCGGCGCTAATGGCAAGAAAATTACTTCCCTGGAAATATCAAATTTTGCAGTAAAAAATTTTCGATAGGAAGTTCAAAACAGCACGATAAATGTTTTTGAACCCAATAAAAATCTTAAAATCCCTTAAAAATTACGAATTACGCCTCCTTGAAGGTGGTTTTCCAACGGTCATCTTATGGAGAAACAGCACGGAAAACGCCTCCTTGAGCTTTCTGACAGCCTAAAATTCAGCAACCAATCGGAATCGATACTCAGTATGGCGAGACTCTGTTACATACATGGACTCTGCTCAGCGCTAACCAAACGCCCAACGATGCGCTTTGATGCAATTTGGAAGCAGGTACCTTTACTTACGTGTCACTCCCGATACTCCAAATTGCATCGGCTTTGTGAAAAAATAAGGTTAATCACGTATTTTCTCCCTGAATGAGGAGACCTCTATTTGCAATTTTTTAAAAATTTCTTACATTTGATGAAATATGTAATAAATAATTCACACTTTATATGTTTGAAACGTCTGTACTTGTTGCATGTTTTTGGGCTAGGCTTGGTAGCTATACCGCCTATCATGATTATTATTTCTAATATTTGATAAAATGTGTAAAAAATAAATGTATGTTTTAGAAATGTCTTTGTTTTTCGCGGACTTTAGCTCATTCGACCACAGACCAAACAAAAAAAAAAAAAACAAAAAAAAAAAAAACGAAAAACAAAAAAGCAAGAAAAAAAATCGAATCAAAATATCAGAAAGAAGAAGAAGAAAAAAAATCAAGTTTGTTGCGTCATGGGTGTCGCTCCTACCGCAGCCAATAAAGGGGCGATAGGTTAGTGATGTTGAAAAAATTAACGATGCGTCGAATTTACGAGTTTGATACAAGTATTGACTGAAAATATGCACAAATGAATAAAACTGAGGAGAGCATGTCTTGCCGTGCGTTAGACATGAAGCTATAGAGAGTGTGAAACGACGACTGATTTTGTGTGTATTTTTAAAAACTGAAAAGGAAAGCGAAAAAAGAGAAATCTGAAATGCAGCAAGTGAAACAAAGGCTGCTCGGCTTGAAGGTCAAGCCGAGAGCTGGAATGATTAACACACGTGCTTTGAATAAGAAGGGTTGCATAGACTCGACCTGATGCACTTGCAGTTTAAAAATCGATAAAAATACACACGACTCAACAAAATTTGAATCAAATTTTATTTTGAATCAAATTTTAATTTCATTCTTTTTGTTGAGATCTGCAGTCATCGATGATTGATTGTGCGCACCGATCACCAAAATGACCAACTTCAAGTTATACTTGGGGCCTCGTTTTTGATCGGCCTTAATATCCACGATGGAAAGAATGTAACAAATTCCTTGTATCTTTTTGAGACGCATCCAGAGGTGAAGCGTGCAATTTGTCAACGTTGTACTGTGTCCATTTAAGCCCATGTAAAAGATCGAATGCGAGGGTGTTCACCGAACACCCAATAGTTCGCTCATTGTCGAGGGTTTAAAAAGGCGAACTGCAACATTGCCAAATTTCACTCTGCGCCACTAACTTAGGAGGCATGTAGAGTTATCGAGTGACCAATGACCATTGTGTTACTTTGTTAATAATTTTGATGAATAAGTAGTGTTGGAATTAGGATAAACATTATAGGTATAAGTTTAATCACTTGGTTGAAACTCAAATACTAATGAGAGTTGTGACAGTCTTTTTGTCGTTAGTTGTATACCATTCGAGTAAATCGTTTGATGGGAAAAAGGCGCAAACCCGCTCAAGAATTTCTTCCATCAAGCTCCTCCACTGACCTCTGAGAGCGAGAACATTACCTAATATAAGTAAATTGGTATAATATTAACCTGCACAGTAGCGCAACGAGAGTTTCTTCATCTCTCTCTTTTCTCGATTAAGAAACGTATGTTAGACAAGGATGGACAAGGGGATAAAACCCCCTCTTTCTGTCCTTTTCTTACTTTTACATTCAAATGGGAAATGTCGAGAGAGATGGAAGATATCCTGGCTGCGCCAGTGAACCTGCATTCTGATAATTAAGAAAAAACAAAACTGGCTTTCGATGCAGATACATTTGACTTTAAATCACTTTTTTAGGGGCGTTACTTCGGGTTCGGGTTCGGGTTGGGGGGGGGATGTGATGACCTTTTTTTTTCTGCTTATCAATATTATTTTAGAAACTCTACAGCCCTGCATATCCTATATTTACGGCCCTAAATTCCATCAAAAACTCGTTAATGACTACCAGATTATAGCTCGAAACTTTTCTCTTCTCCTAAAAAAAAAAAAAGGTCATCACTTTTTCACTTTTGGCCAACCCTTGGGGGGGGGGAGCCCCCCCCCGTAAATGACGCTACTGCACTTTTTGGTGGGTACTTCGAGCTTCCAATTTCATTGAGAGTCTTGTCTGCTCTAGAATACGGTCACTAGTGTAGTATCACCTGTTCTCATGCAATCAAATTTGCATACATCAAGCAATGAAGGCGTTATTAAAATACTATGGTATCAGATTTTCCATGGAGGATCCTTTTGTGTCGCATTTCCTTTCTTAAGGGGGTACCCTACCCTAATTTTGGGTCACTTTAGCAATTTTTGGCGATTTTGACTTTTTTGACTTTTCTTGTTCAGGAAATCCTCGTGAAGAACGTGATATTTTTGGTTTTTTTTTTAAAGGCTTAGAGATATTTTTAATTAATTTTTTAAAGTCATGCGCCAATAATTTACACATCTATGGTGAGCAAAAAAAAAATGTTTGTCATTTTCTTTTTCCATTTTTAGAGCATTTTAATTTTCCCCTGTTTTGCCGCACAGGAAAGTTGGTATCTCAGTCCCTAATTGAGCTACAGACTTCATTTTTTTTTAAAATGTTCGGAATTGTATTATCTGTGATCTGTTGGAATCAGATTTTTAACCTACCCTCAAAATTTTTTTCAAATTAAAGTTTAAAATGAAAAAATAAGCTAAAAAAAAAAAAAATGCGATTGAAAAATTCTTACCCGGGCAACTAAGCATTGAAAAAGAAATCTGTCTCCAACAGATCACAGAGAATCTAATTGTGCATCATTTGAGCCAAAGAACAAGTCGATAGACCAATTACATCAGGCTGTAGCAACTTTCCTGTAAACGACCTTTTTTTCTGCTTATTATTAGATTTCAGGGGCAGGTATGCAACCAGCACAACAAAAAGTTCAGGGTTGCTTAATTTCAATGTGCTTATTCCATTGCCAAAATTTCAGAAATTTTGGAGGTTAACTGGCGAAAATAGATTTTTGGGTAGGGTACCCCCTTAAAAATAGTTAGAACCGGACCTTAATGTCAAAAGAATCTTCGGGGGGGGGGATCTCTTTCCACCCTTTCCTTGAATTTCTCGTAAGGTCTCCTCCTTGAAAACACCTTCTTGAGATCTCTATACAGAGACCGTGAAAACAGAGCAACGGTTCGTTCAATCTTATTTGTTATAATACTGAAGAATGATGTTATAGGATGGTATGATAAATAGATTTTTTTTTTACTTATCCAATAGAAAAAAAAGCCAGTAAATCTTAGGATTTTATCCAAATTTTTTTAATGAAACATTGGTCTTACAGTGATATTTGTAAATAGGTCCTATTTTACAAACATCGTGCTAAAAAAAGAGCAGTTTTGAATAACTCGAGCAGGACCGTGCCGGGGAAGGAGCCTGGGCGCCTGGACGACATTTTAAAAGTCTATGAGGGGGCGTAAAAATGATGACTCTTTTGTTGTTTTCGTTTTTAAAATTCAAAGGGCACATTATTGCCGCCCTCTCCAAAAATTTTAAGGGGTTTTCTCCTCTCTATGTTTAGGCGCATTTTGTCTCTCTCTTTATGATCACCGCGATTGAATAAAACCTCCTCTTTCATCCCTTAGGACTGCACGGCTCTCATGTCACTATGTCAGATGCCCAAAGAGATAAAAAAAAAAAAAAAAATCGGCTTAAGGTAACTCCTCAGCGCGTTTGTTCCAATTTACGACACGGTTCAATTAGTGACCGAAATTTGAAAAATTCCATATTATTTTCAATCATTTTCATGGACAGGGTTACTGTTTGGCGTGATTTCCATGAAATTTCTACATTCACTGAAACGACATTACTATCTAATCCATCGGTTGCTAAAAAAATTAAACTGTTCAGTTATAAGCTGTTGTATAACTGTATCGCATGAAAATACTCTAATTTGTAATTTTTTCAGCCTCCGGTGAATTCACCGTTAAATTTACGATTTCCATGAAATTTACGCTAAACGGCAACCCTGTTCACGAAGCTTCGAAAAGAGTCTCGGGAAGCTGTGTGTGAAATTATTTGAAAAATAATCGTAAAGATCGATTGCACATTTTCATTTGTGATTTGCAAAATATTTATCTTCATTTTCCATGTACACCTAAAAGCTCCAGAGGCTCTAACATGCGTTTTTTTTTTTTTTTTTTTTTTTTTTTTTTTTTTTTAATAAATAATCAAGCATTTTCTCAATTTCGGCCACAAATCGAACCTTGGCGAAACTTGGAACTAAAACGTTTAGGAATCACCTTAAATCAGAGGCGTCGTTTGGGAGAGGGGGTAATCCTCCCCCCGCCCCGGGTTTGGTACACCCTGAAATTTTGGCTCACACAGAAACTTCAAGAGAGAGAGAGAGAAAAAAAAACCGAAGAAAAGTGGTCAAATTTAGTGAATATACGTGTCGGTTAATGAATTTTGTAATTTCAAGAAAGAATGTGAAAAAAATGTGTTTTTCTTCAGAAATTGCCGAAATTGTAAGTGAAAAAGGAAATTAGTGTCAGTAAGGACCTCGGAGATCAGAGCTTCAGAAATAACATGCATGAGAAGCACAAAAAAGAGACAAAGTTCATCAGATTTTTGCCCACCCCCTGATAAGACCTCAAATGACGCCACTTCCCTAAGTCCTGCATGGATCATGGGTCTAAGCGGCACGAAAGTTGCCCGCGCTAATCAAACATTTCAAACGGACCTTCCACTCCGGTCGGGGAGAGTAGCCCGAATTGACTGACTGACAACACAATGCAATGCATGCTCAATGAAGTCAAGGACTCCCCACCCTTCACCCCCTGACAATGCGAAAGGCAAAACATTGAACACTGAACGGTGGAAAACTTTCGGTATCACATTTCATGCCGAAAGCGCATTGCCCTCAAGCTCGCATCAACATCAACTCCGTTCCCTCTCTGATCCCCCTTTTTATCACCCTGTGAGCTCATTTACAATCCTTTTCCCCTTACTTCGCAATGCACGCATACTTTGTGACCTCTTGAAATTCTCCGGATTCGCCTGCCATCACCACCACCCACCCACCCGCTCACCGCCAAACCCCCCCCCCCCCCCCCCCGACGGTTCACCGCGAAGCCTCAATCTGATTGAGAACATTTTGAAATTCTTTAGCACTCAGTTGTGGTCGCTAGTAGTTCAAAGGAGGGTGATTAGTAGTGCATCGCGCGGAGTGTCAGAAATATGAATTCAGCTGGGCTTTCGAACTCCCCAAAATTTGGAAAATGGTACTTCGATGTTAATGACCTTAGTAACCTGTAAACCTGAACTCTCGATTGGACTTACTCATTGGAAGAGGCCTTAACTATCAGGCGCGTATCTATAATAATTTTCTTTCCTCCCCAAACTCCAATCTTCTTTGACACTCTGAAATTCTTACCGTCGGATTGATATTTTCATTCAATTTGTCAAGATGTCTAACTTTTCAGACTTTGTGAGGGGAATCAACAGCATGAGTTTTGTTGGACGTGCCCCTTCCCCCTTTTCCAAATAGTGTGATACTTTACTTTAGCTGACCACCATTCCAAAATGTGAACTGACAACTACTTCAACAATTCAGGTCAATTTAATCAAAACAAGATTAGGCGTCGTTATTTCTTTAATTTTTTTAAAATTTGATTTATTTTTACAATAATTTTTCTTCCTATGTTGGCCACTCAGAGGAGAGCGGTGCTCAACTTACTAATCCCTAAAAGTGTATAACAGAAAAAACGTATTAATCATAATTTTTTCCCCTTTTGATTCGGGGAGAAAACAATTGAAAAAGGGTTTTCCTCCAAATGATGTAAACACAACAAACGCAATACACGCATCAGTTAAGGGTTTTTTTTTTCTTTAAATGAAAAAGGAAGTAACCAACGGCGGATGGGGGGGTGACATATCAGGGAAAGTGTTAAAATCCATTTTTAATCGCACCAATCGGTTGTTGAAATAAATAATTAAAATTGTCAAAGTTTTTTTCTACATAGTATAACACACACGTTGGTTAAGGGTTTTTTCTTCTTTTTTTTTCTATCATCTAAAAGAAAATCAATTTCAATCGGCGGCGAATGGAAGGAGATAATACAATAAGGAAAAGTGTTGAGTGACATGTTTAATCCCATCAATTGGTTGATATCGATGATGATGTGATATGTGTTTTAAATGGATCATTAATTCATGTACTAGCTGGACTGAAGAGTGGATGGCCCCATTCTCCTGGGAATGCACGTCGAGCCGAGTCTTCGCGTGGGGAGGGGTAAGTAATAAATTGTATTTCAACCTTTATGAAGACGACGAAGAAATATATGTCCTTTACTATTGTACCTGCGGACCCTGCGGTATTGCAGTGCTGCCATTCAGTAGCGCAACGAGAGTTTCTTCATCTCTCTCTTTTCTCCATTAAGAGACGTATGTTGGACAAGGATGGACAAGAGGAAAAAACTCCCTCTTTCTGTCATTTTCCTACTTATATGTACATTCAAATGGAAAATGAGAGAGATGAAAGAGGTCCTGGTTGTGCCAGTGCTGCCATTTCACGGAACTCTTATCTAACCGATTCATCCTATATTCAACAATGACTTCAGTGGTGAACGGAAATATTACAGATTCAGACGCTTTCAATTTGATACAGTCATATGTTTTATTGACCAATGTAATGCTGCTGTTGACTGGTGGGATCATCGTGAAACATATAAGAATCTATCAAAATACCTTAAACACGGCAGCTTTGAGCTGCAAGTCTTCCATTATTTTTATTACTGTTGTAAAAAGTAAATTGGTCGATAAAGCTCGCATTTTAGGTGTAATGCCATCTAGGAAAAATATAAGCACAGACATGGGTGTGGACTGTGGGTGCCCTTAAGAAAAATCTCCGGGAGAGGGCAACATTATTGAACCCTAATGGGAATTCTTGGAGGTACCACCTAGAGCAGGCAGGTCTAGAGGGATCTCCCCCCCTCCCAAGGAGAAAAAAAAATCCTTTCAAATGGTACAATTTTAAGCTCATATTGTAGATGTATCAATCAATTTAATAATAATTTTGACGTGTTTGATATGATGAATAAAGTGACAACAGATGATAACTATCGTAAGAAAAATGCTTACCACAACTTTTCCTTGCAAAAAAGCGCAGTATAAAATCAGTTTGAAACTCGTATTTTATAGGGATTTCCAGTCAGACCTCAACAGGAAATACTCGTGTCTATCACAGGATCACTATCATTTCCGCAAGTTAATCGCGATGATTCCAGGTGTTCTGCGAGAAGGACGGTACTTTACTGTCTTTGTATCAGCGCAAATGATTGTCAGCATTATTAACCCCCCCCCCCCCCCACCGCATGAGTGTGAAAAAAATATTAACGGGATGCATTACAAGGATAAGAAAAACTTAGACTGTTCATCTGACACGATAAAACTTATAGAGAATTTACCCATTGGCGCGATCAGAAAACCTCTCAGAGAGGGAAGGGCTGCCCTAACAATTTTATCTAAACCTCTGAGGGGGATCATTCAAACATTGCCTGAAATAAACCTTCTTTTTCGAAAAGAATCGAGGCTCTGAGAGACCCCCGCGGCCCCGGTTGTGCTGTTTACAATTCTACAGTCCACCCCCTCCAACAGGGACAACAAGTGAAAGACTCATACAGCATAACCTTTAACTACCAACAATATGAATAGGAGGAAGTAGGTGCTATAGAATTACTGATGATAAAGGGGCATTTAACGTGAAAATTTTAATTGACGCACCAGCTGATTCCAAGAACTTGTTTTAATATGAATTCAGTGTTTCAAAAGATTATATTAAAAAACTCATATCCTGTGTGCGTGTGTTGAATTTGCGTCGGTTCATTTTGAAGGCAGTTTTTTTTTCGATGAAAATGCAGTAGAACTGCCGTGTCTCATCATCAGACAAGGACAACTATGGCTACACTCCAATTCCGTACTCTTTACAGGCACATTTTTATTTTTGAATAGAAGCCGATGAAATTAATCACATCTCCCGTATACTTGCTCATTCTTCTATTCTAAACAATCGCTCAACTTGGCAACGCTGCATTTGTAATACTGATTTAAATAATCGAAGTCGCGCCGTCCATCTAGACAGACAGACAAGTAGTGGGTAAGGAAAATAAATGAATTAATGAACAAGTAAATGAAGTGACGAACGATTAAAGATTCCTTCTGTAGTGCCGCCATTCTTCTAAAGTTCAGGGTTACCTTTGGGGGGGGGGAGAGGAGAGGACAGTCCTAACTGAAGATGACATTGTAAAAAACCAAAAAAAAGGGTCTCTAAGGTAAAATTTCTTGCCGAGGCCCAAATAACACCAGGCGACCACTGATCAATCGGCTCTTTCAGTTTTTAAGGCATCGGACATCGTAAAAATGAAAACTTATTTACCTGAAAAATGTCTGTAGGATAGTGTCTTCTGTCAATCAAATCATGCATTACGCTTCAAAATATGCTCAAAGACGCCGGGTGTGGGATTAAACTCACTACGAAAAGACGGGAATAGGGATTAGTCTCGTGATATCCAGTTGCGGTTCGTGCAATGTGGCAACAATGGACTCCCTCCATTTATTCCATGCAAAAAAATCGATTCTAGGTGAGGCACATTGCCTCGACCAACAGTCGATTATTTTGCACAGGTTTAAATAGAGGGAATCCATTGCTGCCACATTGCACGAGCCGCCACTGATGATATCCCCTCTATTCTTTTCTAACACATCTGTTCAAATGAGAAAAGATAAAGAGAGATAGATTGACAATTTCAATGATATGCCTCTTGATCAGTACCATCAGAAAGTAATTGGAACCAGAGAGAGGCCCTCGAACTAAACGGCAATCGATACTACAGTGGCGTGCGATGATTTAACACTCAAGTCAAGCTGATAAAATACTTTATTGAAGTACTTACATTCGCACTTTGCGCCTTCAAATTTATGGGCAGGCAAAATGATTACTTACGTGCAGGGATAGTTAACTATACGTTATTTGATGTGGCCATGGTTGTTAGTTATAAAAGGAAGAATGTTCCTGCCACACAAATGGTTATATTGAGCGAATACCAGAGGGGCGCGAGCAACTTGGCAACGTTGCATTTCGTCCATTTAAACTCATGTAAAAACTCATGTAAAATATCCATTTGAGGGAGTGCACCGTTCACCGTGCACCGTCAATGTTTCGACCTTTTTCATGCCTTCAAATGGACAATATCCAATGTTGCCAGATGCACGCGCCGCTACTGCGCTTGACCAAAATAGTTGTGGAGTGGAATCGGTCGTACACCTTTGCTTCTACCCACTTCTTTAAAATTAAAGATCTCGTTTCCAGATTAGGGCACGCTGAGTATAAAATGGAAAAAACAAATAAATAAAAAATAAAAATAAAGAAAAAAAAAACAAAATGGCAACATAGGATTAATTTGAGTGTGTTGAGGAAGGATCGAAGCGAAGCGGGATTAAAGCGTGACGGAGCGGGATGGACAGGGCGGGGCAAGGCGGGGTGGGGCGGGGTGGGGCGGGGTGGGGCGGGGCGTTGGGGCTCTCCGCGTGTTACCTACGCAACATTAATGCCTTTATTTGGAAGCTTGAGCTTTCATTAACATTACGTGTTCTCTTGGTCGCGGTGTCTTAGTCTTGTGTGCCTTGTGCCCTTCCTGGGGGCTACCGAAGACAGTGACTGCGATTGCATCTGCGAGCGAAATCAGTTCGATCACTCTTTACGATCAGTAACCTATGGCAATTTTACTTTCTTTGCTGACCTTAAATAACTATTTATACACCATACGTCATTTTGTTTACTTATTGTTTGTCAACGATTTTGTTTTATTCATTTGCTGCGACCCCCGGATTTGCTCATTCCTTTTTCTCCGCGTTTTTCCGGCTCGATGTTTCTTGGCTTCTTTTTAGTAAACAAACTAACCCTTTCTCGGGAAGAGGTCCACATGTGTGCCATTTCATGTGCAGTCGGGGACAAAAAGAATGTCGGACGTCTCCTTAATGCAGGCCACCCTCAATACTTATCTCGATGAATTTATGCATTGCAGGTGGCCTTCCTCAAGGAGTCGTCTGACATACTTTTTGTCCGCGACTGTAACATGGGATTCAATGGATTTAAATAGACGTTTTGCAAAGAATTTCGTGAACCATCAAAATTCTCAGAAAATTGTCCTATTTTGATCGGCCTAAAAAAATCTAAAAAAAAGTCAAATCCGAAAATGCATGCATGAAAGGGTTAACCCCTTATGGACTAAGCCTGAGTTTACTCGTTCTTCTCCTCTGTATATATAGTCTTTTTCACATTGTTCCAGTCTCACGATTCCGAATAAACGCGATTATCGATGTAGACCCTTTCAAGATAAGATTTCGTCGGGCGCCTTCAATTTATCGTATAGGCAATTCCAACTTCCCAGAGTACGAACAGTTAAACTACCTTCCCTATGCAAACGGATGAGTAGGTATCTTACTAACTAAGCTGGTCTTTAAAGGGTTAAAACGATCTATAAGGGACCGTAAGTATCGCTCTCTTTACTGATAAAAATTTCGTGTGGCCGTAACAAGAATGGGGCTCTTGCAAACTTTTGCTACAGGTGATTGAAGAATTGTATACTTGTGACTCTGTAAAAATGACGATGAGTACACTAATAAATTACGAAATTCACTCTCAGAATCAGACTTAATGGTGAAGAGGCGCAGGTATAATGGGAGATTATTATCTAAAATGAGACACATTTCTGTGTTTTCGTATAGAGAAAGTGATATAATGGAAAGGAATCTCTCTTGATACCTTCGTTGAAATGCCATTACGATCTTGCCGTTATAGCAGATACGTGAGTTTATTACTGAATTTTAGACTTTCTCAGTGTGATTTTCGTGATTTCCGCTGGTCTGTACATCAGATTATACTATTCGTTTGATCACATCAAAAGTTTGCAAGAGCCCAATTGTCCAATGCTTTCTTTCTCAGAGTACGACTTGCAACACAAAAAATACTACTAATAAACATTACTATAGTCGTCTAACACAAGATGAGACTGATAATGCTCAGTATCTGATCACACTGACGTCTGATCACAAAAGTTGACGTTAGTGCTTCGGTTTTTGCTGCGAGAAAATAAATGCTAAAAAATCCTGTTGGGGGCTGTTGTTCGAACTGTCATAATTTCATTAACTTGTAATTAAATAGGCTCATCTTAAACTCATTCGATAAGAAAATGAGTTGATCTCTGAAGTGAGCCCAACTTCATCTCGCCAGCTTGTTTAGTTTTGAAGTTACAGTCAGAAGGTCAGAATCGGTACTTTTGGGACACCTCCCTGGCAAAAATGGTCCATACATACAGGTCCATGACCAATTCCCTATACAGAGTATTATATGGAAAGGTAAGGGTATGGAAAGGTATGGAACGTATGGGTTTAAGTTTTGATACCCATACATATCCATATGGATCCATAAGTATCCATTCTGTATAGGGAATTGGTTATGAGCCTTATGGACCTGTATGGACCATTTTTGTTTGCCAGAACTTTTGCTTAAACTTTTGGAGTACCAGCAAGCTCCCTCTGTTTTACACGCGAATTTCATAAAGAACGCAGTAAATTAAAATGATGTAAATATTGTTATGGGCGGTTCAGAAAATCACAAATCGGTGACGAATCGCGGAATCGTAGCGACCGATGACGATGGACCCGTGATACAAGTGCGGTGGAGTGCGGTGCGGTATGTATACGTGCTCAGACGGCATTTTAGACTTGGCCGCAGCTCACAAATCCGCAGAGACAATGACAATGTCTCTGTAGCCCAAGTTCCATGTTAGAGTCGGAGTGGAGTCGCCCGATACTGTTTTTGGTCATGATAAGCGTGATGTCACAAGTGAGTAGGTTTTGCAGACTCGCGATGACCTAAACCCGCGCACCGATCGACCGATCGACCGACCGACCAAGCGACCGCGCTCTGACTCCGCGACTGACTCCGCGACTGATCATTTTGCTGTGCCTTCGCATCGAACATTGTTGCCATTCGTATGGGTTTTCAATTGAAAGCACGGACATTTTTTTACAATATTCCTCAAGGGTGAACGTACTGGTAACAGACACTTTTAAGGCATTTTTCAGAGGATTTGGTCCATAACTTTCGATAAACTCAACGGATTTCAAATATTTTTGGCTTTAATGAAAGTTTAGACCTCAAGCTTTCATTTGAATGATCACACCATACTTTCAGCATAATCAGCTGAATGACGTTCTATAAACGTTTAAACTTTAAAGTCTTAAAGTGCGCCTTCAAAATTAAGGGTATATAGATAAAATTATGACTTTCCGTTTGCTTAGAAATAATTAACTTCTTCATGTTTGAGGTGACCAAAGGTAGCCGTCGAGGAAATAAACTGCGCATTTACTGAGCCAACATTGAGAACAGGGCAGATTTTTGTTCATGCTCTTTCAATTTTTAGGTTAGGCAAAACCATTCCTGCCGTGTAGGAATAGTTAACTACAGTGACGTAGCGCGCAATTTGGCAATGTTGTACAGTGTCCATTTAAACCCATTAAAAATGTCGAACTATTGGGTATTCGGTGAAAACGTTTGCATTCGACCTTTTACGTGGGTTTAAATGAACACAGTACAACGTTGCCAAATTGCACGCTACGCCACTGGTTAACTATACAAAATCATTTTCTTGACTTGACTGCTCCTGTTTGCCGCAACATCCATCGTTCAAATTTTCCGTTGGAGAAAATATCGGAACATTACATAGACGCTGATCTAAAATGCGGCAACCCCCCACCCCCTGGACACTAGTTACTTTAAAGATCGTACATTTTGAATTATCATTACCCCGTCATGAAAGTTGTTTTTGGAAAAGTTTAGGAAAACATTAATCAAATCGTTTTCAGCTGTAACAAACTAGGTATATTTTTACAAAAGCCATGTAATGTATTGAAAAGCAAAAATTCATTAATAATTAAATCGATTCTATACAGAAAGGGCCGAAGTATATTTTTACAGAGGCCTTTGTAATGTATTAAACAGTAAACAATTATTTTAGTAATTTCCTCCTGAAAAAGTCAAAGTGTATTTTTACAACATCCCTGTCATAAATCAAAAAGCATTCATTCCTGGGCTCGCGTTTTTACTGAGACGCTTCTAGCAAAAAAAAAAAACCATGCAGCTGCTCATTCAAAAGTGAAAGATGCGAAAGATGTAGCGGAGGATTCATTAGTGACTAATTGCAAGAGTGCTCGGTATCTTTTTCCAAAACAATACTCATCAAAAAGTGCCTTTTAAGTCTTTCGGAAACCTCGATCCCAACTACATGAGGGGCTCTAATCAGGGCATTCTTAACACCCTAATACAACACTGCGTTAGAGGGTGGTAAGGGGGCCGAAAAACGTTCAAGGTTAGTTTCATTGGCAACAAATAACAATTGTCAAACGAATCCATTTGACAATGCTGTTGATTAGTACATACATAGATCATCACCACACCATCTACTCAACTTCGAAGTTACAGAGAGCTCAGACTTAAAGACAGCGACTGTCAATTCATCACAACCGCACAATTCTAGTCTGTCTCCTCCGCAAATGCTAGCGTAGGATCGAGCCAATGTGTCGTCGCTAGTTGAATCGGAAACGGCGCATTATCTATTTATGTCCTTTGAAAATTCTTCTATTTATGCCCCTTGAAAATCCTTAAGACTTGCACAAAGGAATCAAACAAGTGGGTATACACTATACAGACAATGAGAGTGGTGCTTAAAAAAGTATATTGATTTCGTCCATGCGTGTTTTCATGGTCCGCTTTATCGCTAAACAACAACCCCCCCCCCCCCCCCCCACAAAGAACCAGCGAAGTTATGCAAATGCGCAAAAAATCAACAAAATTGTGTGTTTTACCGTCTGCTTTTCATAAAATTTAAACAATTGTTGCTTACTTTTAGTTAATTTTCCAGTCACCAGACTGCTCCATATCTGAACTGTTAATTTGCAAAAATATAATACTGAATTTCTGTTTCCAACGAAGCGAAATATCAACATTTCGCTAGGGTTGCCCTCAAAGTTATTATTAATTTCACTTCGAAACCACTTTTTTGCTTTGAAAAGGGAAGTCACTGCCAGGAATGAGAGACAATGAAAAGAAAGTAATGAGCGTTTTATATACATTTTATTGAAAACGGTGGTAGCGTTAAGCAAAAGAAAAAAATAATGTTAATAGAGCAATAATGAGATCAATGTTTTTTCCCGACTCCCTCTTAATAGTATGTATTACTGTTACCGAGATAATTCTAAAACAAGCTTGAACTTAATCCGCAAGTGTTTTTCTAAGAAAATTCTGTTTTGTGGGCAAAGGCTGGGCTTAGCTTCGGGACAAGCCTTGTTCGGACATTATCGCCGATTTCCGGTCTCCGCAAGCACTGATATGATTTCCCAGGCGTCATCTAATGTTGCTCATTACATGCACCATGTCTTCCAAGGTATATGGAAGAACAGGTATGGACAGGAGGCGGAGCCTATCTCAGGAGGTGACGGCTACGTCACAGATGTTCTAGACGGTCGCGATAAAATTCGCCTACCGTTCCAATCTATCTCACTCACTCTCCCGTGATCCCCATCTCTCGCTACTGCAGTAGGTGACGGCTACGTCATCGCCAAAGCAAGCGTGTCGTCATCATTTGGCGGGAAAACTCGAAAGCCCCTTAAACCCCGCCTCCTGTCCATACCTGTTCTTCCATATTCCTTGCATGTCTTCAAGACTTCAACACGTTACTGAGCTAACGTGAGCCACTTTCAGTTGGATTTGAAAGAACGATGCGACGATAGCCATTGCTCGCATGCCAGCGGGCAGACGATGCCCATTCACAGAAGATCTGATCACCGTTCGGAAGTCATCACCCTCCTATTACATGCCTTAAAAGAATTAAAGTAGCTGCTTTGTCGCGAACTAGTGATAACATCGAAACAAATTACTCACTCGATTTGCGAGCCCTATGTCCTATCTAAAGTTTCTGATCTAATCAGCCCAAGAAGATCGAATCTGATAACCCGCAAATTTGACTGATGGCTAGCTGCTTAAAATAAAGCCGGATATTGGATGGTATGAGTTATCACATAAATAGTAGAAGCACTTCAATACATTTGCCGATTTTTGCCGTTTCATAATCAATATTGAAATGGTAGTTGGTACAGCAATGGGTCTGTTTTGCTAACTTTTGCAACAGAGTTTTGGAAGGTCAACTCCTAAGTAAATATACTTTTACTCCTAGTAAATCTCGCGAATATTACATTGAACGCCCAAAAAGTCCACCAAATCACCCACAAACTCAATGGAGCTGTTGCAAACTTTTGCTACAGGCTTATTAATAGTTGATTATCGGGTAATGCCCTGTAAAAATAACGATTAGCGCACTAAAAAATCACGAAATCCACTCCTAAACTCACAAAATGCTTTTAAACGCGAGACCGTAATGGCGGCCGAGGCCGCGGTTTTCTTATGGCAATTGCATGCTTCTTCTTCTTCTTGTGTGGTGTTGCGAGACTACCTCCTGTAGATGGCGCTGATTGAAGATAGGGAAACCCAATGCAAACCGCGGCCCCTGCCGCCATTACGGTCTCGCGTTTAAAAGCATTTTGTGAATTTAGGAGTGGATTTCGTGATTTTTTAGTGCTTTAATCGTTATTTTTACAGGGTATTACCCCATAATCAACTATTAATAAGCCTGTAGCAAAAGTTTGCAACAGCTCCATTTATGCACCTAACAAAATTCGGAGATGGCGATCGCAGAAGTGGGCCACCATGGATGGTTTCATCTAATAGCAGTTTCCCCTACAGTTGTATCATTTTTCTCAACATAGAAAGTTGCAAATAGATGGGACTCATCCTTTGTAACCCGTTATTTTGATTGCCATCTTTGAATTTTGCTAAACGCATTTATTGAGATTGTGAGTGCGCGCAAACAAGAGAAATGTGAATAATTTACTAAAAGAAACTTTTGAAATTACGTGCATAAAACGACTGTGTCCATAATCCGCGTCAGCATTTTAAACAATTGAAACCAGCGTGGGAAGGCGTTCAGACGGTTCTAGATGTTGAGTGCAAGAGGGAGTGATTGGCGCCTTCAAAATGAGAGAATGCAATTCCGACAACAAACATGTACGAATAGTTACATAACAGTCGTTCTTGTTTGCAACAGTCATTATAGTGACATTAAATGTTTTATCGTATACATCAGTAATCAGTATCCAAAATGTTTATGGTGACGGTAATATTTCGGTAATTGGCAGTCATCATTGCTCCATCACGGAAACTTTGATTGTTCAAGATTGCGGGAATCACGCAAAGACAAATAGAGACCATTGGCGGATCCAGCAATCTGACTACAATGTATTCTCCCCATTTGTTTGCATGAGAAATAATCGATTTGTCATGGGGCTGTAGCCCCTCTAAGAATCGATTGTCAATCATACATTCAAACGAGAGGAATGCGCAGTTGCCAGATTGCTGGATCCGCCTATGATAGAGACCCTAACACAAAAGCTTGTGACAGGTGTCCCTTTATCCGGCTCAAACTTTGTCAGAGTCCATCGAAACTAATGGTGCAACGAGAAACTCTATGTCTCTCTGTTTTATCCATTGAAACACGTATTTCAGACAAGGATAGACGATGGGTTATTTTTCGAGGGGCAAAGAAATCGTGAGCTTACGTACCCTCCAAAAAAACATCTAGAGCTATCAATCCCAGTGCGTTTTTTTTTAAACTTTCCGTTTACCTTGTTGATTCTCTTCCCGGAAATTAAGTCGAGGAAGAAGTTATAAGTTAAAAGCAGTCCCTATCAATCTGGACTTTACGCCAAGCCTTCGGTGAATGGTATATTTTCGACCTCATTTTTTAAAAATCCCTACGCAATCAAGATAAAAAACTTTGAAGCTGTATAAAAGTGCAAAAAAAAACCTCCTAGTGAGAATCTTGGAAGAGAAAGAATGTCAACACTAAAATAATAATTCCTAAATTCTAGTAATATTTGGTGCACAACGATATGTGAACCGAAGTATGAGTCTAGTACTTTTACTCGAAAATTCTGGTTTTACTATCAAAATATGGTCACATTATCAGTATTTTCTCAATATTTTCAAGATTTATGGTACAAACACCAGACTTCTGGTAAAAGTACCAGACATTCAGGTAAACACCCTATTAGTCCTAAACACCCTAAAATTTGCACTATTAGTCGGCACCCATTTTTTATTATGTGAAAAGTAATAGAATGATGAAAACATCGGTGTACCGAGTATTTTTTTTTCAAAGATCTTACTTATAAAGTCTTTGAAAAATCCAAGCAAAAAACTAGTGTCGCCATCATAAATGGAGTTGTTGCAAACTTTTTGCTACATGCTTATTAAGAGTTGAATGTGGGGTAAAACCCTGTAAAAATAACGATTAGTGCACTAAAAAATCACAAAATCCACTCCTAAACTCACAAAATGCTTTTAAATGCGAGACCGTAATGGCGGCCGGGGCCGCGGTTTGCATTGGGTTTCCTTATCTTCAATCAGCGCCATCTACACGAGGTGCTCTCGCAACACCACACAAGAAGAAGAAGAAGCATACAATTGCCATTAGATTTGGGCGGCCTCGGCCGCCATTACAGTCTCGCGTTTAAAAGCATCTTGTGAGTTTAGGAGTGGATTTCGTGATTTTTTAGTGCGCTACTCGTTATTTTTGCAGCGGTTTACCCCATAATCAACTATTAATAAGCCTGTAGCAAAAGTTTGTGACAGCTCCATTCTTTTTTACATTTTGAAAAACTGGTGCCGACTACTGGTGCAAATTTTAGGGGTGCCGACTACTGGGGTGCTTACCTCACCGCGGTTCACACAGCGTTGGGCTTAAAGCAATCTTTCTTTTCAGTGTTTACTACAGCCAAATTGGTCAGTCGGACACCCTTTTTTTCAGTTTTTTATCGTGTTTTTTTCGTGCGTTTTTTTTTTTTTTAACTTTCCGTTTACCTTGTTGATTCTCTTCCCAGAAATTAAGTCGAGGAAGAAGTTATAAGTTAAAAGCCGTTTTTTTGGCAACAGCGCTGTCATGACGTCTCTGACGACAGTGACGTCGCGGTCGCCTTCGCGCTGACTCATAATATTGTTGATCGGGTCAGACTGCAGCCAAGCTAAGCAAAGCAAAGCAATGGCAGAGTGGGCCGCTCGCGGTTGCCCGCGGACGAATTTCGTGGGCGGCCCACAGACCGATTGACGCGTTTCCCTGCTCTTCACTTCCGAATCAAAGAAGTGTGAATTACTCATAACTACATTCTATGGGGTCTCCAAGCTCAACAACGTTGCCACATGGTACACTCTTTGATAAAATCCTCTTATGAATAAGGGCCAGATTCTTAATCGAGCTTCAAGCAGCTATGCAAGTAGAGGGTCACATAAATGTAGATTGTTTAAAAAAAGAAGAAAAAAAAATTGAGGAGGGGTCCCTAGTAGAAATAAACCTCAAGCCCAATCATGAACCAATTACCCTTAAAACCTTCAAGATTCTTAAGGTTACCAACAAAATCCTAGAGGGTAGTTGGAACATGATTTCTATGGGCTTGAGGTTTATTTCTACTATAGGGATAAAGGGAAATTTTGAGGGGGGAAAAAAAAGGTTCGATTTTCTTCAGATTGTTCCCCTTTTTCAAAATACAGGGTGGGGTAAGAGAAGGTTTTTCGATATGAAATGAAGCTTTTGCAAATTTTTCTCATTGGCGGATCCAGTCTTCGCGAACTGGGGGAGGGGGTGAGACCCCCTTCCCTTTTTTCTCTCATTCAGTCCCCCTTCTTTCCCCCTCTATTCCCCCTTTTTCGCTGAATGAGGGGGGATCGCCCCCTTCGCACCCTCTGTATCCGCCACTGCTTTTTTTCATACATGTTTTACAGTAAAATTGAACGAAAGCCAGTGGCGGGACGTGCAATCTAGCAACATTGGAGTTTGTTCATTTAAAGTCACGAAAAAAGTCGAAATATTGGGGGTGCACACTGCACAGTGCACTCCCTTAAATCGATATTTTACATGAATGTGAATGGACGAAATGCGACGTTGTCAGACTGTACACGCCATCACTGACAAAAGCGGAAGTTTTCTCTGAAAAACTTGTAAACACTAGTACGAGTAATTTTTTTAAAATCTGAAGTTTAGTAAAGTACTTTTCTTCCGTTCCTTCCGTATAGTAGAGAAGTTTCAAAATTAATGCATTATGGCAAGTGACTTTGATCATGTTCTTTCCGAATGGTCTTCAAATAATTAATTCATGCATCGAGCAAATGTTCTAAGACACTTTTCGTCAGGGTTTGAAGGTATGCCTAAAATCAGTAAAATCAAAGCTTCCATAATAAACTTTCCTCGATTGTGGTGATTTTTTTAAATTGAAAAGTTGGGTTTGGAATACGACTTTCCATTTATTGGAAAGCTTTTAAGGGAACGATTTACGATGAACTTTTCTAATGGAGCGCGCGCCATGCATGCTTATTTGATCGCGCGATGATCACTGTTTAAACCCGATAGGAATTGGAGATTCAAGGCCATGATCGCATCAGTCATCGAATTCAGCCGAACAGTTAAGTAATTCAAGGTAAGGCTTTGTTCGTCCAATAATTGCCCATTTTCGTACAGTCCAGTTGATTCTGCGCGTAAAATACATTTTCTGGTATGGTCACCGAGAAACACTGGTGCGACGCGACATGCTACCTCCTCTTCCCCCGCTTCCCCCGACAGAGTTCGCTCTCATCAGTCATGTAATTTAGTTGCACGGTCGAGTACACTCCGAAAACAGATTACACCGGCGATTGCACTCTTGTACAGCTTCCATTAGCAATCATACATTTTTATAATAAATGTGATGTTGTGGTTATGATTAGCAGGTGAGGGTCATTTTTTCCGGCTCAGTTACAATGAAGTTTGCAACTTTTAAGAAAGCGACAAAAAGACCGAGAAAGAAACCCAATTCGTATAACTTACCCGAATCGATTTTATGCTTTGATTGAGGTCACTTTCTCATTACAGGGAATCATTTAACTTGATATAATTACATAGGTTGTATTCGGTCTCTAACTAAGTACCTGAAACCTAATAGATTTTGCTTTGCTAAAACAATTACCTATTTCTGATCAAATCTGAAATGAATGACCAAAATGTACAATGTCACGTTTGTTACTTATTGTAATGATTTACTGATGGCTAAGGGGTGGAAGTAGACCGCGGGCATAGGGTTGAGATTGATATTAACTTTATCAATGGGGCTGTTGCCCAACAATGCCATTACGATCAAGCATTTAAGAGCATTTTATGAGTTTCGGTATGGATTTTGTGAGTTTTTAGGGCTACCATATACATAGTTGTTCTTGGAGGTTTTCACAACTGAATCTACCCATAAATTCCCTGTAGCCAATGTGTGGAACAGCCCCATTTGGGTAATTCCACAACCCGATCTATCGATCATTCCGCTTTCTCTGAATCAAAATATCGAGGCGTGGTCACTGACCGATCGATTCACAATTCAGTGACTGCCCTCTCCAAGAATAACACATTACGTTTAATTTAAATTGCGTTCTCTTTTTAATTTATTCATCCGTCACACAACTATAGCTTTCAGATTAGAATCAGGATAGTTCAGCTATCCATACTTGGAGTGTTTTCAACAATAATTTTGAAGACTAAAAAAACGGTCTATTTAAGCGGATTCTCGTGCGAAGTTTATTTTTGCGTTTCCAATGAACAAATGGTCTTCTCACTGGTTAAATAGGCACTGAATTTTTTCCAGAGGCGGGCAAAAAGTATATTCACAATCAAACTGAATTTCAGGGAGGGGCAAGTCTACGATTTGTCGTATGTTATCAGCTCATTTTATCGGGTGGTGTACAAAGAAATTGCGTTTTTCTGAAAACAGGAGGGTAATCTTCCAACCTCCATCGCTCACGTACGCCGCCCTCGGTCACTTGTCTCTCTTTCTCTGCATGACGTGACGGCTTTAATTGTTTCAACAGTAACAATCAAGACAAGACAGCTTTTTGATAGCAAGTAATTAAATTATTAGATGAAGTCAATCAATCGATGCATGTTTATGTTACGAGTGATAGGTACTTGAGGGTGATAAACTACCGAAAGACGTTGCAAAAAGTGGAAGTGTAAATTTTAATATTAGCTAATTCCTGACGTTCCTGTATTGCGTATAGTGATTTGGATGGTCAAGAAATAACCAAATGATTGTGAATATCAACGTCATTACTGGAAAAAATCTTGCAATAGTGATATTTAAGTACTTTGCATCCAAATTGCTGAATAGCATATTATTATACAGAAATTACCTAAGGGCAAAATTTACACTTTCACTTTTTGAGGGTAAAATGTGCCACCTACCCCTTTCTATCAAAATCAATACAATAAAATTTTGATCTACAGTATTGTTTTCATAATTTCTGAACCAGAATAAATAAATAATTAATTAATTGATCACGTTCAATTAGAGTGCGGGGCATCCTAACTTTGTCAGATTATCCCAATTAGAACCTTTTTTCAATTCTATAGTAAAGCTTAAAGTTTGGCCACTGCATGAGACCAAATCGGTTGAAAAGACACAAGTACATAACAGTCAAAGCAGCGAGGAGAAAAAATGCAATTATTTTCATATTTTATTTTCTGGGACGACGTATTCAAACGCATTATCATTAGCGATGCCCGAAGTGCGCGCAGACACAGTAAATACATCCACTGCACGCTATGTATTTCCGCAATCTCGTGAATACCACAAAGTGGGACAGTTTTGATACCATCGGAAAAATTATTTTCACCTCCTGCTCCCCTAAAGCAATATCCACAATGCAGCCCACAGTACTTATAGTTCGAAATCCAAAGGCTCATTTATGTAGTGACCTGCATGGCAAGTTTCAATGGAAGATATTTCGCATTGGTTTGGTACACATTTTTTTCAAACGCCGCTACCAGGGAGCTGATTCTGCTCTTTTGGACGAAACGAGACGAGGTAGCGGGGATCGACCAATCCCATAGGTTTAAACGGCGTCACGTGACATATTTCGAGTCATTCGAGGGACGGGGAGTAATTTGGTTTGAAACTAACGACTCGAACGACTTCAAAATTGTCACGTGACGCCGCGCCATTTAAACCAATGGAAATAATCGATTCACGCTATATCGTCTCGTCTCGGCCAAAAGAACAGAATCAGCTCACTCAGAACATTATTTTGTATTTAGATACCTTTAAGTCCTTTCTCATTGATGCACACATGTCTACATTCAATATTTTGTGATTTTCCTTGGCTAGATACTTTTCAATTGCGAACTCACCTGACGACAGAGGCTTGCAGCCGTTTATAATCCTTAGTAAAGTTTATATTAGAAATGGAGTCATCAACCAACAGCTAAATCGGATTGCCAGACCGTCGAGAACAGTTGAAAGAAGAAGTCATAACTAAAAATGGATTTTTTTTTTTTTTTTTCAATTACGAATTGCTGATAGATTAAGCTCGAGATAGGTTTTATTTTCGACGTTCGGCTCTTTTTCCCTGCTTGAACTTAAATTATTATTTCTATCAATCATTCTGTAATTTCTGTCTCTCCTTCATTCAAGCATTTTGAATAAGCCCTGAAGGCCTGATTTTTACTGTAAAAATAACGCTTGAAAAAAAATTAGCCTGCCGCATAAGTAGATCGATTTTACTTGATAAGACTTGTGAGTCATGGGTTTGATTAAAATACGTCAACAAGATATTTTTACAGTGCGAAAAATCTGTTTACAGAAACGACGTAGGTAATGAATATCAGTTTGAGGTGTGATACGTGATGTTAAATGATAATAAGTTTAAAAAAGATCGCTCGTAAAAAACCGACGAAGTATAGGGCAGGTCTTTCCAAATTTGGTACTATTGCAAGTCTGCCTCGATCCGATGAGATGATGCAATCGAGTCTGCATCGCACTTCAGAGAGGGAGAATACTAACTGTAAGACGAAACGATTCTAATGAGCTCTCTGGTCCCATTTTTTGGAACATTTCGCAAACGGATGGTTCAAACATTATCCTAAAACACATATACAATTACACTTTTCGAGGAAAATCAAAACGTCGAGTTCTTGAGTTTCTCTAGAGATTAATTCGTCATTGTTTTTACAAAGAGGCGGAAAGTCAATTTAACGTTTCAAAATCTCCTTTTTCTATTTCATTTTTGAAAGAAAATCCTAAAATGGCATATTCTTCATTTTTTCCCTAATTTGGAATAAAGAGTGCAGGAATTCTCGAGAAACTTTCACGGAGATCGGTCCATCGGTCCACCATTGAGGGAATAAACTGTGATTGAAGATTTTGAAACGTTGGATTGACTCACGCATTTTTGTAAAAACACCGACGAATCGAGACATATTGTGAGAATTCTTGCCCGAAAACTGCAAACTAAAAAAAAACAAAAACCAACACCTCGAAGGAAAATGACCAGTTGACCACATCGTTCAAACTATCAGGGAGATCACATTAAGGCTCATAGGAGAGAGTTCTCTCCTTTACCTCTCCAGACAAAATTCAATGTTTCCAGATTAATATCAAGTCTACCCTGATGGAAGGTAATAAAATAAAGGGTATACACTCAATGGCGCAACCAGGATCTCTATTATCTCTCTAATTTCCCCTTTGAATGGACATGTTGAAAAATGATAGAAAGGGGGAGTTTTAATCCGTTGCCTATCCTTGTCTAACATACACGTTTCAATTTAGAACGAAGAGAGAAAAAGAATTTCTCGTTGCACCACAATATAGCTTGTCCCAGAAAATATTGGATTTGACACTTCTATGGTTTTCATGAAAACATCAGCTTCTTACTGCTCCTGATCAATCAAGTTGCCATATCTGAGGATGGGAGCTGATGTTTTCATTCAAAGCTACAGTTGTCAAGTGCAATCATTCTTGGGACAGCCTATAGTACGCCGTATATATATAGTGTAATCTGGAAATGTGTCAGAAATTCGTTTTTCCCTATCTTGCCTTTTATTAGTGTCCTCGAATTAATCCTCAAAAGTATTTTCAAACTTGGTTATTTCAGTGTGATTGCATTGATATTTTCTAGAAGATAGAGGTAGTTTCAGAAGTTTAGGCGCACCTGGACCGATAATCTTTGGAATTTGTCAACATTATTTCTGATATCACTCGATGGAAATGACTAAAAATGAAATCTAGTGTTCACTTTTCAACAAGGAAACAATTTAAAAGCAAAAGAAGAAAGTCAGAGGCAAGTTCGGTTTTGATTTGAAGGAAAACTAATGTTGAAAATTTGACAAAGATTAAATAGTTTAGGTGCGCCTACACTTCTGAAACGAGCTCTACCGACATTTCCTTTTGAAAACTATTTTATGAGAAAATTACACTGAATCTTCTAACGTTCGGACCTGTATACAATATACATAGTATGCTATTGATTGACAAGTTGTATTACTAAAACAGTTCATTCATTACGTATGTGTGTCCGCGAAAAGACCCTTGAGGAGTGACATGTTAGAAAATGATGGTGAGGCTAATATTGCATAGAGGCCGCCGATGATAACCGGTGCCAGATCCATGCCTAGTTTTAGCATCTTTTTTCTCTCAACTCTATTGCTCAGTTCAAGTGATCAAGTCTTCCTAGTATGCGTCATTGCATTAAGTTCTCCGAATTGTCCGCTCAATGTCTTCCGATCAAGGATCCGACAGCCCTCTGTATACTTTCTACGGACAGAACTGCAGGACTGGATCGTGGGCAGTTGTGTCGAGTATTGAGTATAGTGAGTAAATTGATTGTGACTGTGAGTGTGAGTATCGCAGCGTATTCTAATAACTGACCTCGCTTTGGAATAAGATTCGCTGAAATTTTTATCCACATCAGGAATATAGAACGGAAGCATAGGAAGCGATTTGGCAACACGGGCGGATCCAGCAATTAGGCAATTATTAATTTAGCCTATTTGAACGTATGAGAAACAATTGATTTTTGAGGGAGCCATTTCCATTCCACTCATCGATTGTTTTTCATGTACATTCAAATGGGAATAAAACACCGAAAAAAAAGAGTCTGGTAGAATTTAATATCTGCAATCTGCATAGCTGATTTTGGAGTCTGCTTTCAAGTATAATAAATTTCACCAGATTATGGTAAGATGTACCAACATCTTACCCTAATTTACCACAAGGTATGTTGCATTTACCATATTATGGTGCAATTTACTATACTAGCTAGCAGACGCCAAAATCAGCTATGCAGATGGTAAAATTCTACCAGTCTTTTTTCCGTGCACACAGTTGCCAGGCAGGATCCGCTTTCCTTTGGCAATGTTAAATTTCGTGCATTTAAACCCTTATAAAAGGTTGAATTCGAATGCGCTCGTCGAATATTCAATAGATCGATATTTGTCATATGGGTTTAAACGGAGAAGATGCAAAGCTGACAAATTCATGAATGTAGAACAGAAGCGTAGCGAGCAATTTGACAGTGTTGTACGTTGTTCGTTGAAAATAATATATTAAAGGTTGAATTCGAACGTGTTCATCGAACATTCAATGGATCAATATTTTTCATGGGTTTAAACGAAGAAAGTGTAACTCTACTAAATAGCACGCTATGCCACTGATATTATAAATTGAAATCACTTCAAAAGATATTTTTGTTTTCTTATCGTTAATTTTATGGGGATATTCTTCACTTTTGCAACTTTTATATTCTACCAACGCTATTAGCAGAAGCGTTAATTTTATAATCATTTTTTTCCTTTAATCAGAAGTGTTACATTAGTGTTATTTAATTATTTTATTTTGGATTTATTATGAACGATCTACTTGGGAAAATATTTTGTTGTTAACGAAATATTTTGGTGTTGCAGATAATTTTTCAAGCATCTATTGACATCATTTAGAATTCACAAGTATATTGAAATATGTAATTTCAGTTGTCGAATAAGAAAGTGATTTTAAAAAGATTGACAGTATATTGAATTAAGTAGTACTTATTGTAGGTATTACAAGTTTTAATAAATCTATTCGCCAAATCAAATCAAGAATAAGATTATAAACATTTTTTATTGATTCATTCCTCAAGTGTGTGTTACTCTGGTCTATTCTGTTGTTTCCTTTAGTTCACTTATTGTTAGACAAATGTATAAAAATTGACAAAATACTATTGGAACGCATCATAGACAGGTAGGCATTTCAGATTCAGACGAAACGCAATGAAGTTGTATTTAAGTCGCATCTTGGTAGTTACCCCTCTTATACTAGTTCAAAAGAAAGCCACTCCTCCGTTTACATAGGGAGAGTAGTTAACTGTTCGCACTCGGGGGAGTTGGAATTGCCGATACGATGAATTTAAGGCGCCCGACAAAAGAACTTCTTCAAAAGAACGCCTCTCTTCCGTTCAAAAAGGGAAGGTAGTTAACTATTCGTTCTCGGGGGAGTTTGAATTGCCTATACAACGAATTGAAGGCACTCACGTAACCTTATCTCCCTAGTGTTTTCATCGATATTTGCGTTTATCCGGAATAAAGACTGAGACAATGTGAAATAGACTAGAGAAGAGAAACGAGTTTACTCAGGTTTCGCTCTGAAGGGGTTTAATCGGATTGAAATAAGACCCGATATGCCTTTACCAGACAATTGGCGATTGAGTTTTGATCAGAAAAATCTTGATCCATTGCGACTGTAGTCGCTGGTTAGACGCAGACGCAGAGAGAGAAACAAATTCCTGCATCCGCCCATGGTTAAGCGTACGTTACTCGTTGTTTGTTTTAACGCACGTTTGTTTATTTTTACAGACTGTCAGAGTGTGAGATCATGCATAGGTCATTCGGTCGTAAAAGCTGATCAATTTTTAAAACTTATTCTCGTGAAATTTGTTGAATCAGCGGCGGCTCGTGCAGTTTGGCAACAATGTTTCCTCTCCATTTGATTCCATGCAAAAGAATCGATTTGATAGTGAAGCAGCGCTTCACCTGCAATCGATTGTTTTTCATAGATTTAAATGGAGGGAAAGCAGTGTTGCCAAATTGCACGAGCCGCCGTGGACTTGTTGCTTTTACTGCTGCGTTATGGAGGGTCAATTCTGATGAGAAATCACTGTATGAAAAGAAAACATTCGAGGAGCACCAGAAAGTTAAAAAATTGACGCAAAAAATCATTAAATAGGCTTGGTAAAATTCAAAGATGGCAGTGGAAAATGAGTGGACCACAATGGGGGAGTCCCATCTATTCGCAACTTTCTTTGAAGAGAACAGTTTTTAAATGGACACAATACAACATTGCCAAATTGCACGCTTCGCCACTGCTCTCAACGTTATCAAGTAATTTAACCCTTAACTGCGCCATGGCACCCCTGAGGCACAAAATATATTTCCTCCATTTTGAACTCTTAAAGTTAAAATATCATTTTTTTTCCACGTCGTCATTCCTCCGGCACAAATCGAGGAAAAATTTCGATTTTTCACCGAAGTCTGATAAAGCAAGGCCCCACATTGGGGGCCATCTGAGCATTAGAAAACATATTTAACCGTTTGACCTTGATTTTCTCCCTATACTGGCCCATGTTAAATTTAGTACTTTGTAGTTCTCTTGGGCGCAAGAATTAATGCTAGGAATTTTTTCATTATTTTTCCCTTTCATTTTGAGTCAAAATCAATTGAAAAATCATATTTTCGAACGAAAAAAAAAATCGCGCAGTAAAGGGTTAAAATCGGAATCAAATCTTTACCACTTTAGCAAAACTTTACGTAACAGGCTCATTAAATCTTTTACAAATCTTTCGATTAAACTGTTGATTAAACCGATCGAATTTCCTGATTCCTCATACCCGAGAATATTTGCCGTTTTTCTCTTGCATCCGCAGCATCATCACGGAGTGACAAGTCTTCGACATTGGTTGTACTAAGAAAAACATTGACTTGTTATTCATCCATTTCACTCGCTGATTTGGAGGTGATCCTCTTGATGATGAAACGCGACTATTTTAAGAGGCTAACCGATCCGCATCCAGAGACGATCCCTTCCCGTCCCGTCCCGTCTTGCCGCAAGTCCGTGCTTTCCGTTCCGTTTTCTGCAGAATTCCGCCTTCGAGCTTGATTCAGACTTCTGAGAATGAATAATTTATGCGCGCGCAACTTTGGTTAAGTCGTATTATTTCTGTAAAAGGAAACAGGGATACCGGGCGATATACCGGCAACTTAAACCAAGTTCACTCACATATATACATACGTATATACGTGTGTCTATAATGCAACTCGCAAGCCAATGTTGCCAGATTGCATGATAAAATTCGCCTATATTTTATACATTGAGATAAATGGGGGGGGGGGGGTACGATTTTTGGCATCTATCTGGCAACTATGCTGGCAACTCTGTTTTTTTCTCGCATGACCACTCACACGTAACAAACGAGAAGAAGAAGGAGAATAAGAAGAAGAAGAAGAAAATACGGATGAATGAGAAGGAGATGAAAAGGAAAACAAAATTAATCTCTATAAGTTAAGGAGAGGAGGAAGAGGGGGTAGTATTGAAAAAAAGAAACCCTTAAGGTGTTAACTTTTACTTTTACATCTTATTTTTTGAGCAAAGCAGGGTGAATTTCAGAATTTTCCCCGGGCAAAAATTTCCGAAGCAAAACCCATTTTTTCTCTCATATCACGGGGGGGGGGGGGAAGACTGGTGACATTTATCATCTGCATAGCTGATTTTGGCTTCTGATGGCAAGTATGGTACATTTCACCATGATATGGTAAATGCAACGTACCTTGTGGTAAATTAAGGTAACATGTTGGTACATCTTACCATCATCTGGTGAAATTTACCATACTTTGCTAGCAGACTTCAAAATCAGCTATGCAGATGGTAAATTCTACCAGTCTTTTTTCCGCGCATCTTCGGTAGGTAGCTGCAACCTTTAACCTGATCTGTCGGAAAGGTTTCGGAATATTTCACTACGTTTTGGGTACTTTTTCAACCGTGCAAAAATTGATATTTATTATGATATGTAAGGACCTAAGTTGTAGATCCTGTGCAAAGAAATATGTTCAAAGTTTATATGTACTCATTCGATCGTAAATTTTCCCTATCATTAATTACTTTATCTCCAATGCGTCAATCGGTATTATTTTTGTTGTTTGAGATGCATTGGTGTAACCAAGACATTTTCTTTTTGAGATGGTCACATTCCAAGTAAAAAGTTAGATTTTCCTCAAAATTGTAAGTTTTTCTTTCTGTTTCTTCATTTTTTCTTCTTTGTACCCCAGTTTTCTTCTTTTGCAATTTTAGGGGAGAGGGGGTCACAGGGACGCTCCTCGGCCCCCCCCGTAGTGACACCCATGTTGTAATGTTTAATAAATGTATTAAATTTTGTTTGATTTAGGGCCGTAAATATAGGGATATACGGCTGTAGGACTCTAAAATTATATTAATGAGCAAAAAAAAAAAACAAAACAAAACAAAAAAACAAAAAAAAAAAAACTGATAAAATAGTCATCACATTTTTACCCTCCCCCAGCCGAACTCGAAATGACGCCCCTGAATCAACAACCAATCAGAACTCGCTGTACTCATCGCAGCTTTGCAGTTTTTTCTTCAAAAGGACTGTAGACATGTAGAGTGTAAACTTCGGAATATATGAGCTGTTTCGTGCATGCATAATAAATGCTTACGGTTGCGCCCCCCCCCCCCCCAAGTCGCGTTTTCTGACTTAGCTAGGACGGCTACCGCCACTTATGATGACATCACTTATGGCACGTATGCATAAATCACTCTCATTTTAAGTCCAATCCTCCCTCTTCGTGACGCCCTCCTCGTTGAAAAACTGACGTCTTATTAGTTTTAAGCGCGTTTAAATACATGGACCCAAAAATGAGGGAAAGATAGAGGAAAAAATGCACAAGAGCATTTTAAATCCCATAAAATTCGCGCAAACACCGCGAAATTCCGTGGGTGAGTAAACTTCGCAAAATAACCAGATGAGTGAACAAATTTGAGGGGCGATGAAAATCATCATTAAAATGACGTCCAAACGCAATAGACGAGGAGGCAACTGGAAGTGGATGTGACGGGCGATGAGCCAGTTCTGTAAATAGCTAACGCACTCAACGCCTCATCTTATGGAACCTTTAACATAGATCGGCGGAAAAAGTAACGGTTTTCCCGCCTTCAGTGGAAAAATGGATCAGTCAGGTGCGGATAATTCAACGCATCGATCGTTAATCGATAATAGCAGTGATAATTAGTTTTATGGTGTGATTTTGAGAGTTCGTGTTGTTTTAAGTATTAGTAAATTCAGTACGACCACGCTTCATTATAGTTCAGTGAAATTGGCGCGAAGTGTATTTTTAAAAGTTTGTAAGCAGGCAGCATGCGGTTTGCGTGACGTGGGTCAGGTTGTAGTTCAGAGGTGTTACGTTGTTTAACGGACGATTCCGGAAAGAGTAGCCGTTGGTTTTTGACGCATTTCGGGAAAATATAATAATGACTTTCCCAGAAAAGAGTGATTAACTTTTCGGTTTTCCTGATGTGAATTCAAGTGGAAAACAACTCAGCATTAAGGTGTAATGAAAATATTGCGTTTTATTAGTTGAAAACATTGTGGTTTGGAAAGTAAGGAAATAATCAATGGTTGCATTTTTGCATGGTTACATTTTTTAATTTTCAACACTTTAACAAAATCAAAAAGTTCATTTGATTTTCAGTTTGTGCTCTTTTCATATAAGGTTTTATCATGTTCTTTGATAACATGGTTGTTTTAGCGATTTGTTGTTTTGTTTTGTTTTTTGTTTTTTGTATTTTTTTTTTTTATCGAGAAAAAAAGAAAAACACTGAAGTCCAATTTAATTAACATGGGGGGGGAATACATTTGTCTGACTCCGGGGCAAAATGGGCCTTTTGAATATCTCTCTAGAGTTTTAAATAACTAAAATATGGGTGTATTAAAAATGTTTTAAAAAAGTATTAACTTTTTTTCATGAATTTTATTATAATTATAAATGGCGGTAGCCGCTCAGACCAAGTCAGAGAACGCAACCAGGAGGGCTACCGTAAACACTTATTGATATGATTTTCACAATCAAACTTCTTTGCATTTACTTGGATCAAGCGATATCTCTCAAAACCTGCGACCTATAATCACCGAATCAGTCAATATTTACTGCTAAAGAAAAAAGGTGTACCGATTATGCCGTCCGGCAACACGTAATTTTTAAATGGCAGTTTCGACATTTTAACGAATAAATTGAAATGACCTTTTAGCAGCAGTGGTATTTAAAGAAAAAGGAAAATGCAAGTACAACCTTTATTCCAAAACACAGTCTATCGTCGACATGAGAAAATTTCAGCAGAGAACGGTAAAGAAATTTTAAACGATGAATATGAACGATTCATACATTCATGAAAACATACAGACATTTGCACATTCCACAGTAAAATTGACCAACCAGACGTACAGCAACTTCACCAATAATTAAAACAAAAAAATCTCTCTCAAGCACATGGATGAGTTCAACAACTATGTCATGCTGTAAGTTGATAAACCTGGAAGTCAGCCAAAAATCTTTGAAAGTTCATTATTTGATTCTCGATCACATTCTATTTAAGCCCGCTCAAAAAGACAGCCGTGCTGTATCCTAGTTCTCGCAGCATTCGTGCGAATTGCATGTCGGGAAAAAGTGGAAATAAAACAAGGTATATTGAGGCAGAATGGAATGTTTATGTATAAGTACATTGGTTGATTTAGAAAATTTCAAGGCGGTACACGATGTTATGTGTTTTACCTTTACCCACACGCATGCTTGTAAGGTGCCACAGGTGGTCATAACACAGAGGCAATTGATGTTCAAAATCGATCATTGTTTTCCCGCACGCGTGTGTTTTCACGAATGTATGAATCGCTTACATTCATCATTCAAACTTTCTTCCATCCATTGTCACGCGATTCTATAAGGAGATTTAAGAGATCAAACGATCGAAGCTCTTATACTGAAAAAAAAAAGGTGCTCAAGTACTATCATTTTCTTCATACAAAACACAACATTTCAACTGCCCCATTTGGTCCTTAGTTTAAACTGATTAATTCTTGGCTGACACTGGGGCTATAGGACATAGGTTTGATACTTTTGGGCGAATACAACTTCCGATTTCGTCAATGATTTCAAGCTTTACGAAGCAACATTTCAACTGACAAAACATATTGTATTTGACGCTATTGGCTCCAAATAAAAACTGACCTTTGTCATATATAAGTAATGGAGGTAGAATGTAAACGGGATCCGAATCGTGTGAACCTGCACGCAAGAGAACGCCATTGATCCAAATGAGCACGATTGAATTTGAATATCGTTGAATGGGGCAGTTGCACTCTCGTTTAAACCATTTTTAATGCATGCAAGAATCTTGTAGACTTTTAAGTAGATTCCATGAATCTACTTATTGCGGAGGGTGCGATGTTGGATTTTTCGGGAAATTTTATCAAATGAGCACGTTTCATGGTCCCCTGAGTGAGAAAATACCACTCGTTGAAAATTATATATATATATATATATATATATATATATATATATATATATATATATATATATATATATATATATATACAGGGTGTGGCAGACCACCCGTCCACTATCTTTATCTCAAAAACGGCCGAAAATTGAGCTTCGGGGGCAAAACTTTCTTAGGGTATATCGACCCCAAGGAATCCAATGAAAATATTTTCAGCCCCCCAAAACCACCCCTTGGGGGTTATTTAGGGGGGTGGGTACCCGTATCTCGAAAAAATCAAACGGAAAGGGTATGTTTTGACATTGGGATCTAATACGGCATAAAAAAATAAAACTTTTTTATCCTCAAGTTTTTTTTCTAAAAACCACCCTTTTTTGAGTTAGGGGTGGTTTTCACAAAAATAAGGGGTAATCTTTGATTGACCGCTGTGACCCTCCAAATCATTGGATTTCAAAAAACTAAGAAGTTTCTGAAAGGGCAGACCAAGGGCTTTCTTTGGATGTATCATATGCCTATTTTTTGTGAAAAAGGGTACAAGGCCCCCTCACCCCAAAATTTTGGGGCTTCGGGGGGCCCCACGTAAAAATTTTCAAATGTAAAGGTATGGCTTGTGATACATCATTTTAAAGGTCTTTCAGAGACGAAAAAAGTGATACCCCCCAAAAGTCGTAAAAACAACCCCCTTCCAAAATGGCGGCTGTTTTAAGGTTAGGGGGCTCAAGGGGGGACCTTCAGAAAAATGATCCAAAATTGAACGATACATGGCTAAAAGGGTCTTAAAAAGAGAAAAATAATGGTTCAAACCGCGAGTCAAACCGACTTTTCAATCTAAAGTTACGGCCGATTGAAATTTAGGGGTAGTTGGGTTTCCCAAAAAGGCACCCCTAACTTTCAATCGGCCGTAACTTTGGATTGAAAAGTCGGTTTGACTCGCGGTTTGAACCATTATTTTTCTCTTTTTAAGACCCTTTTAGCCATGTATCGTTCAATTTTGGATCATTTTTCTGAAGGTCCCCCCTTGAGCCCCCTAACCTTAAAACAGCCGCCATTTTGGAAGGGGGTTGTTTTTACGACTTTTGGGGGGTATCACTTTTTTCGTCTCTGAAAGACCTTTAAAATGATGTATCACAAGCCATACCTTTACATTTGAAAATTTTTACGTGGGGCCCCCCGAAGCCCCAAAATTTTGGGGTGAGGGGGCCTTGTACCCTTTTTCACAAAAAATAGGCATGTGATACATCAAAAGAAAGCCCTTGGTCTGCTCTTTCAGAAACTTCTTAGTTTTTTGAAATCCAATGATTTGGAGGGTCACAGCGGTCAATCAAAGATTACCCCTTATTTTTGTGAAAACCACCCCTAACTCAAAAAAGGGTGGTTTTTAGAAAAAAAACTTGAGGATAAAAAAGTTTTATTTTTTTATGCCGTATTAGATCCCAATGTCAAAACATACCCTTTCCGTTTGATTTTTTCGAGATACGGGTACCCACCCCCCTAAATAACCCCCAAGGGGTGGTTTTGGGGGGCTGAAAATATTTTCATTGGATTCCTTGGGGTCGATATACCCTAAGAAAGTTTTGCCCCCGAAGCTCAATTTTCGGCCGTTTTTGAGATAAAGATAGTGGACGGGTGGTCTGCCACACCCTGTATATATATATATATATCTTTACATGTATGTTTCAGCCAGTTTTACCGTTTTTATGTCCCACGATCCTGTTCGTAATTTTTGGTTTTTGTTCTTGAAATTTTTCTCAACTATTCGTTGGGTTTATTTCTTGGATGAGTTCGAAGATGGTGTAAATCCGACAGTTAGTTTTCGCGTTATGGGCCGTGTTTGAGTCGTAAAATGTGTTTTTGAGGTTTATTTTTAGGAGTGTTTGTTTTGAGTATTTTTTTTGGGAAAATTTATGTTAGCCGTTTTGTTACGCAGCTTTTTTACTCGAGTCATTTTTTCGTTTTTTGCGTTGTAAGCGAGTTATAGCGATGTGTTTTTCGGGTTTTTTGGCAGTGTTTTTATATGAAGAAATTGTTTTTTTGTTTCAAAAATTTTAGTATATATCGTGGAGGATGTTTTTAGTTCATATGCTCTTTGCCTTGAATTTTCCTCGTGTTTTACGTGTTTTACGAGCTATTTAGTTTCTTATGGGATTTTACAAGTGAAAGACAAGGATGGCGTATTGGTATAATTGCTCTTTCTTTGTTTTACACGTACACTGTTGCTTAGGTACTAGCGGGGACAAAGATTCCTGGCCAGAGTATGCAATACGCAACACACCAGACTCTCGTGTCGAATGTTATATTCTGTGTTACGTATTGCATACCCTGGCCAGGTATTTTTGTCTCCGCTAGTACGTTATTTATTTATTTTCTTGTTTTATCAGCTGCTCCTATTCAGATTTATTTCTCATTACCGTTACAAAGATTACACATTTTTCAATCTTTGTACTATAATATTTTTCTCATGGTCATTTTTATTTAAATGTTGAACAGCTGATAAGAAAAAAAAAAAGAAAATTGAATAATTCAAAGAAAATCATAACATAACCTATTTATTGAAATTTGTGAAAAACTTATATAACCTAGCTTTTATTTCTCACTTGCATTGTAAAGATTACACATTTCTCTGTTGGTAATATAATCTTTTTCACAATCATATTTGGATTTTGAGCAGCTGATAAAATAAAAAAGAAAAATTCAGAGAAAAATTCAGCGAAAATTATAACCTATATTTAAATTTGTGAAAAAATGATTTAACCAAGCATGGAATCTACTTCGTCTTACCGGCCTGCCGGGAGGCATTTTTTCATTGCGAGGGTTTCTGCGAGACACTTAAAAAAGTTCTACATTGCTTACTAACCTATATACATACATCTAGCTGTTACTTATTATTTATATGAATGAAAATTGTGTATCAGAGACAATAGTTCAAACAATTACATTTTTCGAATTCAAACGGGTTCATTTACATTGCATCTTTAAACACTTATCATTCTTGGTTCGCGATTTTTTTTAAGAGTAGTTTGAGCTTCTCCGATTCAAAGAAACGTGCGCGCCGGCGGCCGGCGGCGCGGCGCACACTGGATCAAAATCATGGGCGGATAAAGTGAACGCCTCTTTCTCTCTCTCAACCCGCATTTGAACGCGTGTGACCGTGTGTTATATAGAAAAAGACGGAGATAGGCTAAAGTCACATGCTGGCCCCCTCTGCCTACATTTTCTAATACATGTATTCAAATGGGAAGAGATAGAGACAGAACATGTCAACAATGGGGCTCTTGCAAACTTTTGCTGTGGGTAAATAAATAATTCAATTTGATGTAAAAACCAGCGAAAATCACGAAAATCGCAGTAAGAAAGTCTAAAATTCAGTAATAAAATCACATAACTGAAAAAACGTCAAGTTCGTGATGTCGGTTCAACGCAGGTATCATGAGAGATTCCTGTCTAATTTGTCACTTTCTCTAGGGAAACACAGAGATATGTCTCAATTATGTAGGAATTTCCCATGATACCTGCGTCTCTCCGCCATTAAGCCCGATTCTGAGAGTGAATTTCGTGATTTTTTAGCGTACTCATCGTCATTTTTACACGGTTTTATGCAAGAATCAACTCTTCAATCACCTGTAGCGAAAGTTTGCAAGAGCCCCATTAAACTTTTCTAAGGCGGGGAAAAAAAACCTCGGTAAAAATCCTCATCAAAAACCATCAAACAAATCTCAGCATGAGATTTGGAACCTGAATTTATGTTGATCTCATGATCATCTTATATCTCATATGATGATCTCATGACGATCTCACGATGAGTCGGAATCATCCTGAGCTCAGCATGAGATCATCATGAAATCATCGTGAGATCAACATCAAATTTAGTTCCAAATCTCATGCTGAGATTTTTTGATGATTTTTGATGAAGATTTTTACCAGGAAAGATTTTCTTGTCCAGACAAATACATGTTTCCATCCACTGTTTGAAGTGCGGAGGGATGCTCTAAGCACTCATCGGACCTAGGAATGTACCTATATACAACTCCTCACAAACTATCATACGCCATATCCAAAACACTTTGATTTTCAGCTCCTCTTGTGTGCCCTTTAGCTGGAAATCAAACAAATTTTTAAATTTTTGCTCCGAGCAACTTTGTCAGATTTCTCTGGACTGATGCAATGTGAATAGACTGTTTTAGCAAATGATTTACATCGATCGACGGTAGAATCTGTTTCCAAAGCTCTCCGTCTACGACATAGACTTGAGCACGAGTTTGAGCTTCATTTGCTGCAATTCTCGAGCAGTGAACGTGTTTAGAAGTACCCTGGCATTGACACAACGATTCATTAACTTTACTGAAGAAGACCATCTCTGCATCACACTTAGAGAAATCGGTCGTAATTGGATTTGCACGATATCATTGTTATCGATTACCACGATACACTCGTACTTACTTATTAAATCTGCTATGAAAGTTCAAATAACAGTATATGTAAAACATTGATTAATTGATCATAGCTCAAATAATATTGCGGACATTATCATGCGGTCTGTACTTAATTTGTTTACCACCTTTATTTTCCTAGTACTTTGGGCTTGAATTTAAATGAATTTATTACACCTCAGTAAACACTCAGTAATACAAAAGCTGAGGTACCAAAGGTACTGAAATCGGCTGCTACTTTTGTGGTTGAAAGACATATAACTCCTACAAAGATAATATATGTAGTCAAACAAGGTTTATTTTATAAACCGCATAGCTTTGCTTACTTTGGAAAGCATCGGATCGTCCAATCAAATTGAAACGTATAGATTGAAATCGACTAGATAGGAAAATACAGGCAAAATCCATTAGAACTCGGCTGCGTGTATGGCTGATGACGTTATCAAAGCCGTGCCAGATCACCATCATCGACAGCTGACCGACACATCTCATTTTATAGAGGCAAATCTTGCATCAAAGACTGCAAACCTATATTTATATTCCATTTTAATCTCAAATCGATCGAATAAATTTCCAGAAACATAGGTGAACTACAGTGGGCTAGGAGGCAGAAGATCATTTCAACCATGGGCGGAGCAAGCAATTTGGCAACTGCATGTGGATTCTTCCCATTTGAATGTATGAGAAACAATCGATTAGAAACTGGGCCATGGCCCCCTCAAGAATCGATTGTTTCTCATACATTCAAATGGGAAGAATCTTCAGTTGCCAAATTGCTGGCTCTGCCCATGGTTGAAATCATGGTTACAGGAATTCGTGTTTCTTTCTCTCCATCCATTTGAACGCATGCGTTAGTCAAGGACGGAGATAGGGGCTGAAGTCACGTGATGTCCATCTTTGCTTTCCTTTTCTAACACATGTGTTTAAATGACCGAAGAGAGAGAAAGACAAATTCTTGCATCCGCCCATGAGAAATCCTTTCTTTGATCGGGCGATGATGTGCTGATGGGTTTCATTTTGCAATCTAGTTTATATGTATCATTTACCTTATTGACGGTCGACTGAAAAACTGTTAACTGCGCTCTCGTTTGGCATGGAGTGAGAAATTTAAAAGCATCTGCAGTAACTCTTCCAAGGGTTCCCCTCTCTCCCCCGCCAGTGAGACTTTCTGGGGTGGGGGGGGGTGGGGGAGCTCTGCTATGCCGAGCCGCCTAGGGCGCTTTCTGGCAGCCCGCCTCTCCTTGTTCTCCGTGCAACACGTTTAACCAGAGGCGTTAAAATTCGCCGTACCGATTGATTTTTTTTTCAATTGCAGTAATTTTATGACGATTGCAGAAGATCCCCCGCAACTGCCCATTTCCTCTTACGGCAAGTCGGCGCTAACTGCTTTTATGTTTATTCACACCGCTAATTGGTGGGAGTATCGAGAACAGTTGCAAGTATTACACGATCAAATGGAACGTTACGGCCGGATGGAAATTCAGTCCATTTTATTGCAACTTCGTAGACTGTAAAACAGAGCTACTATTTTGCGTATAATTAATGACATTTTTCAATTCACTAATGATTTAACCGGTTGAGAAAAGATTATACAGTTCAGTTTAGCACATGACTGTAGTGCACGAAATATTCTGATCTGCAATCTTTTCTCAATCGGTGGAAACGCCGTTAATTAATTAAAAAGTTCGCAAGTTCTTTAAAGTCATCGACGACTCCACTGGTTTAGGAAAGATTACATATGTGAGTATTTTTGTGCATTACAGTCATACACTTGACTAAACTGAACTGTGTAGTGTGTAATCTTTTCTCAATCAATGAAGAAATCAATTTTGCCGGATATAACGTTTTTCAGCGGAGCCCTCAACTCTTTCAGACCTGAAATTATTTTTGATCAGAAACAGATTTTTGACCAACATGCGCTATATCTCCTCTTCTAAATGGATGCGCATGTTGTATTTTTACATTTTCCATAAACTTCAATGTTATTCAGATGTACTTACATTGAAATGTACACCAGGTTTCAACCCTTCAATGCACGCATTTTGGGATTTTACTTAATTTTTTATTTCTTTAGACTGATCAAAAGAGGACAATTTTCTAAGAATTTTGATGGGTCACACACTTTTTTTCAGATTGTCTATTTTAAGAAATCCGTGTTACATAAAATGGTACACACGTGTATCACTTCCGGCGAAAGGGTTAACCCTTTAAGGCCCGGGTTTAGTTCAAAAGAACACCACTCTTCCGTTAATATGCACAGGGAAGGTAGTTAACTGTTCGTACTTGAAGGAGCTGGAATTGCCTATATGAAGAATTGAAGGCGCCCGACGGAATCTTATCTTGTAAGTGTTTTCATCGATAATCGCGTTACCTGGAAGGAAGACTTTAATTCCGATGTGAAATAGACTAGAGGAGAAAAACGAGTTAACTCGGGCTTGGTCCATAAAGGGTTAAATGGTGAAACTATTGGTAACCAGAAAATGTAAATTCGCGGAGCCCCCGAGAAAGAGAAAGGTATATAGCAGGTTTTTTTCTTTTTCTTTTTTTTTTCTTCTTTTTTTTAGCGGTTTCGATAGTATTAGATTCCGTTAGCCATTAAAAAAAACCATCAATAGTATTTTCGCCGAGCTCTACTTCAGAGCCCAGTGCTCATAGAAACCAGCTTCACTAGCTTCAGCTATGCAGGGCTAGGCCCTGGCTGGAGCCCGTCTACCTCAATAGAATCTTTGGAGAGAGGAGGGAGATGCAAAAGAATCAGTTATAGCTGATCTATCAAATGAAAAAGATTGCATCAAAATCGTAGGAATACCGTTCCGCTATTCTCTGCGAGTGGCGGAGGTGGGGGGAGTGGGTGCGCGAGAGGGACGGATATTGTTCTCTGCACTCACCGCGGCCGCTAGTTCCGTCGCGTGGCGTGGCAGGCGCCTCGCCTCTCTTCGCCGAGCGCCGCCGCGCGCCTTGTGGCGTGGATCTATGCAAAAGTGGTAGGCGAACCAGTTTCAAGTACAACGCGTCTGACGCGACGCGCGACGTTTAACGCGTCGCGGCGCGGGGCGGCTGATCGTAGGAGGTTGACGCTAGCTGATTGCCGATGCTGAGAGGGAATAGGATGGGGGGAAGGGGGGGAGGAAGGCGAGGCAAAGAGGAGAGGAAGAAGAGGTTGTGCAGAAATCGTAGAACACAAGTCAGTCCTTCGTACAGACCAAACAGTTTCAGTTGGAGCAGTGATACGGCCATACGGCGGTTTTTTTTAAAACGTTAAAAGAAAATAGTAAACAAACATACTCACGCGCGTGTTTTTTTTCCCCCACAGCTACGTACCGACAACGTAACGCCTTACGGTCTTGTAGAGATCGCATCGGAACAGTGTTTCAGTGTATACTTTCTCGTGATTGTTATTTATTTCATTAAATTATTGATTAATTTATTTATTTACTGCCCATAAAAATTAAATAAAAATTAATAATAATAATAATAAAAAAATTAATACAAATAAATAAGTTAAAAAGGAATTTTGAAAAGGCTCTTCGCAATAGTGGTTTTTTTTGTCGAAGAAAAATAATAAAAATAAAAAATAAATGTTTTGTTGAGTTTACTGAAAGAAAGTGTGTTCGTGTAATCGGTTCTTTGCAAGGATACATCGGTCATTTTGTTGTTTGTGTTATCAACGACAGCTTTTTAACAACCTCTATCTCGCTGATTTTTGTGGCTTTTGACGTCTATCTTGTAAGTTAATGATCAAATTTTGTCGTTTTGCTATCTGACTTGTCATTGGGGAAAGAGATAGAGAGGAAAACTAACCAATAATCGCTATATTTTTGTAAGATTACCCATTGCACTTATTAAGTTGGTATTTTGAGTTATAATGAGTTTTACTCATGGAATCAAAATTGCGTTGTGTCATAAATCTTAACGTGCTTGATAAGAGAATGTGAGCAAACTAGGCGGCGCGTCTTATAGGCTAGGGGGCTATAAGTCCCCCCCCCCCACCCAACTTTTCTGCGAGTGGAAGGGCTGAAAATTGTCGAATTCCACGTTCATTACATCTGGATATAAGAAAATATGACAGAAAAAAAAGTGTTTGATCTTTGATTTTTTGTAACCCCCTCCCTCTCGACACTCACCCCCACTCCATCCATCATGGTGAGTTAATGTTGATATTTTGTTGGAGAACTCATACTCATGATCGAAACGCATACGATTTGGCAACGTCGGATTATAGGTAGAGTTAGACCCTATACAAATGTCAAGCAATTGGGTGTGCTACGTGCAGTAAATACTCTCTAATTTGACCCTATGCGTGGGTTTAAATGGATAAAATACTAAGTTGCTAAATTGTATACTAAGCCACTGCCCATATTTCCTGCACTTTCAGTCAAATTGAGGTTATTGAGGTGATCATAATAAGTGTGGACCTTACCATTAAATAGGCACATACGCGCAAATTTTGTTTTTCTGGCAAAAATCTCAATCGGTTAGCCATGCTTTGAAGTATATTGTGACCTCAAATTTTCAAATCCATATCCGCGAATTTTTCAGCAAATTATGGCATTTTAAGTGAGAGAGATTTAAAAAAATGTTTTCCGGAAAACGGCACATAAGCCCACGTAGAGGCTAGCTTCTTTTTTAGAGACCTGACAACGGTGTAACATGAATTATTGGTGGTTTTATTTATTAACACTAGGATAAAACTAAACATAGAACGTGATCTTATAGATCAACATTCAAAGTATTCATTAGCTGACAAGACACACTTTCAACGTTCAAACGCGTTTTTCTGGAAATGCGGTTTTCTCGCGTCCTTTTTTCGGCAAAGTCCACAGTTGTTGTACCGATAGTATCTTCGATATAATTGTGATTCGTTTACCAAAACATCTCCATGCAAAATAAATTTCAAGATTTCTGAATTGTAATTTTTACAGTCGTGGTTCGTCAAATCCGGCAACTGTGCTCTTTTGCCGTTTGAACGTATGCAAAAAGATCGATTCAAGGTGAGGTACGGTGCCTCATTCAAAATCGATTGTTTCACTAAGGTTGAGGGAATCCATCGTTGCCATGTTGCACGAGCCGCCACTGAATTATTTATGATGGCTGGGTTTTGCAAAAAACCGACACTTAATGATATTTTATTTTTTCTCCACAATTTCTGTGAAGGGTTCATTATATTTAAGGTAGATCTTCAAGACGAAGGGGGATGCGGGGGTTCGTGACCTCCGGGGGTCATAAAATGTCCATTACAACAATGTCCACTATAAAATGTCCAATGCACAATTTGTTCATAATAAATAAATGTCCGATGTAGGATTTGTTCATCATATATAAATGCCCCTTAAAATAGTGCCCAATCGTACAATAAATAAATATAAAAGCCAAAAAAAGTCCATTTGTTATAAATAAAGCATGAAATACGAAGTCATTTCATTCTCAGCTGTTTTGAACATGATGGTAAGGTATGTTTCGTAACCAATGTTGTAAGATGCACAGGGAAAATTCGTGCAGCTTTTGTCTAAGGGCAGCTAGCTTTGTGAAAACTTATGTTCATTCCTGCTTTTGAACTTCTTTGTCATTTCTAATTTTAGCCGCCACCTTTGGGACATTAAGCACCCTGTGGTTTTTAGTTTCATGGACAAAATCTACTATTGGACATTTATTTACCATGGACCAACTGTGCATTGGACATTTTAGAGTGGACATTGTTGCAATCAATTGGCATTTCTTGTTGGACATTTTGTAAGTTGGACATTTAAAATAGGACATTTCCACTGAGCACCATTTAAAGAGGACCGTATAAGACGTGTGCGCGAGTCACATTTTCCCTGAATGTAATACGCATCTAAGGCCTTTCATGGCGACAATGTCGATGGCATAAATATGAATGAAATGCGATAAGTTCGTATCGGCTGAGGGCTCTATGTATGGTATGGTAGACTTCATTAAATCAGCATGCCTCACAATCGCATAAAAGCGAAGAGCTAGGTAACTTTTTTACGACTCTTTGCTCTGATTGCATGGATATCTGGCGGCTGTAATCAATTTTGGTACAGGTACCTACTTACGCCGGGAAGAGGGGGGGGGTCAAATAATCGTGAATGAAGAGAAAAACAAACTGCAAGGAAAGGTGAGAAATGAGGAAGCCTTAAGGCCAGGAAATTCTATTTGTAACTGCAACATCTGTTGCAACATCTTCATACATGAAAAATTGCAAGCAGTTATTAGTAAATTGAAAAATGAGTGAGAAGACGTGCTTGTTTGTACTATCTCACGGTTGGATATGAATCCATTATTAGCATGTCAAATGACTGTAGGCAGGAAAAGAAGCTATTCCTCACGCGTGAAAACGTAATAAATCAGCAGATTTATTTACTTAAGCAAATTACTCCAATGTAGTTGAGTTTGAATGATTAGAGACTGCATTCAATACTGAATGCCTTTAAGTTGAGTCGTCGAAAGTTTACGCATCAACATGTGTAACCAGAAAATGTTTTGTTCTTATTCTTTTAACCCTTTCTGTCATGAATTATGAAAGAAGTGTCACTGTAATCTGAAACCTATACCATTAAATTGAATGAACTTTTCTTATATGATTTCATGTGTGAGTCAATTTTTCCGAATTTCCACAAGGATCCATGAAAAATGGCCGTCCATTATAATGGGCACTGTGACGGAAAGGGCTAAGTTCAAAAAGTTCGATCTGTACATGTTTACTTGAAATGAGATGGTTTTTAGATAGTAGTTTCATTCGTGGAACTAGGCATACCTAACAAAACATTTTCGAGGACGTAGAATTTATAATCGCAAAAAGGTCTCACTAATTGTTTAATGTAATAGCCTAAATTTCCGTTCAAAAATGTGCTTATGGAGAAAATATATGAAATTAGAGTTGTTTTGGAACCAGAGGTCCTTGGGCGGCAATCGATACGATATATCGCTCGACTAAAACAGTCTATTCGAAGCTTGATGTCATCAAATTGATTTGTAGATTTTCGAAAGTTACTGTGTTTTTTGCTGAACGATCAGTGGTGACGTAGCGCGCAATTTGGCAACATTTCGGTCTGTCCATTTAAACCCGTGAAAGAGATCGAAGAGATTGGGTGTTCGGTGAGCACCTTCGAATTCGACCATTTACATGAATTTAAATGGACACAGTACGACGTTGCCAAATTGCACACCATGCCATCGCCACTGAGAATGAGGTGCGCAAGTTAAGTGAGCCAGAGTGCCATGCAGCAAGCTAATTCTAATACACCCCAAATGCTGACGAGTTCGCCTCGAATATCGCGAGACTTCAGAAGTTGATACAAATTCATCGAACTAATCAGTCACGCAAATGAACCAATCCCGAAAAATTTTGGCAAGTCACGCTCGGCGTTTTACAGCCAAAATTTTGTCTGTTTTGACTCTTGTGCAAAATTCTTTATAGGTAGCGATAATTTTTCTTTCATTAAGACAGGCGTAGGATCATCTCTAACAGCCCCCCCTCCCAGTCGGGCCATGTCGTCATTCGTAGATTGATGTAGTCACGAGCGAATAACCTCTAGATGAGTTTGTTAAACGTTCTAGAGGAAGATTTACTCTCAACCCAGGACTTTTGATGGGTGAATTCATGATTTGGAGTTTGCGGCGCTCTTTTTAAATTTATTAATCTACCTTCATCCAGCTGTTTTAAATTGGATTTAGACCTCTCATGTTTTGTAGATGGTACAAGCAAATGAATCCATCTCACTCAGACCAGTCATATCCAGTGGCGTGGCGTAGCATGCAATTTGGCAACGTTGCAGTTCTTCCATTTGAACCCATGAAAAATATCGAGCTATTGGGAGTTCGGTGAACACCTTCACATTCGACCTTTTACATTGGTTTAAATGGACAAAGTACAACGTTGCCAAATTGCATACTACGCCACTGGTCATATCCTTATGGCAACTCTTCACCGCAGGCTACATTCACGGGCCAGTAAAATCTGATACAGAGCAGACGCATTTTGAGTATCGGGTTCTAACAAGTAGTAGTGCCTGTTTCCTCCGAATTACTTCAAAGCGCATCGTGCCTGTTTCCGAATAACTTCAAAGAGCATCGGTGAGGGGTTAATTGACGACGAGTCTAAACTCTGCGCTAACCAGAGTTGGACAAATGAAGGTGGTAATCGATTACACGATTACCAAGTAATCGTAATCGTTGTTTTTTTGGATGGTGATTTTACGGTAGGTAATCAGGGCTGACTTTTTACAAGCCATCCATTATATTAGTTGCAGAAGAATTAGATCTAATCGGAAAGACCCTAGAGTTTACGATTTATCTGTGAAGAATACATTTAATTACTATCCAAAGGTTTGACGATTACCGATTACTCAGTAATCGTGTGATCGATTACACTCCTATTCGCCCATAACTCTGGCGCTAACCAACCGCTCACAAATGTGTTTTGATGCAATTCGGAAGCAGGCACCGTTACTTATCAACGTGATACTCAATTTTTGCTCTCACGAGCCTTGTGGAGAAGAGACCTTTAAAAGAGGTAGGTCCTGCTGTTGTGCTTCATACAGCAGTGATCTCATCAGCGAGATGAACCTGACCAGGCGCCTTCATTTTGCGAGGATGCAACCCGGTAACAAGTATGGAGCAAAAAAAGATCGTGCTGCACACATTTTTAGCTATTTTTATTGTAGATACATAACAGTTAAATACACGAAAAAAAACTAGTAGAATTAACCATCTGCACATCTGATTTTGGCGTCTGCTAGCAAGTATACGGTCAATTTCACCATAATACGGGTAAATGCAACGTTCGTTGTGGTAAGTTAAGGTAAAATGTTGGTACATTTTACCATAATCTGGTGAAATTTACCATTCTTGATAGCAGACTCCAAAATCAACTATGCAGATGGCAAATTCCACCAGTCTTTTTTCCCGTGTAATATCATTGTATAACAAAGCACCTCTTTTCGGGGGAAAAAGAACGTGCGCTGAACTTGAGAGCCTATAAATAGTAACACTTCAACGATCAAGACTCTGGGAGAAAATTGTGCATAAAGTTATGCAATCTAACATGTGCGTGATAGGGACTACCAGGTCCTTTTAACACAGTGAATGAATTTTAATTATATTTCTAAGTAGTGCCTTTAAAATCTGACATACATATTTTACCCTTAATTCATTCTAAACTATCTTGTAAACACTTAAACGGTCGTATCTTTAATCACATTGCGATCGCATTACACAACATCATTTTAAGATCGGATTTACTTTCGTTGTCTTTAGTTTGCAATGCGTCGCGTCGCTTTGGCTGCCTGTCCGTTCGCGTTTGGTTGGCAATACTTGGTTGAGGTCGTTTATGTACAAATAAGGAGAATGACCAACCGAGCAAGTTATAAAAGCAAACGCAGGTGGGCGTCGCGAGTTGATTCAAATATAGCGCGTCTGAAAAACATTGTTATTGAAACGTATCCTTGCATCACCGATGAGTCCGTTTCCGGTGTGAATTTCCGCCACAAATAACCCCTCCTCTCCCTGCAACCCAATTTCCTTAACGCTGCAGTGACCCATAGAAGGATCGAAAAATTCATGAAATCAGACGAACCATCCTATAATTTGTTTATCAAAGTACGTAAAACTGCTCTGTTTTAGGACTGAAGTAAATTATTAATAGAGGATATCGTAGAAAATTTATGGCTCTCGTTTCAGGATAGTCCATCAGGAACCAGCATGCTGAATGAACGATCGTACTGTAATGCCATCAATTCAATGATCGATTACGTGTCATCTTATGAATGGTATCATTCCGATAGAAACCCTCCCATTTCTGCGGAAATGGGGCAGTTGCAAGGGTCTGAATGGTTGTGTTTTTTTATAAAGGAAATGTTAGTACTTGATGAGCTGAAGACAGTGGTGCCTTCGGTTTTTTCGTGTCACGGTTTTGGAAATACACACGTGTAAAGTTGTAAAAAATCGTGAGCGTAGTGACGTCACTACGCGGAATTCCCCTTTAGAACAATGTATTTTGGGTCAAAATCTTATCTCCAGAACAATAGGACTCAATTAGAAGCAGTAATTTCATTTTCTTTATAAAAAACACAACATTTTAGACCCTGGCAACTGGCACATTCTTCAATAGCTCAGGTGTCATCGGCAAATTTCCGCAGACATGGAAGGGTTTCTATCAGAATGAAATCTACCGTATAATAATACCGCCCATAAGAGTAACGAGTATTCAATCATCGACTCGATATAGCATTACGGTACGATTGTTCATAATCAGCCGGCAGGGAATTTTTGCTAGCAAATTTGCCGAAAGTTTTTCATGACCGTATGATTGCTAATCACGAATTTTAACTGTTAACTTTTGTTTTCTGCCGCTACTATCCGTCACCTTGAATTAACGGCGCCAAAAGTAGGTGATTTGTAGAGAAATAAGAATCACTAATTTAGTATTGATATTTGGACCAAAAGACTTCTACAAAAAATCAAGGAATATCGAATTTCCAATAATTTTGTTTTTAACCCTTTCAGACCTGGTGTACATTTCAATGAACATCCGAAAAACATGGAATCTTATGGAGAAAATGAAAATATGATACCTATGCACATCGTTTTATATGAGAAAATTGTGCCCTGATCAGCTATGATGGCCAAATATCCGTCCCTGCAGGCTTATTCTCCCTGTTCGGACGGGACGAGACGAGACGAGATAGGAAGTAACGATGAATTATTATAACGATGACTCGCGATCGCGCCGCAATGACTTCAAATCTGTCACGTGACGCCATTTAAACCAATGGGATTCATCGTTACTTCCTACCTCGTCTCGTCTCGTCCAAACAGGGAGAATCAGCCTGCTGAACAGAAAGTATACTCAGGTTTGAAAGGGTTAAACATGTACGTTAGGATGCAAAACAAGGGCGCACTAGGGAGTCTGAAAACCGCGAAACTCGAATTATCATCGATTTAAAATGGGCCTGCAAGGACATGAAAACGAGAGATATGTTTATTTAGTTTTCGCAGCGGAATAAAAGAGAAATAACAAACCCGATGACTTGAGACCAATCATTATCGCCTCACGAGGCTTGTGTTTACGTTATGCGGGGATGTTTTAAAGATTTCATATTTTCCAGTACAGATATGACACTCGGGATGATACGTTTAGTAAACAAAACGCTGGCCAAGATGAACACAGCCGCGGGCCGCGCATACAACCATACATGGAGTCCCTTGATGGAAATATTGTTTTAGGGAGTGCCGACACGAGCTCAATGAGTTGTGATTGGTCGTTAGTTTTAAGCTTTCGGTTAAACTGCGGTTAGTAATAATAATAATAATAAAGGAAAAAAATCAGAAGAAAGCACAACTTCTTAAGAGTGAACGAGTTCGATAAAATGCTGGCAAAATTTACCTCTATAAACTTAACAAATCTTGGAGATTCTGATGCAAGTAAATCAATTCATCGAGCCGATAAACGCACGTACACTCGTAAAAATAGCGCCAATAAAAATCAATTTGTGCTGAATTAACACCTTATCATTTAATTGCATTCACCCGCCCACCGCGCCCGCGTTGATCAGCAAGCAGTCGTGAGCTTCGGATGCATTCATTGATTAATATAACTTTGACCTTCTACAGTAGCTATTCTTGAACTTGAAAAACTAGACTGTTTTGTAAAATGTCTGCTCATTGATAACGATAATTGCGAGAGCTTCTTTCCGTTAGATCACGGAATGATCTAACCTAACCATAGAGTGGGAAAATGAAGTTTTTAGATCAAAAATCATTCAATTAGATTTGAAAAGTCTGTAACAATTTTATTTAGATCAGAATTTGTGAGCTCATGAACAATGAGCCTTTTGTAGTTGACACTCTTTTATAGTTCTATAGACGCGCTGAACCGTAGAGTGAAATTGTTTCGATGAAAGGTTGAATGCACACAAAATTTACAGCCAGTTGATTTGAAAATAGATTGAAACAGCTCTTGATTTGAATTCTTTCGAAATTAGCTGCATACCCATTCATTGTTTGGTACCCTTATACCTGAATAGAGGAGAGCTAAATATCCAGCTCCTCTGTTTTATTCAGATTCCAAATGAACCTGAATTTTACCTGAAAGATACGGAATACAATGAAATAAAATGCGCGCCCCGTCGCATTATTAGAAATGCGCATTCACTCATTACTTCCTAGAGCTCAACAAAATGGGGGGGGGGGGTAATAATGGCCAACCCCTCTTTTTATTTAAATGAGTTTGAATTTACTCAACAAATGCGAATTGAAATTTGCAAGAATGCTCACCTCAACATTTGACTGACTCACCGACCCCTCAAATCCTTAAAGCTTCGTACACGATCAAACAGGTTTGATCAAACTGGCATCGATGAGCATCGATGAGCAGGTGAGCCAACTGTTACATGTTGAGTCGTTGCTCTTTTCGTTAAATTGCAGAGTTATTTGACGATGGACGGTGTGTCATCGGTCCACCGATTTCAGTCGATAAAACCAGTTTTTGAGGTGTTTTGATCAAGTTTAGGTTTGCATTTTGGAAGTGTCAAGTCATTCTGTATATTTTCAGACAGATTCAAAGCTATTTTAAATAAAGATAGGGAGAGAGGAAGCCTTGTAATCTTTGGCCAGTTAACCAAACGAGAGAAAAACGGCTATCCATATTCTACCAACGGCTGTGAATGTTTAAAACCATATAACAGTTTTTAATTGTATGATTCCCTTATCAGGTAATTCAATTCGTACATTTTATGAATCGCGAAATCAGTCAATGATTTGTATGAAACCAAATGATATTTCGAAACTTCGACAGCGCTGTCAGCACTACATCAATTTGTTGATACAATTAACTGGCAAATTATTTCGATCCGATCAAAGGTCATGCCGGCACAATGAAAATGCTTCGATAGCTTCTAGCCTATCGATTTAATATATCACAGCGGTTGACGACTTTTGATCGGAGTCTTTTACTCTACCTTCATGACATCACCCATTTGCAATTGCAAAAGACTCCAATCGTCGACTCTTGAATTCTAATTATAATACGATGATTCACAATCGCCTCACTGTGGTTGATAGTATGAAGTAGAAGAAGTAGTGTCATCCTTTCTTCTTTTAACCCTCGTGCTACTAAGGTATTTTATACCTTCTGATTACTAAGGGGGGGGGGGGAATTGTCACCCCAACTTAAGATCATTACTAATGGCTTATTTTTTTAATACTTTTCAAATCTATGTAAATAAAAAGCATCTTTTCCGGTATTCTCTGAGGAACTGAAGTACGTCGGTTTTTTAAAAAAAAAAAAAAAAAAAAAATGGTTAAAATTTTAAAAGTTGGGCGAGGAAATTTTCAGAATAGGGCTTTAAGTTCAAATATTTAAAAAAAAAGCAAAAAAAAAAAAACAAAAAACAAAAAAAAAAAAAAACACTAACGAACAAAAACTGTAACACACGTCCCTTTAATTTATTTGAAATTCGAAATTTATAAATTTCATGTACTTCATCCCCCCAAAAAATTGCAACTATGAAACTGCATAAAGTAAGCTAAATGAACACATAGAGACTTCCTTTTTCCATTCAAATTGGTTGAAAATAGGTTAATGCCCCAGGGGAGCATGAATATCCACCCCCACTGACTTTCTTGCCCATAAATACGGGAATTTTTGATGAAAATTTCCGATTTTTTGCGGAAAGCTTCTAAATACCCTCTGAGGTAAAAGGCATGGAAGCTTGAAGTATTCCATGAAGTTTCTGCTTTTCATCTTTAAAAAATGGCCCGGGTGAAAAATCACCCCCCCCCCCCCCCCCCCACCTCCACCTCATAGGCGCGCAAGGTTTAAACAACTTTTTCGGCTCGTACAGTTACGAAAGTTCAAAATTTCCAGTGCAAAAATCGTTTATTTTTCTTTCAACGGGAAGCAAATATGCGAGTAGCAAATGTATAGCTATTTCCTTCTTGAATAATATGCTGGCCGGCATGAAGTCAGTTTTACAAATAATTGTACCAAAAGCAAATTATTATTCATGATAGACTGTATCGTCTCTGATCATGAATATCAATATGCTGGGCTTGGACTCGATAAAGCGCACAGGGGAATGAAAATGCAATGATTTTTCGAACTTTGAATGGGGCTCTTGCAAACTTTTGCTGTGAGCAAATGAGTAGTCCAATATGATGTAAAAATCAGCGAAAGTTACAAAAATCACACTAAAAAAGTTTAATACTCAGTAATTAACTCACAAAACTGCTCTAACGGCAAGATCGCAATGGCGCTTCAACGCAGGTATCATGACAGTCCTGTCTAATTTGCCATTTCCTTTACGGAAACACAGATATATGTCTCAAATTAGATAGGAATCTCCCCCATGATACCTGCGTTGAACCGATATTATGCCCGATTCTGAGATTGAATTCAGTGATTTTTTAGCGTACTCATCGTCATTTTTACAGTTTTTTTTTTGCAAGAATCAACTCTTCAATCCCCTATAGCAAAAGTTTGCAAGAGCCCCATTTGTTAAGAAAATTGAATATTCTGTTACGGTGTTTTTGTTGCAAAAACACCGTAACAAAAAGCAAAGAAGTATCCATCTCAGGTCTTTGCATTTAGCAATTCATTCCCTGATACGGTAAAAGTGTTCCAAGAATTCCCATGACCAAAATTCCGTGGGTATTATTTAGGTGGGCAATGATATTATTTTTCCATAGAATTTCAGGTAATTTCAATAATAATTACCCACGAAAATAATTCCCATGGAATTTTGGTCATGAAAATTCATGGAAAACTTTTACCAGGGATTTCCTTTCGCTTGCCACTATACCGACTCTCTGGAATCCATTGATTCAACTCAATTTTTCTACAGTGAACAGTGCGCAGACTCACAAAAACCGTTTCTCTCCAATACAATCTATAAACGTTCTCTCTCCAGAAATGTATGCAATTCGTCCATCTGTGCGCGCCGGTTCTCACAATCAACAGCCGGTCAGCATGCACGTTTTTCGTGTCGTACTACTTTTATAACACAGCCATTGTATTTTTACAGTACTTGTTTTGAGCACGAGCCTGATGGCCGGACGATTGAGGATCATGTACTTACTTACGGTCTCCCGCCTTGATCAGCAAAACGGGGATGGACTCCGAATTTTAATGAAGAACTTGACCGAACTCCGCTTTGCACTACACGCGAGTCACGACGAGCGGATGAAAACGCCCACCTCTGGGTGCCAATTTCGCCAAATTTAAAAGTGCCAAAATTTTTTCGGATTCTGAGCGTTGGCATGAATGATTGAGCCGGTGGTGGTGGGTTGTTGTCTTGATTGAATAATCGAGTTGAATTTTTGAAGGCATAAAGTGGCTTCTTTTGTTGTCCTCGTAGGAGGTAGTTTCTCGGGTACATAAGCGGATACAAAAATGTGTCTGTCTCCCTCTCTTCCCATTTGAACGCATGCGTTAGAAAAAGACTATGCAAGGGGGGCCATCACGTGACTTTAGCCCCTATCTCTGTCCTTTTCTAACACACAAGTTCAAATGGGAAGAGAGAGAGAGAGAGAGAGAGAGAGAGAGAGGGAGAGAGAGAGAGAGAGAGAGAGAGAGAGAGAGAGAGAGAGAGAGAGAGAGAGAGAGAGAGAGAGAGAGAGAGAGATGGACAAATTCCTGTATTCATCCACACATTCTCGAGTATTGACGATAGGAGCGTGGTTTGGATTTGTTGAACAAATCCTCGCCCCCCCCACGATGTAGAGGGACCGTATTCAGAATTTTCTTAAGAGTCTCCTAAATTAAGGCCTCCGGAATAAAGGCTCATAAAATATGAGTAAGCGCGCTCTCTCTCTAAGATATTTTAATATTTCTATAGAGAGTTACATTTGTGTGCGGAGTTTTGCTGGAAAAATCCTAGTGGTACGTTGAAACCCCCCCCCCCCCCACCCCCCTACGCCCTACTAATAGTCAGCGGTGGCTCGTGCAATTTGGCAACCATGTTTATTTGTCATTTAAACCTATGCAAAATGATTGATATCTTGGGGGTGCATTTGCACCTCCTGAGGATCGATTGTTCTACATAGATTTAAATGGAGAGAGTACATTGTTGCCACATTGCACGAGCCACCACTGCTACTAGTACTACGCCCTCTATCGGTTTTCCTCCTGGTTCTTTCCGACTACCAACTATCAAAATCCCACCACATATTTACTTTCTCACAACTATAACAAAGTTAGAAATTGAGAAAGTATTGCGATGGCGCAGATGTCTGTCTGTCTTTATCCCTGCATAACTTTTGAACCAATGGTCCATATGTATCCAAATTTTGCGGAGAAGTTGCTTTTAACATTCCCCAGAGGTGATTCTTTTGTTTTTTCGAAATTTTAAACTGTGGAAATGTTATGGATGATAAAAGGTTTCCATTAAAATCAATGGGCAAATGGGTTAACATGGGTAAAAATTGGAATATTTCAAATATAGGCGTTTGAATTTTGATGTCATTTTACAAATAAAGTCTGCAATCAGCCTACTGTAAAATTAACCCCTTAAGGGGGGTATGGGGGTCTCGCCGAAAATATTATACCGGGGCCTGGGGGTCAGAATATTAGAGGGGGTGTGGGGGTCTCCCCCAAAAGATTAAAGGGGGGTTCGGGGGTCACCTCGAGAGTAATGAAGGGGGTCTGGGGGGTCCCTCCACAATAATTATGATGTGATATGGTGTTCGTGGGGGTATTCTCTACAGTTTATTTGATCCCGCAAGATCAAACCTCAAGAAAATTTGATGTTTCCTTCTCTTGCTACTAGTCCTGAGCAACTTTTCTTGATATCAAGGAAAAGTACGAAGGTTATTGCTATTCAGACCAGCGTTAAATTCAGCTCCTGATTTTTCCCCTAAATCTAGCAACGCTGATCGCAACGCAAGGGACTTCCAGGAAGTTCAGCCGTGCGATCCTGCAAAATAATGGCATCATTAAGAGCAAACAGAGAAGTCTTCAACAGAAGCAGACGTTCATGGACAAGGCGCATGAACATAGCTTAGGCGAGAAACATCACATGCTACTCTCTCTCTCGGCTCTGTAAGCGTGCAACTGTTTGGTTTTTAGGCGTGTTTTGTTTCCATGCATAAAGATACATTTGTAAATATCCATGAGCAAATCTTAACTTACCAGTAGCTCGGTAGGTAAACAATGCCCATAGCACAAGCTGGAATCGAGGCACGGCCAGTAGTTAAAATATTTGTTCTCAACACTGAAGTATGGCTTGCGAGATACGGTCGATGGTTCCTAGAATGAAAGTCTTTCAATATATTGTTTTTCGCTTCCTTTTTATTCTCTATGTACTAGAGTTGCTTTCCATTATTTTCCGCTCCCTGCAAAATCTTCATTTTTTTCATATTATGAGGTTCTTGTTGCGCTCATTTTTGTTGTGAAGTCACGAAACAATGAACTGCGCATTAAGTTTTTCAAAAACAAAAACATTTTTGTGACGCTTTTCGTTTCGGTCTTTGAAATTCTGATTCTAAACAGTTCAATAATTATCGAGCGATTGCAAGTTACGGCATACATCTGCGTGTCTGATTACGCATGTCTACATTAAAAATTATGTTGTGAAGGGTTTGAAATGTTAAAAATTCTTTGAGGTGGGACCTCTACGAAGTTTCGGACCACCTGTAGGCTGATATTGCACTGAAAAAAAGATTACTAGAAGCATGACAATATGTGAACTTACGTAAGGGATAGTACAATTATCAGCAGTGTTTGTACCACATAGTTCTTGAAAGGTTTTAGGCAATTTTAGTTCTAAGACCATATTTTGGTGTTAACACCAGAATTATCTGGTCAAAGTACTAGACTTTCTGTCGTTCACATATCGTAGTGCTTCTGGTAATATGACTATAATCTGGTACTATTTGACTATCGCTTTTTCTCAGTGTGAACTTTTGGCTGCTGAGGCAATAAAGAAAACGAGAATTAACGAATCCATCCAATGTTGGTTTGAAAACGGTGTCACATGGCCATAAAACGACGCGAGTCAACTCTATGTTGTGTTCATGGTGACGTGTCGCCGTTTGAGCCAATCAGATTAATTGATTACCGGTTTTCTCAAAGTCTTGTCGGCCGAAAGTGTATTATCAGTAATCGCGGTTTAAAAAGCATGTAGAATTCGGGGATTTGTTACATTCGTTTATGCACCCTGTGGTGCGGTGTTGCGTTAAATTTGGAAACGCTGCATTTTGTCTATTGAAACGCATGAAGAGGGTCGAACTATTGAAGGTGCACAGTGCACTCTCTGGAATCGATATGTTGCGTGGGTTTTAAGGGGGCAATTGCAACGTTGCCGGATTGAACGCGACGCCACTGTGTGTACTTTCAGAGGAGAGTTCTCTCATCAAAATTGTTCTAGATGAATTTTTCTTTTATTTTCCTTCGTTTTAAATTTTTCGAGGCATAATGTCACAAGTGGCAAAACTGTGAGACTCTGAAACACCTGAAAACCGTAAAATTTCTAAAATTAATCGAAAAATGAAATAATGAAAATTTCTATCAGGATACTTTCTTTTGAAAGCCGTAGTACCAACGAAATTTATTTTGGACCAAAGAAAATAGATTTCGTGTTTCTTTCATAAGTCAGAGCACCAAAAAGTTTTTCGTAGCATGTCTCGCAAATGAACCCTGAGAAGTTCTTCGACCTGTGATTAAAATAAACATTATTTTTCTTCACATGCCCTACGAAACAACAGTCGGATAAGTATTCCAATTTATTAGAGTCGGCGGTTTGAAAAATTGCTGTCTTTTGGTGTCTGTGAATTTTTCGACGGTTCCGAAGCAAAATTGATTGGCGGGAGGAGTCAAGAACCGCTGAACTTTAATTGATCACGTGACTCCAGAACACGGCACATCTTTTAACATTTGCGATCCCACAGCCGCGTCTCGTGCGGGCCCGCTAAGTGAGCTTGTAATTGACCATAAAATAAATGTCGGCGAAACCGAAATTAGCGATAATCAAAGCATGATTGCCAAGTTTACAGTAAACAGAGCCGGAGTTTTCATTGCGGGATCAATAAAGTGATATCCTTTTCTTCAATCCTTTTTTTGGTCGTTCATAGAAATGTTCGTTTTCCAATTTCATACCTTAGATCTATCAAAGTCTGAGAAATTTTATTAAACGCGTTAGATTATAGCTACAAAAATTCTGTTTTTTAGCTTTTCTTTTGGTTTAAAATTGGAGTAAGGGTTGATCCAATCGTCAAGTTTCCAAAATCTCTGTTTTACTATTGTCCGTACCACTGGCGCAACCAGGATCTCTTCCCTCTCTCTAATTTCCCATTTGAATGATGCCCATCCTTGTCTAACATACCTACGTTTTTTAATGGAGTAAAGAGAGAGATGAAGAAACTCTCGGTGCGCTACTGGTCCGTGCGGATCATTTGCGGATCCAGAAAATTTTTCGCGGGGAGGGGAAGCACACAATATGTTCTGCGCTTCCATTAACATTTGGAGGGCCGAAAAATATTGATGAAAGAGGCGGTGCGCGAAGCCTGCTGCGCATCCTTGCCATCAAATTGATTTGATCGTGTGACACAAGCTATGGTACGGTCAGTTTGCGTTGCCAAAGTCAGTACAAACATTTATCTCCCCCCCCCCTCCCCACACTTGTGACACAAGCTAAGGCACGGCCATGCAGCGTTGCCAAAGTCGGGTCAAACATTGATTCCTTTTCCCCCACTTAAAATCTTAAACAGTGTTTTGCCAACGTCGGGACGAACATTAATCCTTCCCTCACTTAAATCTTGAACTGTGCTGCCTGATCGTTGTTTTTTACGAACTAGTTTTACTTAAGGTGAAGCTTCAGCGTTTAGTGCCCATTTCTGCCACCAGAGGGCTACCGTTCGATTAAAGTCAAATTACAGGCCGAAAGTAATTTACTTTCAAGAAAACGGAGTGTCAGTTACTAGATAATCATCTGAAGAGTGTCTCTGCAAAAAATCTCGTCAATAACTTCAAAAATAAGGCTGAAAGTAGGTACCAAAGAATGAAATATCGCAAATCGATTCTTGTATCGAAATTAGATATTTCATTTTTTGGTACTTTCAGCCTTATTTTTGAAGTTAATGACGAGATTTTTTGCAGAGACTCTCTTCGGATGATTATCTAGTAACTGACACTCCGTTTTCTTAAAAATAAATTACTTTCGGCCTGTAATTCGACTTTAATCGAACGGTAGCGCTCTAATGGCAGAAATCGGCACCAAACGCTGAAGAATCACCTTAAATTAAATAGGTAGTTTTATTTGTGACTTATTAAAAAAGTGGCGACACTGCATGAAAACTAAAGTTAAAAGTTGTCAATTTGTTTACTTCTGTTGAGCCAGCAGCACTGCGAATGCGCGGTCGCTTGGGTTCGAGCTTTGGAGGGACTTGTTCGGGAGTCGGGAGCTCATCCGTTACAATTACAGCCGCAGTGGGGGAAAAAAAAAAAAAAAAAAAAAAAAAATCGTCTTAACAATTACTCTGCTCCGTGCCGTGAACGCTTCACGCTGCCGCTCGCGTTCGCGTTCGCGTCCGCGCTCTCTTCGCCGCTGCTCGAGGTCACCGTTGATTTTGCCGCGGTGATATTTGCATGTGATGTTGGCTGCGAAACAGACCTGGAACCCACGAGTATATGGGATGAGCCAGGAGTGCCAGGAGTCTCTTATACGGATACATTGAGCGTCGCGCTGATTCACTATTGGACAGTGTTGCCGGAACTCGGTGTAAAGATCACAAGACAGGGCGGTATAGTTGTAGTTGCCTCAAAAAATGTATATGGTTATCAATAGACTGTTTCAGTACAGCGATAAGTCGAATCGAGTAGTTATTATGGTTAAAAATCTCCTTGTTAGGGATTTTTTTATTTTTATCAGGGAGCGCTGACGCGCTCTTGGAAGGAAAAATGCATCTTGCGCACGCGCTAATACTTCGATTGTAAATCCATTCACGCAGATCGATTAGAAATATCCTAAAAATTACATTATTTTTTCCATTTTTTTCTGATCAAAACTGTGGATTTAGTGAGGGGACTTACATGTTGAAAGACCCTCGTAAACAGTCCTCGAAAATGCTTTGTTATGCCTGGTTGCCTGATTGCGTACTTCCACGACTAAAATTGCCGAAATCAACAATATATTTTATTAAACGATGTATCTGGATGTTCGGAACATACCCGAATTCCCGCCCATTTCATAATAACAACAACAATAACATTTGCGTTATCCTAACCTCCAAATACATCGTTTAACCTATAATATCTATAGTTGATTTCAACAGTTTTAGTCGTGGAACCAGGCTTTTAATACTGCATTTTTGAAGGCGTAGAATGTATATTCGCAAAAAGGTTGCCTTCATTTTTTAGATTTAACACCAAAAATTTTCGTTAAAAAATGAGCTTATGGGGGAATTTACATTGAATCAGAGTTTGTTTGAAACCAAAGATCCTCGGACGGCAAACGACACGATATATCGCTGTTCTAAAACTGTCTCCATGCCAATCACTTTCTGTGTAAGGAAGGACAGTTTGTATGGGAAGTTAACAAAAAAAAACGTAAGTTTCAAAATTTGATGCGCACTGGGCATATTTTACGGCGATTTTGTTTTCAAGATGAAAATCCGTCTGAAATTGTTGGACACCCTTACCACAGGCACCCTCATTTTGAGGTCAAATTTAGCATTTTTAGGTATCTTGGCCAAAAAGAGGCAACACTGTCAAATAAAAGGTAGACATAAACATCCAAAAATAGATCGCAGTTTCCGCAGAATTTTTTATGATTATTACTTTTTATAAAGCACTTTTTGTAAAAGAGGTGGAAATTCATGACTTTAATTGGTCAACTTACTATTTTTTCTGAGTTTTCGGACTCACGCTGATTAAATATATGCTCATTTTTTGAAAGCATAGCGCGGTATCAGCCCAAAACTATCAGAAGCTCCTGCGATTATGAAACGCAACATCTTTGTTTTCTGCAGGAAGAGAGTCAACCCTGGTATTTTCTCATACTTTCTGTAAAATTTGCATTATTTTACTCACATTTCTCTTTTGCAGATAGCATTTTATGAAAAAAATCATCGCAAATGCGTTGGGGGGCTGATTTTATGAACTTGTTTTATGACGAATAATCAACAATCCTAAATTCAAGTACAAACCAAGCGAATCAGTTGTATTTATGCATCTTTTCTGGTTTATGACGATTCTGGCCTTGCATGGAACCAGCGCTCAGCGGGGTGTTTCATCCTGGCGAAATTTCCTTTTGTTTTTTTTTTAACCTTCCCAACCTCTTTGCCAACAGAACAATCAACACAAAGATGATACGTAGAAATATTAAACAGATACCCATGAGAAAAACTCAGACTTTTCCAGCTCCATTTCTTCTTTTTAATTCTGACCTTGATACAACATTAAAGGAGTTAGTCTCGATATCCCTTGAAATAGCCTCCTCAAGAGGACACTCCTCATTCAAAATCAACGACAAAAGATGTCAAGAGAGATTAATGGGCAACTCGTACTCGTGAGTCGTAGGTATTTATCTTCAGTTGTTGATAGTAATCTGTCTCACGCTGAGGATGAAAAGACGTCTGGCTTCATGAAAGTTTTGGGAGAAGCCACACGATGGGCCACCTAACAATGTGCATGCATGATTGCATGGTGGATTGGTGGGCCCCTTTTGTATTCCTCGGGGGTTCGGTTTGAAGTTAGACTGACGGTAGGTTGGTCCGATTATTCTTTAAACATTGTGGAGCTGGTCCCCGAAAGTGAATTTAGTTTGGGATCTGTGAATATCTTTCGAAAATTCGTCGATTTTTTGTCGGAAAATGTCACTATTTTGAGCTGATTTTATGAGAAAAAACTGGAGCAAATATAATTTACACCACGTCGCATATTGCTTTTAAATCAAACGTATTCAGTCGCAAATTAGGGGGGGGGGGCTAGAGGTTGTCCAATCCCCCTTCCAGAAAATGTTGGAAACAAAAAACATTCAGCCATTTGGCTATGTGATTTGGTACATCCCAAAATTTCTGCTCTCACGGAGAATACAAAGAGTAAAAACAAAAAGCTCGCCAAAGATAGAATGTCCTTTCCCACAAAATTTGCCTGGATTGTAAGAGAAAAAGGGTCATCGAGGAGTTCGATGGTGAGAAGTCCAAACAATAAGTATAGGCCGGACATGGCATGTCACCTTGAACTGCGTATATCTTTGTTAATACGCAACTTAGAAGTTTGGAAAGAGTTTCATTGGCTTTTTTGTAAAATTGTCTACTAGAATCACCCATTACAGTTTGTTTTTTGACTGGAAAAACATCCAAATTTGCTTTTTTATTCATGAATTTCATATCCTGTCCCTCCCCTTGATTTGCTCCACTGTGAGTTGCACGACCTGGGGACTGCGGTTCTTTCTTCGTTAAATGAAAGTTCATTATATCTTGAGAACGAGTCCCGCAGGAATTTCGACAAAAGCAGCAGCGGTACCCTACCTCTGCAGCCTCGTTGCGACTAGCGCGATAAATTCGAATCAATTTGCCTATAAAAGGAAACCAACACTCAAGTCGTTATATTTTGCTTCATGTGGGAGAAGTTGATCATGCGTGATTTCTCTCATACATACGGACCTATACACTGTAAAGTAGTGGGTGGAGTGCAGAGACTAGTCAAATCTTCGCCTCTGCTTCTTCGCTGATCTGATCTGATGGATGTAACGGGTGATTCAAAAATATAGCATAAGTTTTCAGTCTGCTCCACTTCTTTTACGGAAATTTTAGGTACAGTCTCCACCAGAAATACATTTAGGCCAGTGGCGGCTCGAGTGATTTAATCATAACTGACCCTCCTTTTTCTATTTACATCTATAAGTAAAACAATTACAAACTAAACGGCCAAAAATGTATCAGTACAAACAGAAGATTGAAATGGGAACTAGAGTGGGGACTGGGTTGCATGGGAAAGGAGCACGCTCCTCATTTTGAGTATTTTTTTATTTTTATTATTTTTCCGATTGAAGATGGTGCTATGAGTGCACCAAAACGTCTCGGAAGTTTTAATTCGTTGTGAGCCTAGTTCCCATCTTCATTTTTTATTTGTACTTTAAATATATGGGGGGGCAGGTAAGGGAGGGTGCTTCACAAACAATCGATTATTTTATATAGGTTGGAAAGAGATCCAATGCTGTCAAATCGCACGGCTCACCACTGAGTGAAACTGAGATTAGAGGATTCAAAAACGGAATCCTTTTTCCATTCAAAACGAGGGTGACACTGAATTTTAAGTGACCGCTTGCTGTTGCTAGGATTAATAAGTTAATAAAGACTTCAAAGTTATTTATGTAGTCTTTGACGTCACGAATCATATTGATATCTAGTTACACGCTTGTCAGTATTATGCTGGAGTATTAGCTGACAATTTTTTTTTATGAACAATTTTGGACCGATTACAGATAGAAATCTTTCAATCTTTGACTTTTTGGACTGCCGTTATACAAATCCCGAGAAGCTTCTGTCACAACATTTACTGCCCTGCCATTTTTTAATATTATACAATTATTATTCTAAATTGAAATTTTGGTGTCACGTATTTATTAATGCTCTATTAATTATTAAATTTCATTTTATTTTCTGTTTCAGGTGAATTGAATTCTTAATATGACAACGGATTGACCCGAAAAGCGATCATGACGAAAACAAAGGATGCTGCTTCTAACAGCAGCGAATCAAAAACGACAACGAAATCCACGTCCGACTCCAAGACCAAAACGGAGAAAAAGTCATCCGAAAAATCCACTCGAAAATCATCTCTCACCTCTAAAATCTTAGGTTCCTTTTCGCGAGCGTCCTCGTCGTCAAGCGTAGCGAGTCAAAAAGATCTCAACCGCAAACTATCGCTCGTCAAAATCGAATCGATCGACGATGACGATGACTTGACAAACATGAACGTCCCGAAGACCATAGAATACACGGTGACAGAACCAGCCACGGTTGTAACGGACACAATTAAGAGCGATACAAAAACAAAGAGCAAAGGCAAGAATGCAAAGACGAATAAATCGGTCATCGAAAGCGTCAAAATGGTCGGCGGAAAGATAATCAAGACGACAAAAGCTATGCAGTTCACTTTTGCGCGTCCTGATGACGACCATGATGACGACGACGATTTCCAGGTAGAAATAACAGAGATACCGTCAGAGGAACGCGAACGAAGAGCCTCCGTAGAATCGGTCCACTATAGCACGAGTATGAGTAGTGGGACTCGAAAAATGTCCTCGGATTACTCGGCTGAATCCAAATCCAAAATGTTCCAGACATCGTCCAAGTCTGATTCCCAATCGAGTTTCTATTCCACCCAACAAGATAGCAACAATACGACAGAGAGCGCGGATCAAAACACTAGATTGGTTGGTTCGAAAATAGTCAAGAGTCCATCGCAAACTGGCGTGTCAAAAGATTTAGACCTTCTAAAATCGGTTTCCCTTGTATCTGACACTCAGAAATCTACTGCAGGAGGAAACACTAGTAGCCGAGTGATCGAAAAGCAGTCCAGTCAGAAATCAATGCACGAGTCGTCTGAAGAGTCCATCAAAAAATCGACGACGACTAATATCCAGAAAAGTGGATCTAAGACATACATAACCACTAAAACAATAATAGGACCAGATGGCAAGGAGAGGACAGAGACAGTCGTAAAGAAGGAAGATATCAAACCGGAATCTCAAACTACTTATGCAGAAAACCAAGAAACGAAGAAATCCGAAAACATTTCCAGTGCTGCTCAAGAGAGTTTGAAAATTACCTCGCTTGACAAAGATTTTTTAGGATCCAGAACAACTAATGCTCACGGTTCCCATGCTTTAACATCTACAGATACATCTAAAATTGGAAAATCGTCAGATTCGGATCTTTCATCAGTCAAAATGGTAAAAACAGCATCTGATTCGAGCTCTAAGACCTTTAAAACGGAAAAGGTATTCGAAACTAGTGACAGTAGGTCCTCTTTACAAAAAGATTCTCAGTCCTTTATACAAAGCGAGAAAATAGGTCTGGATCAAGCTAACCAATCAAACACCTCAAATACCTCGAAAATCTTAGACACCTCGAATAGAGATACTACCGGTTCAGACAACGTCAGTTACTACACGACCGGTACATCTTACGTTACCACATCGACAGCGAATGCCAAAAAAAGTGAGAACAAAGATGATCATTCTTCTGATGTCAGGCTCGTTGGAGGAAAACTTGTCAAGATGACAGATAACAAAGATTATTTCAATCAGAAAATTAGCGATGGAATCGATAGGAAAACTCAATATCCAACTGGTTCTCAATCAAAACTAGTCACCGAAAAAACTGGCGATGTTACTTCGAGCAAACTCGTATCTTCTGTAGGATCTAAACTAGCATCAAACAAATCCGAAACTGATGCGACCAGTAAATTCTCATCGACCCAGTCAACGGATAAATTTGGCAGTAGCTCCAAAACTTACCATACTGATACTCATGGTGTTTCTACGGCTGTCAGAAACCTTGACGTTGACAACAATGATTTTAGGCTCGTTGGAGGAAAACTTGTCAAGACGAGTGAAAGTAAAGATTACTTCAATCAGAAAATAAGCGATGGAATTGATAAGAAAAATCTGCAATCGACTGATTCTAAATCAAAACTAGTCACTGACAAAACTAGCGACGTCTCGTCGAGCAAACTCGTATCTTCTGTAGGATCTAAACTATCATCAAACAAATCCGAAACTGATTCGACAAGCAAGTTCTCATCGACTCAGTCAACGGATAAGTTTGACAGTAGCTCCACAACTTACATTGCTGATAGCTACAGCATTTCCACGGCTGTCAAAAATCTTGATGTTGATGGTGATGTGAGGCTCGTTGGAGGAAAACTTGTCAAGACAAATGACAATAAAGATTACTTTAATCAGAAAATAAGCGATGGCATCGATAAGAAAACCATACATTCGACTGATTCTAAATCAAAACTAGTCACTGACAAAACTGGCGACGTTACTTCGAGCAAACTCGTATCATCTGTAGGATCTAAATTAGCATCAAGCAAGTCCGAAACTGACAAGACCAGTAAATTCTCATCGACCCAGTCAACGGATAAATTTGACAGTATCTCTACCACTTATCATACTGATACATACGGTATCCCAGCGGCTGGCGAAAATCTTGTTTGCACTTGTGATCACTATATTGATGATACATTTGATGGTGTATCCTCCAGTAAACTAGTATCGTCAATGGATTCAAGAATAGAGTCCAGTTTCGATTCTTCAAAATCACATTCCTCAAATTCGAAAACTTCTTCTTCGACGACGCAGTTCGTGGCGGGAGTTCCAGTTGGCTTTGATCCTTCTCCATTGGATGTTGTCAAATCTGATAAGAAAAAACCGGCACCTGGAACATCATCTTCTACTGGCACAAAGCTGGTCGGCGGAAAACTGGTAAAAACAAGTGAAGACAAAGACTATTTCAACAAGAAAATCAGTGAAGGCGTCGAGAAGAAAGAACAAAAGACGCACGACTCCCTTTCCAACCAGAATTCGAGTACTTATGTCACAGACAAGTACTCGTCAACTCTCACATCTAGTGCTCTCGTAGAGAAGCAAAGAAAGAGCTCAGAAAGTGATACCATTCAAAAAGACTCAAAAACCAATGTGTCGCACAACATCGATTCGTCTGAATCAGCGTATGATATATTGAATGATTATTCGAAAATAATAAATGGAATAACAAAGTATGATACGGATAAAACGTTCAGTAAGGATGTAAATTATTCGACAGTTACCAGCGATTTTATTTCTCGAGAATCGGAAAAACAGTATGAAATTGGTAGTGACACAGTCCAATACTTGTCTGAGAAGTCAATTCCTGCTGGTGGAAGAGTTATTAGTGATAATACTTACGTTATAAACAAAACAATTGATGGTAGTGTTCCGTCATCGAAATTCGAAAATACCTACGTCATAGATTCTATGAAAACTTCGCAGGAAGTAAAGATGGTGGGAGGTAAACTTGTGAAAAATACCCAAGATAAAGATTATTTCAATCAAAAAATGTCAGAAGGATTTTTGAAGAAAGATCAAGAAAAAAATAAACCAACTGATACTTTCAGCACCACTGTACGATCAGAGAACGTTCAATCTAGTCATGATACTGGCAAAACTGATTTTTCAACATCCACCACGTACACAACTAAGTCATATGAAGTTTCCGACACGAGGGACACTGCTAGTGATGCCACTTTCGTGAAATCATTTACAAAAACCTCTTCATCTAAAGACATTCCTACTTCTAAAATTCCCGATAGCCAAGGTGCACAAAAAGAACCGTCTGAGCCTGGCCTTTCAGTCAGGATGGTCGGTTCAAAACTTGTAAAAACGTTCGTCACACCAGAACCTCAACCAAAAAAGAAGCCAGAAAAAGATGCACCGTCAACAAGGTTCTCAGATGAGACGTTTGAAGTGGAATCGGAAACGATTTCCTCTTTCAAAGAAAAGGAATTGTCCAAAAGACAGCCACGAACAGAAACTACGACGATCACAAGAAATATCGGCGATTCCGTTACTGACGTCATTAACACTTCTGACTTTAAATCGACAAGTAGTTTTACATCTGAAAATAAATACGTAAGTGAATTCCAAGTTTCAGACAGCACCGATAAGCGGGTGAAAGAAATTTTGACTACGAGTCCGAGGGTTATAAAATCTCCCGATGAAAGACCATTGAAGAGACCTGAAGAGGTATCAGATACCTACTACACTGATTCCACTGAGGGTTTGACTGTTCGAATGGTGGGTTCGAAACTTGTCAAAACTTTTGTTACACCTGAACCCAAACCAAGAGGAACGTCTCCTTCAAAGACAAGAGATATCTCCCCCACAAAACCTAGAGATACCTCTCCCTTAAAATCTAAACCACGAGGAGTTTCGCCGACCAAATCTGGGAGGGATAGGTCTCCAAATAAACCGTCATCACCCACTAAATCAAAGCCGGACTCAACTGTTACGACCAAGATTATCGATAGAAAATCTGACTTTTCGATAGACCGATCTGACATCACATCTCTTGCAACAAGCAGCTTTGTCTCTGAAGACCATTCTGTTAGTAGTTACAAGTTTGTCGATTCAGTCGATAAGCAAACGAGAGAAATTGTAACATCAACTCCTATCAAGCCATCGGATAAGCCAACGAAAGGGCCAAAAGAGCCGGTCTCTAGAGACACGGTAGAGTCTGGTTTGACTGTAAGAATGGTCGGGTCGAAGCTTGTCAAAAATTTTGTCACTCCTGAACCGGCTCCGAAGAAAAAACCAGAGCGCGAACCATCTCCAAAGAAAAGGTTGGATCGCGAGCCATCGCCAGGTAAATCACCGAACACTGTTCGGAAAGGCAGTTACACCCTTGTGGACGGTGAAAAAATCGATGATCAAACGACCTCTTTGGTCATCAAAGATTACGATGTAACCGACAGGATATCCGATATTTCGAATATCAACAAAAGTTTCACATCTTCGAAGACGGATATGTTCAAGGCGTCGACTAACTTCAAAACGGAAAGTCAGACCACGTATGCAACGAGCAAGGTACTAAAAGAGAGCATCGTGTACGATAGTAAAGGTAATATCGTTAAAGTTACCAAAACCGAGTCTGCAAAAGACTTGAAACCCGAAACCGTCTCGAAAACATCGATTACATCAGACGTGAAATCGACTCGGAAAGTAGACCAGCGGTACATCGATAGTCGTGACGTGAAAAACGAAACAGTTTCTGTGACAAAAACGATCCGAGATGATAAAAAAACGAAGAACGAGAAAACGAAGAAAATAACCGAAAAGACTGTTGTGAAGGAGCAGTGTATCTGTGAAATCTGCACTTGTGGGTGAGTCTCTTTTGTTTTGATTTTTTTAATGCCTCTATTTTTTCCGACAAATCTGATTTTGCTATATCCCCCCCCCCCCCCCCCCCCCCCCTCAACCACCACCATCACCACTTTCTACTCCTCAACCATGATAGATGAGCAGAGGTGAGCCGGGGAGATGCAATCTTGCCGCCCTCCGCGAATTGCCGCCCCTCAAAATTACAAATTTGATTACCATTTTTTTTGGTTGTTCACCCTGATTTTGCAGCCCCCCCTCCCCCGAGATTGCCACCTGAAGCAAGGGTACCCACATGGGCTGACAATGAGTGCAGTTTAGCTTTGAAGCTATAAACAATTCAAAAATAATTTTATCGTCCCTTGCTTCTTTCGAGGATGTTTATCGATTGTCATTAGATTGTGCGGAGTCGCTAGACACCCTGTATTTACTATTTGATGCCTCAATTTAGACAAACGTTGTTAGCTCGGGAGCCAGGAGCCTTTCGTCCTTAATCGCTGCATTATAGCATTTAGAACTGACATTTGACATTCGAGAGTTGCTTTTGTTTTATTTTGAGTTAAGAGCAATGTTTTAGCGCTTGTGGTTGATGTTATACTCGAGCTTGTTTTAAAACAGCAAGAATAAAAAAATAAGTCACTCTCTTCTACAAAATGATCACTCGACATGGAACAACAAACAACCCCGCATAAACTTTCTCGAATAATAGTTGAATAAATATGCATCACTTATAGTGAACTGAAACCAAGCAAGCAGGAATGAACCCTTCTGCACCCTTTGAATTTTTACACTTCCTTGGAACAATCCGCCTCTTGCCTGTAATTTTCCCTTTCGAAATAAACGCCTTCGACCTTGGGAGGATTATTTAAACTATTTTCTTCCTGAAACAATAGAAGTATCTCAATTAGCTCTCTCAGAGAGTGGGGGGGGGGTGGTTATTGTTGATCAATATTACGATGCGAGAAAACAAATGACTTGCTCTGTTCCACCTTGCATAGTCGTAGCCGGGAGGGGGAAAGGGTGTGATGACACCCCCCCCCCCGAAATTTGGGAAAAGGGGGAGCTGGAAGATGAAAGAAAAAGGAAGCAGAAAGTGGTGGTGGTGTGATTCACCTGTAGCCTCTCAAAAAAATTCTAAATCGACGCCGCCCCCCCCCCCCGAAAAGAAATCCTGGCTACAGCCAAGCCTCTTCCCCTTTTCGTAGACTGGATTGCTGCTTGTCATGCTTACGTTGTGATGCAACTTTCCACGGCTCGCTAAACGTCTTAATCTATATTTATTGTGAGGAGAAAAACTATAGATAAAATCAAATATCGCTCATTAGTTGGAAGAGTATCTGCCTAGCACGGCTAAATTACGGCAGTTGTTCTCAGGCCTGCGTTAGATGATGGCTGTTGGTTGGATCAGAGGTCCAGACTATCGGCCGTAAAATAAACTCGTGCCCATAACAGTTGAACAGGGTTGCCATGTTGCGTGAATTTTATGGAACTCTTCCTCATTCAACAGTATGGTTCCACCGGTGGTCATAATGATTAAATTGATCAGCATTGCAATATGACAACATCACATTAATTATAATCTGTAATATCCCCGCTTTCTGATGGAATTACAGTTGAACTTGGGAATTTTTTCTAAACATTTACATTCTAAACACTTACATTGAAAGGTAACGCTGTATGCATCAAATGTTAGACAGTAATGAAACATACCGGTTTTTACCAGTCAGAGTATAACGTACACACATGAACAAGAAGAACCGCACAGAAATTGGAAAACAATTTAGTGAACGTTCAACGACTTCAAGTCGCAATGCTAGCTAGCCTTTAAACGAAATGTTTCTTAACGCTTTCCTATAAAATGTGCTAGAATCATTGATACAGGGAGATGGCCATTTAGTAAATAAAAGTTCGCAAAAGACATTGAAAATAGATAAACTTAATGTTCACCAGAGATTATTAGGACTCCAAAAAGAACTGACAATGATTACGAAAAAAATAACCGTCAAGTGCCTTTAATTTTGGTCGATGCGAGTGATGCAATACAAATGAATATTTATGAGTACTTAGCAAACTGTTTGATCCGAGTTCCGAACTTTCGGAGAGGGGCGATTTCAGTAGTCAAAATTGAAGAGGTCGATCGGCCGATTTTTATAGTTAAGGTTATTACAGAGACGAACGTCGAAAAAAGTGGCGGCTTGGGTAGATTGTTTTCCGTAAGTTTTTATGAAGGAGATATCGATACGCAACGCACTTTTTAGGCAGCCTTTGAACTTAGCTGCAACAGAACCAATTATATAGAAATTCCACCGAACCACCAGTTAAAGAGCCAATCCTATTTCGCTGCAATTCTTGAGTGCAGTCGCTTATACAGGGTGTGATGAAAGTCCCTCTTTCCTGCTTTTAACTTTTGACCGAATGAAGATAAAACAAATTGAAACTCGGGGGATATTTATAACTTAATAGTAACACTGTTTTCCGTATCTAAAATTTCCGGTGGGCGTCCCTTTCCCTTGGGGGGGGAGGGGAGGAGCTTGCTCCCTACCTCAAAATTTTCAAATTGCAGCCCTTATCTTGTGATGCATCGTTTAAAGCAAGGAGGGGACATTTTTACACCCTTGTATAATGTTAGTTGACGTCGCTGGTTTTTGCTCAGGTTAGTTAAAAGTCGCCTGCAAAAATACTCATCGTAATGAATTTAAGCATTGCAAGTGGCCTACCTGAGCTAAAAAAAGCTAAAATCCAAGGAGCTGACTGACATGATTTAATTTGTCGCGCGCTGACTGTAAGTACATCACAAGTCAGGTCCATATGATCTGATTCTAAATGATGAAGGTGCTGACATAAAGGATCAAGTATTTCGCAATGAAAAAAAAAAAAAAATGGTGGGAAGGGCGCCGCGGAGCTTAGTCCCGGGCGAAAGATCGGGGTATTGGGGGGGGGGGGGGGTAAATTTTGCCTGGAGTTTGTCCTTGATCTAATCGCGGTTGCCAAATGTAGAAGAAGTCTGATTTCCTTGCACATTAAATTAGAGGAATGACCCATGGATGCCAGATTGTGCTAGATAACTTTTATATTATACTTCCACTAGTGGCAAAGGCGTGAATTCTAGCAACATTAAATTTTGTCCATTTAAACGTATGACAAAGGTCAAATTCCAGTATCTTTTCACCGTATACCCAATGGTTCAAGCGGAATCATGCATTCAAATGGATGCTAGAATATGAAAAATAATCTTCATATACATATACATATAGTACAAAAGCAGTGACGTAGTCTGCTGTGTAGCGCAACCTTGAATTTAGTCCATTTAAACGTACGAAGAAGGTCGAACTCCAGGGTGTTCGCTACAAGCCGAATGCTTAAATTTTTTCATGCGTTTAAATGGACGAAAATGCTACATTGCCGGATCGCAATTTTCGCCAGTGTTATGCATGGATTTATTTGGGACAATTGGAGATTCTCCTGCAACAAGCAGGCATTGAAAAAGGGTAGTCACGTGTGCGAATTGTTCTTGATAATTTGGCAACTTTTGATCCGATTTACACCGTGGAAAATTGCATGCGTCGGGCCCCGGTGAGCGGCGGTTTCGGAGACCGTAATAAAACAATAAACAGAGAGCACGTTCGGCCGCGGCATTTATTCTGCGCCCGAAATTCGAGCTGTGCATCGAGAACAAAGCATTTAATTCTATAATGAGGGAGGGGTCAAGCGAAGGAGATGGATAGGACTAACCAAAGGATTTACTTGACCTTGGATTATTGCAGGATGAAATTACCACGAAGAGTATTACGACGTAGAGCTGGCTCATTTTAAAAAAGGATTCATGCCTCTATTTAGTGAAGTAACAGCCATCTTTCTTTTTCATTCTTTTTCTCAGTATTATTAGCGCTTTCATAAACATGATTATTAGTATTCTTCTCCTTTTTTTATTCGTCCTCCCCTACTTTTGTATCATATCACTTTTTTCGTGACTTCGGCTGAGTCTGTTACTTACTTACCTGAATGGTACTTACACCTCGGCTTAGCATATAATTACTTACCTGAATGGTAAAGGTACTTACACCCGCTGTGTTTTGAAGAACTTGGTAAGGATTAATTTTCACCATAGCACGCGATGTTTGTAAATAAAAAGGAGTAACTAAGACAAAAATAGAATGTCAAAACGTGCTTGGTTTATCTTTGAGGGAAATTGACATAATCATTCATACTATACGTTGGTAGTGATTGTACCCTTGGTAAGCAGAAGAATTATGAGGATAGGTTTTATGGGAAAACATATATTTAACTCTGTAAGAATATAGAATAGGTAATTTAGATGAAATTTTGAAACATTAGTCTACGGCGCATTAGCATCTTTGAAGCTCAAAATGAGAAAATTACTTTTCTAATTCATCGAAATGATTAATCGAATGCTGAGTACTTTGGTTCCGTTTTGGATTTTTTTTTTTTTTTTTTTTTTTTTTTTTTTTTTTTTTTTTAAATCCAACTTTATCAGAACTTTTTCACTTTTGCTCCAAGGCGCTAATGGTGTCTTCATGGAATTGAGTTGACGAAGGAGAGAACAGAGAACACGCCATAGTATAGCGTCGAGTGCAAGCTGGCAACCCTGCATTCCGTCCATTTACATCCTTGAAAAATATCAACTCAAAGGAGTGCACTGTGAACCTCTAATATATCGACTTTTTTCTAATGGTTTAAATTGGAATAAACCCAACGTTGCCAAATTGCATGCAACGCCCCTGGGTCCACTCTCTTTTGTTCGTAGAAACTTTATTCGGGCTGCGGACATGAGGGTGGCCTCGGCGATATTATAGGTCTAATAACCAAGGTGACAATAAATTTATTTTTCGCTCTTCCACATTTAGTTTTCCTATTTCAATAAATAGGTCTCTTAAAAGCCTCCAAATGATGCAACAATGTATGGTTTTAGTGTGAAGCGGGAAATTCAAAATTGACCAATCAGATGTCGCTTTCATGTTTTAAAAGAGAGCCTAAAAGCCAATCAGATTCCTTGATTTTAAAGTTCCCGCTCGTCATTAAAACAGTTAATAGGCGAATCGGGATCTGAAATCGACTTAGCAAGTTTCACATCACAGGCGCAAAATCGTTCACCGTGCCATGAATTTTGTGTTTTGGACGGTCTGAAACCAGTAAATTACGAGCTCTGGAGCGTTGCGAAATTTTACCGTTCCCAAATTCCCCATCACCTCATCTAATCAACAGTGTTTTAGAACGAATAAGCGCTCTATGTGCGTGTATGATAGCGGGCCGGGCGATCGTGTCTTGTTGAATTTCAGGCGTTGTAAAAGGTGCCTTCTTTTTCTTCTACAGCTGCTCTTTATAGCGCACGAATAAAATTACAACGCAGATCCAATAATGATGTAAGGAATTAGGGTACGATCATAAAAATGTTACGGAAGGTACGATTAAAAAAGCTCAGTCAAAAGTACCTTAGTAAAACCACTAAAAATTAGCATTCAAGCGACTAAAAGATCATAAAAGTCGAGAGAGAGAGACTCGCCCATTTCTTTTACAAGAAAAGTTTCAAAAGTCAAGTAGCCATTCTATTGCCGGTTGAGAGCCGTTCATCATTCACCGGGAGAGCTTAAACATAGTTACACATTCTCATTACCTTTTTAAATTATCCAGTGCTTACGATTAGTTAAAGAAGAGTTCACAAAACTTTAATGAAAAAGCACAAGTCATACTTACCTGTACGATTAAGTAGTAAATCAAAACTTCAACAAACGATCCTTACAAGGTAGGTTACGTAATTTGTTTTAAAAAAGTTGCAGAAAACAAACTCGGATTTTGCTGTTATTGAATTTTTTCCTCTTTCGTATGTATGTATAAAAGTACACAGTATAAAAGCTGCTCATAAGTATTTATACAGAACAGAATAATCTGACGTCTTTCTTCAGTATCTCGTATACTTCCACCCGCAGTTCTAACACAGATACCATCTTTGGTAGCATTCTAGAATTCAACAATTTACTGCATCCGTGCAAAAAAGATTACACTATCCTGTGATGTAGTATATCTATGTATATCGGAAAGTGCTATTCATGTTCTTTTCTGCATCGGGAGAATGAAGGAATGAATTCTGGAACGCCACCTATGGCGACTCGTCATTATTTGTTCAATCTGGATTGGTCAAAAGAGCGATCACCTTATTGGACTACGCTAGAAAAAAAGACAGTTCTAACGACAGTTTGTTGTAGGAAATAAAATTTCAAAGTGTATCATTTGAAGTTAAATTGCATTGATGATGGCAATAAGGTACGGGCCAGACCAGCCAAAAAAATTGATGGAAAATTGATTTGATTGTGTTATTTTTGGATGGATGCGTTTTGTACAACTCACCAGCTCTCCTTGGGAATGCTTTTGACGAGTTCGATCTAAACCAGTCATTACTTGAGCAAAATTATCTTACCACTCTTCAATAAAAACCCTTTTTTAAGATTGCCGTTTCATGGATATCAATAAGCAGAGTTTTTTTTTGTTTTGTTTTTTTTTTTTAAATTGATGACTGAAACCACCGATTGACAAAAATAATACACTACAATCGAGTTTAGCAACATGACAATAACGAACGAAAGTATGTTCTGACCTGTAATATTTTTTAAACCGATCATTACTGAATATCAAAATTCCAACAAATTTTAAACGGCGGACAAAAAGATTACAGATCACAGTATTTCCGTGGGCTATAGTCACATTGCTGACCAGAACACGTAATCTTTTCATCATTTGGTGGAGGCATCGATGAATAAAAAAAAAATTACTCAAGATCCGCAAGACGGCAGCTCTGCCTTTCGGCCTGTTTGTCGCTAAGCAGCCATAACCTATACGGAACAATACCGGAATGAGGAAACTTGGCAACGTAGGAAATCTCAAGAGATCTCTTCGAGTTGTTTTCCTTATAAATTCTGGGACCTAAGATATTTTTTTAAGCCATCTCAAGAATCATATCTTGAAAAGTAAAAACGCCTTCAACGAGCAGTGCAGAGCGCCCGCGCCACTACAGCCTACAGTGGGCATAAATAACCGATTTGGCGGTTAAAAATCAGAAAAATAAAATTGCCTAAACTTACCATTTTAAGAGCTTCCAGAACTCAATTTTACTCTTTAGAACCACTTCTAACACATGATTCTAGCTGAAAAATGGACAGATAGAGTCGCAACTCAGTTCAATGATTATTTAAGGTAATTTTCACACGTTGATTTTTGGCCGCCAAATTGCAAATTTATGCCCACAGTGTAGTCTCTCGGGCCGCTCGCTCGTTCTTATACGGTCCGAAAGCCCCAGACTGGACTGCGGAATTAAATGAACGAGCAGCGAGCAGCGACGTCCAATAAATGCAGTGTTGCCAGATGGATGATAAAAAACCCGTATCGTCCCCATTTAAATCAATGTAAAGCGTACGGCTTTTTCACCCCAATCTGGCAACACTGAATAAATGATTCGGCACACTCGCTGATTTTAGTCATTCAACTTTCATCACTCGGTTCGTTTGACCTCTACCCCGACAAGCAATAGATTATCAACAGAGCTTTGACACATGTTGACGAAAGTGCACTCACATGATCAAGTATAGGCAACATGGTTTATGCCAATGTGCATCTTGTGCGACATGACAGTTAAAGCTTCCCGATCGACTTCCATTCTGATTGAAGAGCCCCCCACTCCTTTTGTATACGCAACACGCAGAAGATATCCCTGCTGGCCTCCTCCTTACTTAAAAGTTGAAAAGTTGCCCGAAAGAAAAACTTACATTGGGCATAGCACTGCTTAGTGATGCTGTTTGTATTGCGTAGCTTTTATTTTAGTATATCCTCGTAAAAAATGAAATCGTCGATTAAAACCCTCGATTGATAAATAAATAGAGTCACGGACCAATGTAATATATATAGAATAGGATATTTTGTTTTCATCTCTCCCCACCTCTCGAATCTAAATTTTTGAGTTTGGAAGAAATACTTCAAAACCTTTTTTAGCAAGCGGGCAATGTCTCAAGAATAAGAGGAGTTGATAAATCTGCGCTCTATTTTGCGAGGTGCAATTTTGACTTTTGAGAGGCTTGACATACAAATTGAGAAAAATATTGTTTATTTTGTTTTATAAAATTATTTTTTTTTTATAAAATTTTGTCGTCCTTTTCTCTCTTGAACTCTAATTAAATTTCCGGGTATCATAACAAAAATTTTGTGAAACACTTTCTTAACCAGACTTTTGGTGAATTCAACCGGTATTCTGGTTACCTTTAATGTAGCTCTGGTAACATTTGTAGGAATTCCGGTTAAAGTCAACGGATTTACAGTTAGGAAAGTTTAAAACGGAATTCTCATTACGGGGACGGAAAATTTGTCTTTTAATCAGTGAAATAATTAGCATGTTTGTATGAATCGAATCAACTGCGTGTTTGGAACAGAGACAATATATAATAGAGACCACGCACTATCTATCTTGCCCATGTTTGCGCGCGGTGGCAACTTTTTTTTTTCGGGGTCTCAACAGAACACAGCTAACATGGTCCATACGTTGACTGATGAGAAACATCGTTGAGATTTTTGCTTAGTGAAGCCAGAAGCACCGAAATTGCATCAGTCAACGTATGGACCGTGTTGGATGGTGCACTCTCATGCTCCCTGTGTTAATTCCTGTTGAATCCCGAAAAATAAGTCAGCCACCGCGCGCACGGCTAGTGCGTGGTCTCTATTATATATTGTCTCTGGTTTGGAACCATTCTGTCCTGAAAGTTGCTTGGTGGGTGGAGAGGAGCAAAGCGGGCCATTTACCTAATGGTGTAACAGCTTTATCTCCTGATTTGTGGTCCGAAGAAGCCGCGCGGCGGGCGTCTCCAGGTATTTAAAATTACCAATTCGAGTCCCTTTAAGCTATCCTTCGATAAAACCAATTGAAATCTATCGAAAGTATACTTTTATCAGGAACTACGAGCCTTCTTTACCTAAGTGGTTTTTGCTCTTCTCATTACCTCCTCTATCTCTTACCTTTTTCTCTTCATTACCAACTTTAACAGAGCTGCCGTTTTGCGTAAAATTAATGACCTTTTTAAATTCACCGATGACTCCACCGGTTTAGAAAAGATTACACAGTTTAGTTCATTGTATGACTGAACTGCAAGAAAAAACTCTGATCTGTAATGTTTTCTCAATCGGTGGAAACGCCGTTGAATTATTAAAATATCCGCTCGTTTTTTTAAAGTCATCGACGATTCCACTGGTTGAGAAAAGATTACAGATGCGAGTATTTTCGTTCATTACATTTATACACTGAACTGAGCCGTGTAAAGTGTAATATTTTCTCAATCGGTATGGAATCATCGGTGGATTGAAAAATGGCATTAATTATAGCAAAACGGCAGCTCTGAACTTTACTCCTGTGGCACAATAATAATAAACTGTACTGTTAATACGCTGCAATCCTACTTGAAAATACTGTAATATATTTTTCTTGACGCTATCGTACTTTTACCAAGCGCAGTGCTTTTTCACGGAGTGTTTATTAGCCGGTCGGTGGTTTGCTCTTTTTCCCGTCTTTCACCTCTCTTCTCCTTTCTTTACCTTTATCACACCTATTTTCAATAGTATGAATCAGCCACGCAGCGCGACGCGTTTCATTTTACACCATTGTACTGTGGTCTAAAATCGTTAAAAAATAGCCACAAATCAGAGAGTAAATTTCCCATTAACTTATCATTTATTACTTTTCAAGATCAGTTATAATCACAGAGGATACTTTTTGCAAGTAATTTAAAACTAAAAATGTCATTGGTATGTTTTAAAGTAAGCTTAAAAGGTCTACTGAGAAAAAGTTTCCCTTTAGTTCAACTGGAATGCCGTTTAGGAAAGTATTAAACCAGGGTTGGACTGGCCGGGGTGCTGGGGGTGCGATCGCACCCCGGGCCAACATCCTTACGGGCCAAATTGCAGCTCGGAAAAAAGGAGAAAAAGTCCCCCCTTATACCTCCCACTCGAGCACTCGGGCCATTTGGGGCATCAGCACCCCGGGCCAAATTTTCCCAGTCCGGCCCTGTATTAAACAGAGTTCTTGTCAATGTAACCAAGATTCGTGTTAAAGTAACCGCACTACCGGTGACTGTAAATCAGACTTCGAGTTACAGTTACCGGAATTTCCGGATAGGTACGTTTTAACCCTTTTACGGCCAGGTTAAGAAAACAAATCATTGTACGCTCGCTTAAATTAAATAGGTAGTTAAAAATACCTACTCTGCGGTGCTGGTTTTGCATGCACATTCGATTGAAAGAGCTCGAGGAAATATTAATAATCAAATTTTAACAGTTTAGAGCCGCAGTTTTTGTGAATAAAAAACTGAAATTATGTGAGGCAGATAAAGTAACAAGAGCAAATATATTCGGGCGTGGTATTGACAGGGTTAAACTGACGTCTATTTGCGGCAACAGGAAAATTTTCTCAGAGTCGAAAACGACGGTTTTTGATGACATTTTCTCACTGATTTCTGACCACTTTATTTCAATCTCAAACTATAGCGCGTCACGTCACGTTGTCGTTGTCGTAGAAGGGCCTACAGAAATCAGCAGATCGCAACAAACGAGAGTGATAATACGATGCTGCTGCAGCAGCAGCCAGCAGCGCGCTCAGCGTTAATGCGTTGCTTTGCGTTGCGTTGCCGGTCTGCGGCCCGCTACCGCTCCGCATCGCCGCGCCACATTTATCCTTGTTGGACAGCGGCGGTGTGTTGTGACGCGCGGTGCGGCTGGCGTGTCCTCTCTCTCACCAAATATGGACTAGCTCGATCGCAAGGAGCTGCCATTGGTCGTAGGTCGATCAGTACCGGTCGGTGTTGCTTGAGCGTTGCCCATGCATGCCGCAGTTCCTTGCCGCCGTAGTCTCTTGAGTCTGGATATTCTCTGGCATCAAGGAGCAGAGATCGTTCCGTGCCCTCCAACGAGAGCCCACTTGCCCATTCTCACTACTAACCCACTCTCTTCGACGGAGGAAACAGCACCATAGACATCGTTGTTGCCGAACTTTATTTATGAAGAAGCTATGAAAGCATTTTAAAGTTGGTCACTATGTTGATAGTACGGCCCCGTCAAAAATGAACGTAACCTCCAAATTGGCTGCGTGATTGAAAATTTCTTTTGGTTTGAAGCAATGAGTTATAACTTTAGAGAGGCACATCAAGGAACGTTCCGATGGTTCATTGTTGTTACCTAGGGCGCCGCCATCTTGCCGTAAAAATCGATTTTGAGGTTAAATTCTGTAGGTAGTTTCTGGTCGTTTCGTAAACAAACTCGAGCATCGCCGGAAACGACCTACAAAATATAACCTCAAACCTTGGAATCTGCCGTCCAAATTCCGCTTTTTTCCGACGGGATTCCTTCTACCCTGTGTGGCACAAGGCGGACCAATCCGCTGCCACTCTAAAGTTATAGCTCATTGGTTTGAAGATAATCCAAAGATCCATTATACACGAAACTTTTTAAAACAACGCAGAAAATGTTTTCAGATGCAAGTATATTTGCATTATATGCCGCCAATTACGAAGCAATCTGTTTTGTTGTTTAAGCCACAAACAGCGAGTTATACCAATAGAGAGGGTTTCTGCGGGACGTGATTTTGAAACTACAAGGAGGTAGCCGGCAGCCATGATGGATATCTCTTATGGATATTTTCACACAAGTTCGGTTTGTTTGCCTCATTTTTTTTAAACCTGAAAAAAAATTTGAAACTGGTTTCAAACGAAAGTGCAAGTGTTTTAGAGTGGCTACCTGGACACAGGAATCGCAATATAACTGTTTTTTGGGGAAAGGATTTGATTTATAAAGAAACGGACGAGGCAGAGAAACAAGCAAAATTTTCTCATCTGGATAGTTGTATCGGAATTTCATAACCAGATAGCCGTTCTTTTTTCGCTTAGAACTAATTTACTCTGTATTAGTTACACTTTTCGATTTAAGGTAAAAAAAAAAAAAAAAAAAAAAAAAAAAAAAAAAAAAAAAAAAAAAAAAAAAAAAAAAAAAAAAAAAATTGAGGTGAACAAACCAGAAGACGGCACCCCTTCGATTCTACGTAAAACTTGAATATGCTCTTGAATTTGAAAATGTTGCCGAATTCGAAATTTGAAGGGATTTGTTTAGGGTTTATCCGAATTCGGCAACGGAAATGTCTCTCCGAAACATGCCCAACGAACTTTACTGAAAAATAGTTCATTCAGAATAATTCTTGTAGACGCTACACACGTAAGAAACGTTACATTTTTCAAATTTTGGGGAACTCTTGTTCGGAGGGGGTCTATTTTTGGACATGATTATAATGTAAAAAAAAAGAAACGAATATCTCATTTTGATTTCTAGGGGGGGGGGGGGACCACGTGAATTGACTAACAGACTTTAGGTACACCCTGTATGTATAACTGCTTACCGTAAGTGGAGCACAAATTCTCCATTACTCATCGTGTATACTGGACTGTGTTGGTTACAAAACTGTCATGAATCGCGTATCCAAAAAAAACAAAATAACAAATTAGTGCAGTCAGCGCAAATTTATTGATCCCAGATGACGTTTGGTTTTATGATCTCTGAATGGAAGTTTGATTTATTTACTCATTTACATTACTGAGGTCGCCCTCTCTCGGGTTTCTCCTTTTCAGGACGAAAAGACTTACTAATACTGACGGAAGACAAGACATTATTTTGAAAATGAGCGTGAAAGGGAAGAAGGAGGACGAGGAGGAAGCAGTGGCGGCTCGTGCAATGTGACAACAATGCATTCCTACAATTTAAACCTATATTAAATAATCGATTGTTTGGTGAGACGCTGTGCCTCATCCAGAATCGACATTTTTGCATAGGTTAAATAGTAGAACAGCAAGGTTGCCAAATTGCACGAGCCGCTGTTGGAAGGTGGCTCACTTTAAAATGAATAACTCTTGAATTTTCTTGAAGGTCCAGTTTTAAGCTTATTACTGCGGTGAAATTTAAACGACAAAAATATACACTCGAAAAAACTTTCAGTATAAATTAATTGTGAACTATTTTGGGAGCCGAATTAAATCATGACCTGAGCAAAACTACGAGTAATTCGAACCTAAATCGTCGAGTTAGTCCGGAGAATTATAGTCAACAGTTGCTCAGGTATACAACTAACCTGATACAACGCAACAAACAGTTGCATACCTGTCCAAATAACGACTAATTTCGTTGCTTGTCGGACTCATTCGACGAGTCAGTTCTTTTCCGACGACTTATGGTTTCGGATTAATTTTTCTTAAAGCTGGCCAGCGTGTCAAGCGTGCCATTTTTTTTTTTTTTGGCCGTTGAAACTCTTTATATGCTAGTGAACTTGCGGAAGCCTCATGAATTATTAGTTCCGTCCGTTGAAGGAAATTCTTCACTTCTTCCTTTCTTTATAAAATTGTCCCAGAACTTTTTATTAAAGTTAAAGAAATTTCATAAACATTCAATTTTTTACATTCAAGACGGTATCGAGCTTATGATTCATTTTCATTGTCCGCAAGAAAATAATGATCCATTGCAGCAAAAAAGAGATCCATTACGTAACGTGTAAATTCGAAGCACGGGAGGAAAGAGGCGGACCCGAGAATCATTAATTGGGCCCTGCTATGCTCACTTTTTGCGTTCATTGCATGCTATTGTTCCATGGAGCGAGTCCTGGATATACGTCTTTCCGGGCGAAACTTTTAATTAGATTCGCATCGATGTCCACAGTCCACGTTCCATCACCACTGGCCATCCATCGGGATATTCCTCTCTCCTTTCTCATTCCCTACCTTCCCCACCCCCGCAATCAAAGCGTTGCCCCCCCCCCCCACCCCCACGGTCAGTCCCTCTTTCAACTACGCAGCGCTGGTTCAATCCCACGTCCTTGACTCTGCTCAATGAACATCACATCAGGTTCAAGTTCATCTCAATAGTCCTATAGTCGCGCCCAGACGCAGTGGCAACATGCGAACACCCAATTTAATGGCAGGCAGGAGTGACAGTGAATTAGTTTCGCTCTGGTGAAAGAAAAAAAGAAGAAACTCATTTGTATTTAGACGAGTACGCCGTGACGAAACATTGAATGCATAAAAAGAGTTGATAGCTAGGTTGGCCTACACAGTTTTTGAGAGATGCAAAATGTCGAGCAAAAATTCATGTCCGGTCGATGATTTTTTTTTTTAAATGTAACTCATCTCAAGGAATAAATTAAAACTCAATGATGGTCGAGTAAAGATACAAAAAAAAAAAAAAAATGCTGCGTAGCGTAGAAACTGTAAGTTGTCTTTTATTAAAACGGCTATAATTTCAATGCTGTCGCTTTACTGCATGAAATGGGTCAGTTGCATGGGTCTGATATGTTGTGTTTTTTGGTAAAGAAAATGAAAGTACTGATGAGCTGAGAAAAAAGATGTCCTTGGTTTCTATTAAGTTCCATTGTTCTGGAGATGAGATTTTGGCCCAAAATACATTACTTTAAATGGGAATTCCGCGTAGTGACGTCACTATGCACACGATTTTTTACAACTTAACACGTGTGTATCTCCAAACCCGGCACACTTAGGAAAAAACCAAAAGTACCGTTGTTCTTAGCTCATTAAGTACTATCATTTTCTTTATAAAAAACACACAATTTCCGACCCTTGCAACTGCCCCATTCAGGAATTTCAAGTGCCGCGAGGAAAACATCACACTTGTGTTAAAGAAATTGCTCAGTGCAATACTGACTTAGGGATTTTCCTTTAACCCAAGGAAAAAGACTACTGCAACAAGTAAAAAATTCCTTGTTGCGAGTGATTCTCCTTCATGCAACAGAACTTTACTTCGCGCAAGGAAAACTGTCACAAGTAAAAGTGTTTCATTGTTTTTAAAGAAGTGATTTCTCTCAGAGTGTGACAGTTCTCCGACCAAAATCGCACCTTTCAATCACACGGTAGCCTGCAACTCAGAAACGAGTCTTTCTTCAGAAACCGCAAAGACTCTAGTAAACACAGGTCTTTATAACTAGCATTTCAAATCGTTTACTTTTGGTAACTCCCAAAACCTCAACACTATACTCGCTGGCAGCAGCTGCACTCACAATCAGCAATCCCTGTGCTAAATTGGTGTTTCATTACAAGCTGCTCCCGCTGTGCAGCGGCCGTTTCTTCAAGGTCACGAATACAAAATCGATGTAATTAAACCGGGAGATCCTTTAATTTATTACCTTCCCGCAACCTGCTCGTTACGTAGGTAAAGCACTAGCCTGTCTGCGGTCGCTACGAATTGTTTTCAGACTGATTTACACCCCGAGACTAAACAATGACACAAGCTCAGGGAACGGAAACGATGTAATAAAGCCGGAGACGCAAGAGTTGAAGTGGGTAACAACAACACAAGACACAATAAAAATTCTCTCCTGAGCGACACTCCACAGTTTATGAAAATGAGATTTCGCATTCTGGGATGCGAAGAATGGGCAATGAAAATCGCAGATGTGTATTTATGTTAGTTCGTGGTCCTGTTCATGCATGACGACTTAAACACTAAAACACCGCGTGACGTGATTTTAGCTGCACCTGTTGAACACTTTCTTCGTTCATGCCCTGAAAACGAGATCTTTTGGATCTGCCTCAATCGCTTTTCCAATAAGGTGTTTTTTAGAAGCAATTATGACTTTTTCAGGATAGCTTTCATCGCATTTAAGGCTCTCGGGGTACAAAGAGGCACACGTAATACTATTTTAAGTCCTTAGTGATAAAATGTCGGCTCGAGCTCTCAAAATATAAGTACCTAAAAGAACAAAGACGGATTATTCTTGATGGTCACCGCGCTACAAGTAGAAGTTAAAATTTATAATGACAGTTTTTATCAACCTTTCACACTTCGTTGTTGATCACTTTAAAAAAACAAATAAGAAGCTGCACTTGTATACCTTTCGCGTTCTCAGCTCCTCATGAAAATCATGCTTGGGTAGAAAAAGTCGAAAATTTGAAGACGATTACTCTGTAAGACAGCTGTATAAGATGCCATTCACTCTTTTATCCTGTTATAAAGTTAAACTATTGACTGTCACAAAATTGTTTGATGACTGTATTCAATGGATGCAAAATAAACATATCCGCAAAATTGTTAATTTCGAGTTACTGTCTTCGGCATCCTTGTATACTACAATAAGCTTAAAGCATATCTTTACATTTTCTTTAGTAGTTGTTTGAACTTAGTTCAATTATTGTTAATTTTATTCTTGAAGAAGGTTTGGTTGGGTGGGAGGAAGGGCATCTAAGCCATAACTTTTGCCTCTGATCTCAGTTACTATTTATTTTTATTTTTGTCATTTGTGTTATTTGCATTTTGACGATGAGACAAAAAATAAGGAGCATTTAATTTGTTTTTATCAAAAGTTAACAAGGTATATTGCAAAGAAGGCAGAGGTCGAAAGTATCTTGACAAAAAGAGCCATTAGAGACTAAAGTACAACGTTGCTCCGTGCTCTTACTTAAGCCCTTGTTCTGCAATCAATGGGGGGGGGGGGGTGGAGGGTTTTACGCTCCTTTAAAAAAATTGCGGTATTTCGTAGATACGGGGTTTACATGGACTCAAGCCCTCAAGCCCTCAAATTTTTACAACAATCACGTAATATGATGCCAAATGCAGTGGCGTCGCGTGCAATTTGGCAACAATGTATTCTATCCATTTAAACTCATATAAAAGATCGAATTCAGGGGGGTCGAACACAGTGCACAAGGAGAATTCGATATATTTAATGAGTTTAAATGGAGCAGCTGCATTGTTGCCAGATGGCACGTGACGCCACTGGCCAAATGGATAATCTATTCTTGCTCGGTTCATATTTTCTATACATCGAGTAGGAATCGGCTTTATTTTTAAAAGCTGACATTCTGTCCAATTCCCTTTTTAAATCCTCAACTATTTTCTTTTTCATGCACTTTTAAACCCTTCCAAAAAGCTGATTGCGAGTGCATATTTCTTTACATTTTCAATCTCAACGATGAATCAATAAACATTTCAATACTTATACAGTCACGCATCGAATCGCTTCGTCCGGTAGCTCCGCGCATATAAAATCATGACACCCACACGCGCGTTTACAAAGAAAGAGAATGAAAAGTAAATGCAAATAAAGCGCTGCACTGGCCTGCTGACATACATAAGGAGAGAATCCAAGCGTGGGGGACTGTATTCTATGTTCTATGTAAGCTGAAGTTGCGTGGAGAGAAAGGGGTGACCGTTGCCAGATTATGGGGGAAATTCGCCTTCTTCTAATTGACTCGGTTTAAGGTCTTTAATTCCTCGCCTGTCTGAATTAAGATTCTGGCTCTATAGGTGCCACAAGTAATTTTTTTTAAAATTTGACTTTAGAAGATGATAGTTTTTTCCCCCTGAAAGTATTAACCGGAAAAGGCGTTCCCGTAGGAACTGCGTAATTTTCACTCCGCTTATTTTTGAGCCACATTTTAACAATATTGGTCCTAGATTGACGAAGAAATCAAGCACCAAAATTTTGGCAGAATGTTATGTTATGTAGAGCGTTTTATATACGGAAAAAAAGACTGGTAGAATTTACCATCTGCATAGCTGATTTTAGAACGTATGGTAAATTTTACCATCACATGGCAAATGCAACGTACCTTACAAGGAAACAAGTGAAATGCGTGCATGAATGGGTTAAAGTAAAATTTTAAAAACGTGAAAAGAGGCGCTATCTTTTGAGCTAAAATCTTATTTCAGACAGGTGAGGAATAACCTTAACACAGGTGGATCTGTCCCATACAACAACCGGCAATTGTGGGTGGCAGAGTGCAGAGTGGGCGACGCACTAGGTGACGAACGGAGGGGAGGGGAAGGCGTTAAAACGGCCGCATTACCCCGTTTTAATGAGTATTTATTCAAAACTTAAGAGTCAAGGTCTCGGTGCGCCCGCCCCGCCGCTTATAGAGAGGAGAGTGTCATTAATATAGATTAAATTCGCGACGATATGCCACCGAGTTACAGAAACGTCAGAGAGTTAATTGAGTAATGATACAGTACGGTCTTGCGGATTCATGTGGCTAGCTATAGCTAGTTGACCAGTCGGGAGGACTGATCATACAGTTAAATGACAACTCCACTTCTGATCGCGCTTGGAGCAAGAAAGTTCCTGTTCAAAGTAAGTCTCAGGTTTGATGCTTGATTGATGGTGGTGCTGCCGGCAGTCCAGAAATTGGTTCTATTGCTTTAAAAAGAGGGGTAGTAATTGGCACTGATTTGTAAGGCATATCATGTGGGAAAGAAGTAAAAAATATTCGCAACTGTGATCTTAACTTGAGTTCGTTTCAGAAGTGTAGGTGCAGGAACTAGTGGAAATAACTGATAAGCTTTGGCAAATTTTTAATGTTCATTCTCTCAAATTAAAACGAAACTTGTCTGCTACTTCAGCTTTTAAATTTGGAAGCGTTTCTCAATAAAAATCCTGTGTTTCAAATGTTCAAAATAATTTTCGTCGGTGTTTAATTAGTAATATGAGAAATAACGTTGACAACTTCCAAAGATTATATTTGTCGGAGTTCGCGTACACTTCTGAAACGAGCTTTTAAAGCTGGATTTCAACACCTTGGTTACAATACATCAACCCATCAACCACCAGCCAGCTGACCCATATCAACATACCCATCACAAGTTGTCCCAACTATTGCCCAAACAAAAGACGAAGCATTTTTACGTATTCCAGTTGAATATGAGCTCATTGCTAAAGTCTGTTACGAACTTTTGTCAGAGAGATTTAAATTTGTTTCTCCTGCCTTTTTTGAGCCTTAACTCGATCTATTATCGCAAGCTGAGCTAGAATCAGCATTAGGCTTCTTTTGAAACCGATTTGTTTATGAAAAATATTGCAAAGTAGGCAAATCGACTAAAAAGGAAAATCGATGGGAAAATTTAGTGTCTTGTCACTGCCATTTCTATGCATTTAATGCGGAAGAGAAATCTGTTTGCGGGCGGCTGTCCAAGTTTTCAAAGAAGTTTCGCTTTTCAAGCGACGGTGCACAGTGGACCGACTCAATGAGTTCAGTGGGAGAGGTAGGACATTGAGTGGCGACATTAAATGCGTTTATCTTTGTTAATAAGCAACTTAGAAGTTTGTATAAATAGTTTCATCGGTTTTATTGTAAAATTTTCTACAAGACTCATCCTTTACAGTTTGCTTTTTGACTGTAAAAACATTCAAATGCATTTTTAGTCATATATACATCCCATGTGCTACCTCTCCAATTGACACGCTCCACTGAGCGGCAACCCAGTGTTGCCAGATTGGGTTGAAAAAGTCGTACGTTTTACATTGATTTAAACGGGGACGATACGGCTTTTTACCCTCGATCTGGCAACACTGCGGCGACCCGACGTGACACACAATGGATTTAAACAAAGAATTTTCAGGACAACATTTATCTAGAGTAGCTGCCCAATCAAAAACCTGCGTAACTATACCATGAAGGATTGTTAGGGTATGTTTAAAATGTAATATTTTCCATTCATTTCCATGTACTTTAGAGTTTAGAGCAACAGCTCAGTGGATCGAAGCATGTTCAAGCCCCTGTTTGTTGCAGTTAAATATACATGTGAATAAATGGAAAAAATTACACCTTGAACCTAACCTAAAAATCCTTCATGGGGGTTACACACTACACAGGTTTTCCATTAGACTACACCACTGTAGATTTTATTGCTCGTTGTTATTTAATAATAATAATAATAAAAAAAAATCAGACTTCTAAACAATGGAGCTCTTGCAAACTTTTGCTATGGGGGATCGAAGATTTGATTCTTGCATATAAACCTGTAATAATGGCGATGAATACACTAAAAAATCACGAAATTCACTCCCAGAATCGGGCTTAATGGCGAAGAGCCGCAGGTATCATGGGAGATTCCTATCTAAATTGAGACATATCTCTGTGTTTCCGTGGAGAAAGTGACATAATAGACAGGAATCTCCCATGATACCTGCGTTGAAGCGCCATTGCGATCTTGCCGTTAGAGCATTTATGTGAGTTTATTACTGAATTTTAGACTTCCTTAGTTTGATTTTCGTGATTTCCGCTGGTCTTTACATCAGATCGGACTATCTATTTGCTTATAGCAAAAGTTTGCAAGAGCCCCATAACCACAGCAAGACAAATTAAAAATAATATGTGAACTCTTTAAGTTTATGTTAGAGTTTAAAGATGAGTCAAATTACATAGTTTTTGCAAGAACATCGTTTTTTTTTATAAGTAAAAGAACAACAGCTTTTCATGTCCGGGAAAGTCCATCTTTCAGTCCAGAGTGCGATGTTGCGGGCGGGCGAACGGAAAAGGCACATAGGCAAAAAAGCGGGTGGGGTGGGGGTGGGGGGGGCGACAGGAAAGGAAAGTTGAAAACTAGTAAACTGTTAAGTTCGTTCGAGGAGGAGGAGGAGGAGGAGAAGGAAGAGTGTTTTGGATGACATCATGTCTGTCAACAGAAATTAACCGCGTTTAGCGAGTCAGTCGTCCATAGAACATTCATTCAGTGGCTGTAGGTGAATTGCACCGTTGCCAATTTTAAGAAATTATGCATACTACGTTTCCGCTTTCTGAAAGCCTGGCTCTCGCGGCACATGAAGCGGAAACGCAAATTAATCGTCCTTAAAAATGGCAACGCCGATGAGTGGCAAAGTTGCCAGGTCAACGGATTTAGGCCGTATATTCTCCATAAGAATCAATGTAAAATATACGACTTTTAGCTTCAAATCTGGCAACACTGATGTGGTCGCGCGCAATTTCGCAACCCTGCATTTTGTCTATTTAAATGCATAAAAAAGGTCGAACTATATTGAAGGTGCACAGTGCATCAGCCCGAATGATATTTTGTATTGATATTAACAGACTAAATGCAGCGCTGCCAGATCGCACGCGATGATCGGTGTTGCCATTTCATTCGTAAACAGGCGCTCTCAGTTCGAGGGATATTTCTTTGCTATAACGCAGCAGATTAAAAGGTTTAAAACAAGAAAACTTACTTTAGAAACGACCCTCAGCTTACAAACAGAGCCAAAGCATCCGCTCTATTCCTATGGACTTTTTCAGTATCCCCCTCTTTCGCAGTGCAGTAGCGTTAATTTGAACCTGAAGCAAAATGTCTAATTTGAGGGTGTCCTGTGTCAATCTAATAGTTCGATCTTTATAGTGGGTTTAAATGGACAAAATTTAAAGTTGTCAGATTGCACGATTTGCAATCGCTCCCTTCATATTGCTGTCTACAGTAGGGTGATCAAAGAAAAGATGGCGGCGCATATGCAATCTGGTAATGCAGTTTTTTGTCCAATTGAACCCATACCAAAGGTCGAATCCGAAAGTAATCGTTGATCCCTAAGTAGTTCGATCTTTTTCATAGGTTTAAATGGAACAAACGGAATGTTGTTAGATAGCCCGCTTTGGCAATGCCAAAAGGAGTAATTTTAATAATAATGATTCAGTTCTGATTTCGAAGAATATGTACATATTTGCTTTTTCCTCGGAAGAAAGGCATCTTTTTTTTTTTTTTTTTTATCGAACTTTTATCAGATACGCCTGATGTATTAGATTTTTTTATTTTTCAGCACCATTTTTTATTTTAGACCACCATTTGACAACCCCGCAGAAAAACCGGCGTTTCAGCGGCGGTCATCTCTCTCGCTTAACTTTGAGCTATACCAAAAGTAACAAGTCACCAACGTTGTTTTCAAGAATGAAAATTAAAGTCAGGAGTCAGTATACTTCTGAAAACTGAAGTCTCAAGGCACTGAAAACAGGGTCGGACTACGCGCAGCAAGAATTTTCTATTCTTTTTTTGATACGGAAATGGATTGAAAGTTCATAACTTCGATAAAGCAGAACTTTCCTGCATTGTGCCTTTTGTTGGAGGAGCTGTTCTTTTTTTATTCAAGCGAGCGTCCAAATTCGTTGGCGCGGAAGTGTTGAATAAGTGGATGGTATCGACAGGAAATCTAATGACATAAGATCAATTGAACGTGAGAACTTCGTCTCTAAAGGGTTGAAGTTATCGCTTGTATGTATACCTTCCGTGCCGACTGAAGAGTAGCTTCACCCAGACCTCGTTTTCCACCATTTCGCCTACGAAGAAAATATTTTACGGCTTTTTTACGTGAGGGATTTTCAAGAGCTTACCGAAAAACTTAACATTCATACTAGTTTGTTTCTTTAGTGCCTTGAGTTTGCAAATGTATGTATTTCTACAGAGTTTATTATTCATATCCAGGATTCGAAGCGGGCCCAAAAATGTGTCCATTATGCGGGGCCACTCGGAAATTTTTACCAAAGCGGATTCTCGAATTCTCAAATGTCTCGTGATCGTAAGAAATAAATTGAACGAGTAATTGGTATACTGAAGTTATTATTTAATTTTGCGTGTTGCACGGATCTTGTCCTTTTAAACGTTACAGCTACTGTAGACAGCGAGGGGTGGAAGCAAATTAAATTTTTGCTTGCTTTTAATTAAGGTGCGATATTTTCTGTTTTCTCTCATTGTTAGTTATCTCTGCATCATGGGGAAAAATGTAGGTACCCTATTTAATCGCAGAATGTACCCTGAAAAATGCAGTACTATGCTCTGTAGCTACATATTGTGCAGAGCTGTTATTTAAAGTAAAACAATTCAATATAATTAGTAAAATTATGGGCAAAGATGAAAATTATTCGAGGTTAAAAAACCAAAAAAAGCTTTAGGGTGCAATTCAGTGACTCATAACAAAAAACCTCTTTGAGATGGTCTCTGCTTGAGGATTCCTTATGAGATTTGCCCAATTTACGCAATGTAAGTATGAGGAACAGAAAAAGGAACGACGCTCGTCAACTAAAAAAAAGGGCACTTTTCAAAGGCACCAGACGATCCAGTATATGATAAGGAGTCCCTGTGTGTAGAGATTTAAACAAGAGAATAGACATTTGTATACGCAGACATTCATAACAATCGTTTTAACGAACAAGTGCTGGAAGAACATGTGCAGATTACAAGAAGGCAGTTTTATTGGAATTTCGTTGTTTTCATTAATGTTATATTTGTACCTGTACACTCTATACTATACACACAGTAAGTTTCATTGGAATATCATCGTTATCATTAATGTCGTTCGGCCTGTATACTGTATAGGTTTGATCGATAGCATCTGATAATCGTTTGCACCAAATGCGGGTCGTCGATTCGTGTGAATTAAACGGGAGTCGATCTCTGACATTTGCGATTTGGGCGCTTTTACCATGTGTTGTCAAATGATTCCAGCCGAGCTGCGAGATGAATTACATTCGGTGGCGGCTCATGCAATTTGGCAACCATGCATATTTTTCATTTAAACCTATGCAAATGTATCGATATCTTGGGGATGCAATTGCACCTCCTGAATTTACAAAAATTTAAGTGGAGAAATTACGTTGTTGCCACATTGCACGGGCCGCGCGCCACTCCGATTTCATTATATGGAATAAAACCAAAACAATCTTTACTTCGATTCCCCATTTGAATCATTACATACAAATAATACTTCAATTTTCACGCGATAAAGCTGGCAACGCCGAGACAAGGTCACATGTCGTGTAAATGCGGAGAGACGAGACGTGGACGTGTTGATTTCTGAAATACGATCCAGCGTACGAGGGGGAGGAGGAGGGGGAGGGGGAGGAGGTGGGGGGGGAAGAGCAAGTTGGTGGAAAATCATTCCATAAAAGTTGAAGATGGACGGAATGGTGGGACGTATCGACGGGTCCTCGACGCGGGAAATTAATTATGAACGCAAGCTCGGGCTGAAAATGACTGAAATCCCTGTGTGGATTAATTTATATTGAGTCACAGCGTATAGTGGATGGCGGCGGCTGGACTCAATGAAGTTAACGACAGGCGACGCCAGCCAGGCGTCCTAAGTAAAGCTGAAATGATCTAATATCGTCACGACGTCACGCGCACGTCCATACCTGACGCTCGGCTCTCGATAATTCTAGGGTTCTTGACCCTCTCATTTCCAAATTATAGTCAAACTAATGAAGAAAAAACCAATTATCTGGGATCCAGGTAAATTGACTATTGGAGAAGGTCGGATTATTTGAAATGCAAAACTTTAGAGGCTTCGAAGCACGCGAAGCAGCTGGCTCGAGTAATGCGGTAATACCGTATTTTCTTCATTTAAACCTATGTAAAATAATCGATCTTCAGGAGGTGCAATTGAACCCCCAAGATATCGATACTTTTTCAAAGGTTTAAATGGCAAGTAGGCATCGTTGCCAAATTACACGAGCCGCCACTGACGCGAAGCCATTAATTTTTATTTACGTTAACATTTCTTTCGTTTCAGTGTTTTTTCTCTTTAAGGTAAGTGTACCAGTACCCGGAAGTGCACCAGTAGCCGGAAATTCACCGGTTTTTCGTAAAAAAATAAGCTGCATAGGCAAAACTTTGAAAGGGGCGGTATGTTTTCTAATTCTACACATAGAGGGTGAAACTATACAGCATAAATAAACTGTTTTCACTGCAACAATCATCTGATATATACTTTGAAAGTGACGTCACTCGAGAACCTTCCCATAAGCCAGAATACTTAAAGTCGTTGACTTAGAAATCAGTAAGCGTAAATAAGGTCTCATGACTTTATTTTTCGGTATTTTACCGTCGTTGTGACGATATTATGTTCTCTGTATCTTCAGGAATCTTTTCCATTAATAAAGTTTTAATTTTGGGCAAGCTTTGTTTATTTATTATCCGTTCCGGGTATAGGAACACAAAATTCGTAAAAAGCACCAGTATCCGGAAATGATTTCCAAGCATAGGAACATTCTTTATATGAGTGTTTTAACTTTAATAATATAATAATTCAGCTTTCTATTGCTCAATTTTGCATTAGTACTTCTGAGTAGTCTAGAATTATTACTAGGGGGAGATTATTTATGTTCGATTAGAAAAACTTCGGCTGATGCTCATTAGATTGGAGGTTAAGATTCACTTCCTATGAATGCATCAGTTTTTGTTGTTTTCTGCTTTAAAGAAAGTACAGTTTCTACTGAAAATTAATGTTTATCATGTTGGATGCAATTTTTACAGTATTTAATACATTTATGTTTATTTTTCCATCCTAACTGATGGTTTTATTAGCATTTTCCGGATACTGGTACAAAGTTTCCAGAGTTAGGAACAGTCAAGCACAAGAATTCCGGAAACTGGTACATTTCGACTTTCTCTCATGTTTCCTTTTTTCCAAAATAACTGATGAAGTAAACTGAAAAAAACTACATATCATTTGAAAGTTGATTAAATTCTGAAACTAAATATGTGCTTCTCACATTTCTCAGTTGATTTTTCAATTTTTACTCAGCTCTCAAAGTCTGAAAATTCCTTAACGTTCCGGGTACTGGTACACTTACCTTAATAGATTCCAAATGTTCAAGAATTTTGGAAGGCATAGTATACCTAACCACCCCATTTATCGTCAAAATCATTTATAAAGTTCAGGAAAAATTTAAAACGCTGCACATTTTAAAGTTGGTTTTAGACTTTACATGCGTTTAAATTGACACAATGAAAAGTTGCCACATTGCACGCTACGCGCCACTGGTTATTAATCGAAACACATTTATTTCGAACACGGCTATGAAACGGCCACAAAACTTCATTTTAGAAGTTTTTGTCACTTTATTTCAAAATGTGTGTGTGTAATTGAAGTTATTTTGTGTTTCAAACAGTGGGTTTGCTGGGGGGGGGGGCGCTACAAGTCGACTCTCTCTCCAAATCTGGGAAAGACTAAACTTTTTGGATAAAATCCAGCAAGAACTTAAAGTAGTCAATGTGACAACACTGCAGAAAAAACTAGACGTATACATATATACACACAAAGTTAAACCGTTGATTGCTGTCACCGAGCGCGCCGGCCACACCACCGCCTCCATCTGACAGTTCTTTCAAACATGGTTGCTCTCGGCTCAATGCGCGGCTGTTAGGAGCAAGGTCGCAATAATACTAGACTGTATTCTTCTCATCTCCACATCAGAGAGAGATAGATAGTAGAAGAGAAGGAGGGGGAATGTGGGAGGGGGGGCTCGAGAGCACAAAAGCCATCGATTTTGTGCCGAATCAGAGCTTGCAGTTATGACGACACGAGAACTGCGGGTTAATCAATGAAAATTGTCTCAAATCTCGATAAGCTGTCCAGTGCCCCTGAACAAGCGTTGTGTAGGCACGCTTTCGTGCCCTTCAAATGGAGTCATAGACGTAAAATAGGATGGCAAGTTGAAGTTCACCCCTTCCCTCTTATCTCTCCAGAATATCTAAAAGATAAAGGAATTCATTTAAGGGGAGGTTGTAAGCCCTATCTTCACCATGTTAATTTATCAAACTTTCGGTGAACATCTCAAGACCATTACCACCTATAGAGAGCTCATTTTTTTATTTGTAAAATGTACATCTTGATTTTGATTTAATTATAATTTCAAAACTAAATTTCTACTTTAAAAAATGTCTTGAAAAACGAGTTTTTTTGTTGTTGCATATTTTGTTTAATTTGTAATACTTCTCCTCATAATCATGCAATAAAATTTACTTATTAGCTTTGTTTGTCTTTTAAATACGAACACTTTAAAACAAAACTGAACTCTCTAGGTGCAAAAGGACTAGAGTTATGTGTACCGAAAGTTGAAAAATCACAACTTTTCAGGAGAACGCAGTTTAAAGTGGGAAAATAAATCCCCAAAAAATTCCTAGGAAATTATATCCTAAAATTTCTCTACCATAGGGTCTCTTTACCCTATAGTTATATTTTTAAATGATCCTTGAGACATGATGAACAAAATGTAGTAAAAAAATAGTAAACAAAAAAAAAAAAATTGAAAAAAATTGAAGGAAAAATTAATAATAAGAATAAAAAAAAATTGCTTAAACTCCCCTAAAGATTCAGGAGAATACGGATAATTATTGTTGTTTGAAGGTGGGAAATCAAGAAACGAACTCCTCCACAGCTCTTTACTATTAGGGGCCAAGTTTGAACAACAATCGCTTTGAAATAATATTACTATTACATGAATGTGTGAGCTGCTCGAGTGCACTCAACAGTCTGACAAGTTCCCGACTCCCAACTCTCGCTGGGCTGCTGCGGAACGGTCGTTGTATAGGCAATAAGAGAGACACTGCATATGAGGCTATACTTAACTGTTTTTTAGGCTATAACTTTTTATCAGTGTTTGTTATTTTAACCCCTTAATAGGCCATGCCTGAGTATACTCGTTTTTCTTCTCCAGTCTTTTTCACTTTGTTTCAATCTTCATTCCTGATAAACACGATTATCGATGAAAACACGCACAATTTCTCCCTTGCGCCTTCAATTTGGCATGTAGGCAATTTTAACTCCCCCGAGTGCGAACAGTAAACTACCTTCACTTTATGTTTAACCAACCTGGCCTTTACAGAGTTAATTTGTAATGGTACTTTGTGAAATTTTTCGATTGACTTCTCAGATCCGATTATATGAAATTGAATGGTATATGCCACTTTTTTAGAAGCAAGAAAGCTAGCACTTTTCGAGACGGTGTAGGCATATCATTTTAAAGGGGCCGTGTCTTGCCGCAACGGCTGCATTTTCGTAACGCCCCCTCCCTCTTTTCCAGAACCTAATTTCCAGCTCTTGGAAATGGCAGTGGCAGTTGCAATAAATTACCGAACAGCACTACAACCCATAAACCGCATTATTCCGAAAATTACGGAGAGCTAGGAGAAGGCATGGCGCACAGGCGTTATAAATTCGTCCGTGGGGTTTTTTCTTTTCTCTCCCCCTCTCTCTCTCCCTCTCTCTCCCCCCCCCCTCTCTCTCTCCTTCTCCCCCCTCTCTCTCTCCAAAAAAGTCCTCAGTGGTGAACCAACTATAGTCAATATTCACGAAATTCTTTGATGTGAGATTTTTCTGGTTGTCTGCAAAAGTATAAGAGAAAAATTCGATGTTTACGCTTTTGCTTTCATTTTTGGAAATGAATTAGTAATGCGAAATTTTGAGTCGTTGTACTGGCGGGTTATTTCTCCTCTTTTTTGAAGAAGCCTCAACGAATTGCCGAACGTCAGAAAGCAATTGAAAACTGAGTGACATTTAAACCACAAAAACACTCAACAAACCATCGGTTTGGAAAGCTCAATGCACGTGTTAAAAATGCGATGATTTTGAGGAAAATGTTTCTCATCCAAGCTTTCTTGCATGATCCGAGTGATGATTAAAGTTCGGAAAAAGCATATTTTGCGAAAAGTTGAGCCTCTGTTGTAACATTGAGCTATTTTCGTTATATTTACGAAGCCATATAGCCGTAGCCAGGAATTTGTATTTCTCTTTCTCTTTGTCCATTTGAATGTGTGTGTTAGAAAAAGAAAACAACAGGGGCTGAAGTCACGTGACAGCCCCTATCTCCATTCTTGTCTAGCCCTCAAGTTCAAATGAACAAAGAGAGAGAACGACGTATTCTTGACTACGGCTATGTATTGAGCTCAACTGCGGGATGTCGCAACAAGTAATCTTCAACTGAACTTTCGTTTTACTTACAATGTTAATTTTTTTTAAACAGAAAAAGAAACTGTTGAGCTCTTTGTCTATTTTTGGAAATGCTTGAGAATCAGCTTTTCCAACTTCTACTCGTCAAAATTAACCTTCGTAAACTTTCGATGTCCCACTTCGATCATGATCAGCACCACTGCGATGCGGTTGTTGGGGGTACTGAAAGGCCGGAAGGGGTGCAATCAAAAAGGCGCGCGGTAGAAGGGTTGCGCGCGCAAGTCAATCCTCTCCTATTACCTACCACGGTGGGGGGGATGTGGAGGTATGGTCTGGAAGTGGATATCAGGAAGGGTTGGAGGGGGGGGTGAGAAATCGCAAGGAAAATATACGAGGAAAGTCGCAGTCGCGCGAAAAAGCCAGTCCGTCCGTGCCTCCGTTGCAACGCGGAGCTTTGATCCTGCTCGCGGTGAATCGCGCCGGTCCGCTCGGAACTCACTCGGGGGAAAGACGTTTTACGCAGGATATACATCCGCAGAGGAGCGATTCAGAGCGCCTCAGAAAAATAAGAGGAGATAATAATGCAGGTGGCCCAACTCCCCCCGACCCCCGCCCGGCGCCCACTTCCACGATAGACCCCGACCCTGCTTTCGCGATGCAGTACGCGAGTGACCTATATATACAGTGGGAGGAGGAGGAGTAGGAATTGCATACAAAAGAGGCGATACGATTTCATTCAAGATTCATTTCGGGATCGAAGGACGGAATCGGGAGTCGGGGCATAGTGGAGCGTCTCTCCCCACCCCTGCGCTCCGCCCTACCCCCAATCCACGGTCGCTGCGTGCTTCAGAGCGGTGAATGAAATTGTGTGTGCTTTGATAACTCATCCGAACTTTGATGCACGGTTGTAAACAAACCGCGCGTGGCGGTGGCAGCGCAGCGTGCGACGCTGTAAGCACTTACGAGCGACGCGACAGGCAGGTTCGCGATTTGTAAATATTAAAGGCACGCGATTGGCCGAAATTGGTGGAATAATATAATTATGGTATGAATTTTTTATGATTTCTACCCCGGGAACAGACGGAATTGATAAGGTTAACGGAATTTAGCTTTGATTGTAGGTCTTTTTTCGTTCTTTTTTTTTTTTAACGGAAATAATGAGTTCGCTAGTCTTTATATTATTCGGAAGAGATTGGTACAAGCACGGAAAACAAAGTCGTTAATCTCGAAAGACTCTCGGAGATTTGAAACTTTCCACTGAAACATTAAAACTCTGAGAGCTTTCCGAAAGATGTTGCTAGAATTGTGAACATCAATCCATGGCCTTAACTATCATCCTCATTCATTAAAAGTTAATTAGATTGAATTACAATTCTTGCAAAAAAAAATTTTCAGAGATAATAGAAATAAAGCAAATCCGCTAAAATGTTTCAAACTTAATTTTTTCATTCTCATTTTTATTTATTCACTTAAATGTTTTTCTTTACGGGTCGACTTTCATACTAACGAAAAGTTCGAATGACTTTTATTTTATAGATGCAGTTTAGTCGCTCGCTAAACTTGGGAATTTTATGAATCTATATAGGAAAAGAGTAAGAATGACATTTTGAGTTTACAATTTTCTTTTTGAGTCTCATCGTCTTCGTCATTGAGTCTTTCTGAGGAGAGCTATCCTGAGCTGGTTGGCTACCTTTAGAAATCTCTTGCGCCTTTTAAAACCTCTTATATGTTTGAACGAATCATCACTTGAAATCTACTTTCATGTTAAAATGTCGAAATCTTGTCGATTTTTGGTTCGACCTTTTTAAGCGATAATTTTCTAGTATTCATGATTGTCAGATATTATAACTCTAAAACGTAGACATTTAGCTGACATACAGGCCAGATCCTCTAACAAAGTGAAGCAAATGATCAAAATTCTATAGTCCCTTTAAGCACATATTTACTGAATACGCAGAACTTTAGTTGAAAAAGAGAAAAACTCTAAATACATTTACGTAAGAAAAGTCTGGTCGATAACAGAGGTGGGTGTTGACTCAGCGAGGAATTGAAATATGACATGCCGAGACGCCTTCATTTTATGTGGACGCAGCACGGTATCAGCCATTTATTAAAAATAATCGCTCAACAGCCACGATTTTTACTATAGTTCGCGCCTTGTGCAAGATGAAATAACAGTTCGCAATTAGGGCGAGACCACAAATGTTCCTTTTCATACTTCTTAAAATATCACGAAAAATTAAATTTAAATAGCACTGTCATTCTACCATGGAGGAAAATATCATATTAATATTAAAATAAACTGTAGGGAACACCCTACGAACACTTTCTCCCTCCACTTTTATCGGGGGGGGCGAAGGACCCCCAGACCCCCTTAAGGATTCTGGGGGACACCCCCAGACCCCCCTTTATAATTCTGGGGGAGACCCCCAGACCCCCCTCTAGTATTCTGGGGAGATCCCCAGACCCCGCTTTATAATTCTGGGGGAGACCCCAGACCCCCCTTTAGAATTCTGGGGGAGACCCCAGACCCCCCTTTAGATATCTGGGGGAGACCCCCAACCCCCTTTAGAATTCAAGGAGAGACTCCTAGACTCCCATCAAATTTAAAATATTTTCACCTCTGGACATAATTCCGCCTTCAATTCGAAGTGTTTGCGATTTTGCAGAGAAGCTGCACGAATAGTTGCCTACTTTATCCTTTGAAGGATGGGTTTTGAACTGTGGATCTTCAAAAGAATTTTTTATTTGGTAGATTAAACCCCCCTTTAAAAATGTTTTTTGTTTGTAGATTGTGTACACCAAATGTCAACAAAATTCATCCATCCATTTTCTTTATAAGTTTAATTTTCTTTGGATATTCTATTTTTTGGGTTTGATGGAACAGCTATTTTGCCTTTAAACAGTCTCAGACTTAAGAAGGGTTGTATATTATATTTTTACATTGAAAAGAAATCCCTGCCTAGGTTGGTTGCAAACTTTTTGTTTCAAGTTTCATCAAACATAATTGAGTCATAATTGAATATCTTATTCCAAGTATTACGATTTTTTTTTTATTTGCTTGGTTTCAAAGATTTTTGCTCGATCGCACCTATATGGGCCCTTGAAACGGTCTTAAAGGTTTTTGATGATGACTGTATGATAGGAATATTTTAGTGGGTCGGTCCCATAATATGTTTGTGCAAAGTTTCATCAAAATTCATCCCATGAATGATTGACTCCAAGTTTTAACATTAATTCCCCGCTTTAATTCATGTTTTTGGGTCCAACACCCTATTTTGATTTTTAAACTCTCCTTAGTGTTGTATATTGTATCTATAAGGAATAGGTACTTTCTTTTATAGACTAATTGTAGATTGTATTTGCCAGTTTTTATCAAACTTCATTGGACCAAGCCTGAATTATCCCAATTAATAGGATTATGTTTTTATTTGCTTATATTCCCATTTTTTTTTCTCAATCCCACCTATATTGCCTCTTGAAAAGGTTTTATCAGTTGTGTATGGTGTTAAGAAAGGAAAATATTTTAGTATTTTGATAGTGGATTGTGTGTACAAAAGTTTTTATCAAAATTCATCGAGCCATAATTGATTGACTCCAAGTTTAAAGATTAATTTCTCACGATAATTCCGTTTTTTGGCTCGAGCGCACCGATTTTGATTTTTTAAACAGTCTTAAGGGCTGTATATTTTAATGATAAGAAATTCTATTTAAAGTAGAGTAAATGTAGGTAGGTAGATTGTCTGTGCCGGATTTAATTAAAATTAATTGAACCTAACCCGAATTATCTCAATAAGTAGGATTATGTTTTTATTTGCTTAATTGGTCTTATTTTTTCTCAATCGCACCTATATGGTCCCTTGAAACGGTCCAAATGATTTATTATGATGATAGTGAGAAGAAAATATTTTAGTACTGTGGTAGTACATTGTGTATACAAAGTTTCATAAAAATCCATCCAGCTTTTAGTAATTGGCACTGATTTACAAGCTTAATTCCTCACTTTGATTCCATTTTTTGGCTCGAACGCCCTAAATTGATTTTTTAAACGGTCTTAAGGGTTATTTTGCTGAACTATAAGGGGTTAATTTTACTGTGGGCTGGTTGTAGAATGTTTTTACAAATTTTCTTCCAAATCCAAAGATCCAATATTGAAATATTTAAATTTTTCTCCTTTTTGACCCATTTTCCCATTGATTTTAATGGAAACCATTTTTCTTCCATAACTAACCTAAAAATTAAAATTTTAAAAAAACAAAAAAAGTCCCTCTGGGGAATGTTAAAAGCAACATCTCTGCAAAATTTGGATGCATATAGATCAATAGTTTAAAAGTTATGCTGGGTTTCACGTTCATGACTACAGACAGACAGACGGACAGACGGACAGACGGACAGACGGACAGACGGACAGACAGACGCCACAGAAATTTTGTGCATTTACTCCTCCCTACCACATATGGTTCAGAAATATTGAAATATCATGGTTGGATGTTCTTTAGGATAGTATTAGGCATGATAAGAGCCAATTATTTTATAATTATCATGATTGACTTAGTCGCAGCGGGCCAAGTATCGAAACAAAATGCATCAAAAATCTCTGCGCCATCGCAATACTTTCTCAATTTTTCTAATTTCATTAGAGTGAGAAAGTAAAAAGGGAAGGGAAAAGGAGAGAGAGGGTGAGAGAGAGCAATTATTGGGTGATCCGTATCAAATTATAGACTTTTCATGGATGTTGCACCACTAAACTTGCCGAGAAAAGCTCACTAAAATATTATATAAGTTTAACAAAACTCAAAATATTTAATTTAGTTATTTGATAAAAGGGGGCTGTTGCACACTATTACCACAGGCAATTTGAGGGTCACTTCAGATGTAAAAACTTCAAATAACAATGATAGCACTATAAACTTACGAGATCCACTCCTAAACTCATAAAATGCTTTTAAACACGCGACCGAATTGGCGGCATATTGGGAATTAATATTCTCATCCAGCAAGATTCCCATCTACCAAGACTATCACTCCATCAAGAAGTGGCCAATAAGAGACTACTTTTCTTCGTCACCGAAGGCACCAAGTGGTGTCCGGTTATCATTAATCGACTGTTAACCAATCCTCTGGGTGGCTAATCACTCTGTCATCTTCTTTCCCAGCGTATAGAAAGAGTGACGAAATAAAGATGGAAATTCCTCATTATTACTTATTAGTGCCCAATATCGTCATGTTGTGTGCATTTTATGAGTTTAGGGTCGGATTTAGTAAGTTTATAGCGCTACTAACCGTTATTTTTTGAGGTTTTTATATCTGAATCGACCATTGAATTGCTCGTAGAAAAAGTGCCTTTCAACCCCTATTGAAAGAAAATTTTTGATTTTGTTTAGTGCTCCGTTGTTCCGTCCCATGACCTCCGTTATCTCCGTTACCTCTATTTCCCTTTCTTTTTAATTGTACGGAGTCATTAGCGGATCCAGCAATCTGACAACTATGTGCTTTCTTCCCACATAAATGTATTATTTACAATCGATTCTTGAAGGGGCTATAGCCCCATGACTAATCGATTATTTCTCATGCAATGATATAGGAAAAGGATACGCTGTTGTAAGATTGCTGGATCCGCCTAAGTACGGAATCCATTCTATGCAGATTCGTTTCGTTGTAATTTTCTAAAAATTTATCAATTAATTAAAAGTTCGAAGGATTTTATGCAACATTCTCGTTTCGATCATACATCGGCATAATACTGATGGATTTGCCTCCTATAGAAACTTACGACGTGTGACCCACTTGTGCCTTCCCTCAGAGAACATGATGAGCGAATCCCTTTTATAAACCCCGCTTGTCGTTTATTCGATCGTAAAATGAATAATTAAAGTCAAACAAACAAACACGAAATAAATTTCCTTACCACCGAACTCAGTCGGCAAATTCTTTGGAAAATAAGGGAAAAAAGAAGAAAAAAAGGAACGTATGCGGTTTTCAGTCCCGCGAACAAACCGTGGACTTATATATTTCTAGACAGTCAAGACATTCAACAGACATTGTAGACACTGGTGATTATAAACCCGAGAATCGCGTTCATCCAAAGGTCGTCGGCCCTTATCCTTCGCGTGTCTTGAGCGCTTACCCCTCTCTGTGAATTATACATGCTTGCTTAAATGCCGCTCTCTGAAGGTATGTAAAAATATATACGGAAGTACTCGGGAATAAGAGAAATAGTTTTTAATCAGAGCGAGTTCCGTTAGTGAGAAATCTTCGGATACGTTTTATGATGGCCGCCACTATGATAAATTTTTTGCCTTGCTACTCTTATGTCTCCCTACCGCAAATTCGGATCCAATCATCAATGAGGTAAGACTTTAAATATTACCCAGTTACTTGCGAAATACTTATGGAAGGAGGGACCTTAAATTTGAATGTTCTATTTTAAAAATGTATTCATTTCTATGATGATAATTAATTTTTGAAAATTATTAAACGTTAAGGCATTGTCATAGCATGGCAGGCATATGGCACGATTTCCTGATGTGAGCTATTAATTTTCAGTTCGGGGACTCTAGAATACGTATGGAAAGAAACATTTTGACAGTTGCCCGGCAGTGGACCGTTTTTAGTTGTCACTTATACAAAAGTATCGATTTGTTGGGTGTGCAATTGCACCTCCTCGATATCGATTGTATTACTTAGGTTTAAATATAGATCGTACGTAGTTGCCACATTTCACGAGCTCACCACTGGACTTTGAGAATACTTCTAGACCGGCTTCGCATTTTGGAAAATGATGAATCACATGACCCATAATTTCGATGAGGATATCATTTCTATGGGGTTTTCAAACTCTCGGCTCCAAGGGGGGGGGGTGAAAATTCACCACCTTCCGTCCCCTAACTCAAATATTTAAAAAAAAAACCTATACTTTACAATGCGTTTTTAGAGAGGATATTAAAAATCAAGTATTTTGGCGCGATCTGGAGACTAAAAGTCGATATTGCTTTTCATGTTTGAGTTATGGAGGGTCAAAGTTCGATTTTGACCATAGGTTCGTGCAAAACAGCCTTAGTTCTATTCAAATAAAATTTAAACCTCTTTTCAATTATGGTAATTTATAATAAGCATTTGCTGATGTTATATTCATTTAAGGGAAAGTAATAGTTCAATTTATGGCCGGGCATGATATCCTTACGCAAAGCTTGTGGAAAACTACTTAACTTTTTTTTTTTAATTTTTCTATTTTCTTAGAGCACCTCAAAACAATCGTGGGTGTGTTATATGGCTTAAATACAAGCGTATAGTAACTGTTCCGTTTTAAAGCGCCGATATATGATCTATGGCGGAATTAAAAGACGCAACGTAACTATGATGCATCAAAAAAGATCCCCCGCGCGCTTGTTTTTCTTAACGACTGGCGATTGCGTTATCAGCTATCAGCCACGATTTGCAGTTAAGAAGGAGTCAACTAAGCTGACAAAATTTTAATGACTCTAAGCACGCTATTTTGGAATTAGACCGGAAAAAATGGAGAGGGTTTACATATTTTAACAGCAATGTACATCGATTGGTCCTAGAAAGTCACAATGTAGGTCAGTGATGTGAATTTGACCCGCTTTTGGAGCTTAAAGCTGAATAGATTACGCTGGTTTAGTGCCAATTCTGATCCAAATGCATATAGATGTGAAATGTAACCTATAACCACATGGTGTGTGACGAATCTACTAACGACAATGGTATAATTACAGGGTGTATAAAAAATGAGAATTTTGAACTAATATTTGTATATCTTACATTTTCTTTCGTTCATTCGTGGTAAAAATAAAGAAGTTACACATTATTGTTTTTCCACTCTACCTTGGGCGTCATTTAGGGGGGGCTGGGGGGCAATTGCCCCCCCCCCCCAAGGATTTGAAGTCAGGCTCAAAAACTAGCACGAATTATATTGATGAGCAAAAAAAAAAAAAAAAAAAAAAAAAGGTTATCCGATTTTTTTGCCCCATCCAAGCCGAAAATTATAATGATGAGCAAGAAAAAAAAAAAAAAAGGGTCATAAGATTTTTTGCCCCCCCCCCCAAGCCAAACTTGAAATGACGCCCCTGCACTCTACTTTAAACAAGCGTTTAAGAATGTAACCGCGGCAGAAATAAGTATACGAATATATCAGAGGCTTAGCGTGCACTTTTGCAACGATGTAATTCGTCCATTTAAACTTATGAAAAAGATCGAACCATTGGGTGCTCGGTGAAAACCTTCGCATTTGACCTTTAACATGGGAAATAATGGGAAAAATGAAACGTTGCCAAATTGCACGCTACGCTCTGAAATATTACAAGAATAAAAAAAAAATCCCGATGACGTAACCGTAGAACCAGGTTCCGGTTCGCATCCCTGCATTTAAGTGACTTTTTCTTTACAAACCTGCGATGAATTCGACCCGAAAGTAAAAATGTATACATGCAAGTGAAGTTGTAATAAAGAACTTAAATTTTTAGGCTTGTGTTGGAATCGAACTGTAAATGGGACAAGCTCCTTCAGTTTCTCGAGCGGCAACCACCCCAACTTCTGAGTGGGGATTTTTTTTATTGCCACCCTGTATACTACACCATTTCAGGGTTCATTGCCTTGACGTTTTGATGGAATGATTCTCTTCTACGATAAAGAATGATGAAATTTTTGTTTAACCTTTTATAATAATAAAAAAATTCAACAAGTAATTTTCGAAAGGCAAAAATCGCTCATAAACAGCCAAAAAGGGGTGGGGTGGTGGGAACTGGGGACTTTATGACTAACTTGTTGGAATGAGAGTATAAAAAGTTATTTAGGTTCAACAGTAGCAAGAAATGAAATTACATTTTTTACTCAACTGAACATCGGGGTACTCCACGATACAGAGCAGAGATAAATGATTCCAGGATCGGCGAATGAAAAACTTGAGGAGGAAGTTGCAACCGAAAGTAAATAACGGAAACTTCCCGTCGGAATACGTCATGCAAATTTTTTTTTCCTGGGTTTCCAAACATAAATAAAAGAATTGTTTCTAGCTTTGGAAATACAAACACAAAATGAAAGAAAATACGAAGGAGAAGGAGAGAGAGAGAGAGAGAGAGAGAGAGAGAGAGAGAGAGAGAGAGAGAGAGAGAGAGAGAGAGAGAGAGAGAGAGAAAGAGAGAGAGAGAGAGAGAGAGAGAGAGAGAGAGAGTAAAGAAGAGAGATAATACGATAAGACGATAATAATTGTATAACTCTTTTAGTTCAACTTATTATTATGTTCATCGCGCGGTACATAAATGATGAGTGTTTTACAATGTTCGTGACTCCCTTAACCTAAAGATGAATTTGCGCTATTACTGGTACCTACGAGTCCACCCCTTCTTTGCTGTTGTAAAAGCAGAAATAAATAATGAGGAAAAAAATCAAGACAAGTAAGTTTGCTCCTTTATGGCATAAAGGCTTATGACTCTGCTCGGCGAAAAAGCGGAATGGAGTTGTTATGAAGTGACGGTTATTTTGATGACCCCACGCTATGCCACGGCCCCGCACTCTCTTTTGGGGTCAAATATCCTATTCACTATTTTATTACTTTTAGCCTTTAAGGAGATATCATCAGGTGGTCAAAAACCGAATCAAAGATACCCCGTGAATTCGAAGTACGTGTCTAGCTCGCATTGAGAACAGCTTCCTGCTTTTCATGGAAAGAGGAATAAAAAACACACACACATATCACAATAAATCGCAAATATCACAATAAATCACAAACATCACACATAATGGCACATTTAATATCAAGCTATCAAATTAGTAATGGCCAGCAAGGCTCTTGTTAACTTTTGCTTCAAGCGATTGAACAGTAAATTCTTTCGTAAAATCCAGCAAAAGTTACGATGAGCACAAAAAGTTACGATGAGCACATTAAAAAATTGCAAAATGACTTGAAGTTTAAGGCGTAATGGCAGAGTTATGAAAGCACCAAGGGAGATTCTTATCTAATTCGAGACTTTTCTCTGTTCGTTTCTATAGAAAGAGAGACAAATTACGCAGGAATATCCTATGATACCTGCAAAACGTCGTCATCTTTGCTATTAAATGCAGAGCGTGATTGCGGAGATTATTTATGACCATGGGCGGAGCCAGCGATTTGGCAACTGTGGATTCTCCCCATTTAAATGGATGAGAAACAATCGATTAGAAATTGGGCCATGGCCCCCCTCAAGAATCGATTGTTTTTCATACATTCAAATGGAAAGAATCCACAGTTGCCAAATTGCTGGCTCGCTGGCTCCGTCCATGTATCATGGCTTCGGTCATTTTTATGTCTTAATAAGTGGAGAAAGGAGAGGTAGAAGGAAGACGGACAATAATGTTTGATCCTAGAAAGGCTCCCCGGCACCTGACCTTGAATTGTCAAACATATATTTACCCTTGAGATTGTGGGTTTGTTTGCCAATGGTCTAAAGACGGCAGAAACTAATGTTTTTCCTAATTTTCTGTTCTAGACGGCACACATGTACCCACGAGCCAGAAAATCAGGGTCCGCCTCTGGACTGGACGCCAGAGCCGGTATCCAGGACGTCTCATACGAAAGAAGCCTTCCACCCGTTCAAACCAGAGGAGATCGAACGTCAACCAAGGTAAAGGATATACCTCGATCTATATTATTTTTATGATATATTCAACGAGCTATACATTTATCTAGAGGGGGCAGTCTAGTGGGTAACCTGCGTAACTACCATAAAGGAATTGTAGGTTAGGTTCAAGGTGGACTTTTTTCCAGCTATTCCCATGTATTTTAGTGCAACCGCACAGTGGAATCGAAGCATGTTCCGGCCTCTGTTAGATGAACCAAAGTACATGAGAATAAATGGAAAAAGTACACCTTGAACGTAACCTAAAAATCCTCCATGGTGGTTACGCAGGTTACCCATTTGACTGCCACTCTACATATAATTGAGCCTTTTCAGAGCTTGAGGGCACCTCGGGAAAAATCATTGATTTGTGCGTAAGGAGCCGGGTGGAGTAATGTGATGACAGTTTGGAAAAGAAGAAATGTTCAAAAAATTCCAAAATTCTTTCTTTCAAATGAATTTAACTATGTCTTTTCACAGCCCAGGTCATTTATTTCTTCTCTTGAAAAATAATTTTTTAGTTTATAAATATTTTTGTTTTCAGATATCATATGGAGGACCATCTTCATTTGGAAGGCGAATATAAGGTTACAAGGAAACAAGAATACACTGCTACCAAGGGCGATAGAGCACCAGTCCGTAAACCCGAAGATAATTTACGGCCCGAAGGTGAATTCGAGCGCCCTAAACCAGTGAAATATGGACCAGGCGAACGTCCTAAGCCATTCAAGCCTTCGGACAATCTTAAACCCGAGGGAGACTTTGAGCGGCCTAAACCTGAGAAGGTAGGACCTGGAGAGAGGGCTCCAGTGATAAAACATCCCGATAACCTCAAACCGGAGGGAGATTTTCAGAGACCTGAGAAAGAGCAGTTCAGACCAGCTGAAAGGCCAAAACAAGTAAAGCCATCAGATAATTTAAAACCGGAAGGAGATTTTGAACGCCCCGAGAAAGATCAGTTCAAACCTGCTGAACGACCAAAACAAGTGAAACCTTCAGACAATTTAAAACCAGAGGGCGACTTTGACCGCCCAGAAAAGGGTCAGTTCAGACCTGCTGAAAGACCAAAGCAAGTAAAGCCTTCAGACAATTTAAAACCCGAAGGTGAATTTGAACGTCCTGAAAGGGATCAATTCAAACCAGCAGAAAGACCGAAGCAAGTGAAACCGACCGATAACTTAAAACCTGAAGGTGAGTTCGAGAGACCGAGACCTGAAAAGCTTGGCCCATCGGAACGACCGAAACCAATTAAACCAACTGACAATCTTAAACCAGAAGGAGACTTCCAACGTCCTGAAAAAGATCAATTTAGGCCCGCAGAGCGACCAAAACAAGTCAGACCAGCAGACAACCTAAAACCAGAGGGTGATTTTGAACGGCCCGAAAAAGGCCAGTTCAAGCCATCTGAAAGGCCAAAGCAAGTGAAACCAGCAGACAACCTAAAACCAGAAGGTGATTTTGAACGGCCCGAAAAAGACCAGTTCAAGCCATCGGAAAGGCCAAAACAAGTCAAACCAAAAGACAACCTAAAACCTGAAGGTGACTTTGATCGGCCAGTCAAAGAGTCTGCTCCGAAAAAAGGAGACCGAGCACCAATAAAACGCCCCGAGGACAATTTGAAACCAGAAGGAGAATTTTATGGTGAAAGAACTGTAACAAAAGTAGTCAAAGGAGAAAGAGCAGAAATCAAACACCACGAAGACCATTTGAAGACTGAGGGTGAATTCTATGGTATGTAAATTTCATGTCTTTTTATAGCAAGTTTTTTTTGTGCATGGGGGTTTTTTTTAGTAACGGAGATAAATTTTGGGTACTGTATACAGAGAGGAGCGCGAAGAATCATTCGTCGTCATGTTTCAAATGAGATCTTCATGCATATGATAGAAGTTTCTTCCCAAAGATATCTAGGGTAATAAGTTCGTGCAGTCACTCACATGTCATTCACCACAAATTTGACCTTTAGAATGGAAGAATTGATTTCATCGCTAAATAATGTGTACCTGTATGATAAGTACATGCATTTTGAAAACTCCTTAAAGCAACGAGAATTCGTGTCAAAGAATAGAAGTGATAGTGGCTGAAACCCTTTATGACACGAGTAATGAATTAATGTTAACCAAAGATTCCAAAAGAGTAAACAACATTAAAGTCGGTAAACTTTCTAATTATTTCTTCCTCTCTAATAATTGTAAATTTTTTTGAAATGCTACAAAATCAACGTTAAACGGCGTCTTATAGTTGGAATATGATCGTAATGATCGTCAAAAGTATTGAAGCGCAAAGTAATTATCATATATTTTACTGCCTTGTTGTCTTTCATACTTTCCTTTTCTTTTTTGGCACCTTTTGAATCTGTTGATGGCCTTGAATACTTTTACCCGAAAAAACGAATCGTCAAGTCCTCGAGATTTGTCTCAAGCACATGTACGCCAAAAATACTGCAAAAATATTCAAAACTAAAACTTGAACGATCAATATCCAAAAAGCATAAATTGATTGCATCGATCCGTGATTTTCGGATATTGGTAGTTTAAGCTTCAATTTTCAACATTTCCGCGACTTTTTTGGCTTACGCATTCTGAAAACTTATTTCGAGGCCTTAATGATCTGATTTTTTCGGAAACAGTAATTTGATTCGTGAATTTTTAGCATTATAATTGAACGGCGGCCAAAACTTAGCGCCATCTTGTGGTGAATCTAAAACTACATCGGCGAGGTTTCAGGCGTTTTCTTTAAGGCGCTTAAAGTGATATAGAGATAAAATCTCAATGCTGCACGAATGCTAATTACTTTACCTGATATTTTATTTCGACGCAGGAATCACAACAAAGCAGATCGAGTTCACAGGCGAGCAAGGAGAGCGGCCTAACATGGTTCGTAGAAACACTTGGACGAAATTGGAGGGTGATATGCTGATTGAAACGACCAATCAAAGCGAATATAAGAAAATCGATACAGTGACTAGGACTGACATTATTAAAAAGCATACGGATAATCTCACCGTTGGTGAAGGTACATTCCAGGTAAGCTGTAAAAAACTTATGATATTCTTTTTCTTGTTTAGATCATTAGAGTTTGCGACTAAAGAAAAGCTCAATTCATAATGAAAACGAATTTTTTCGTTAAGTTAGTAAAATATGAGCCATTTTCATGAATTTTTGATTGTCGAATATCCCATAAAAAGATGGAGAATAAAGTCAGCTGCTGGTATTTAAAAGCTAAAAAGGTGCTTTTCAATTTGCTTCCATAAACAGCTTCCATTTTTTTCTACTATCAATTTTAAGGGCTTGAATGTTTAAGTATGTCTTTTTAGTGCTGATCAATGATTAGCAATGTTCTGATTACTTCATATTTACAAGAAAACTAGAGTTTCCAGTGCTCTAAGTACTGCTATAAATGTTTAAGAAAAAAGACGTTGAATTTGTCTGAATGAATTATGATAGACAAATCAGAGCAAAATCACGATTGCGAAATTGTGATAATTGTACTAAAAATGTATTTATTTAACTTCTGATATCATATTTCATCAATCGCTCATGTTTTGTTGATAGATTACTTCCCAGAACAGAGATGATTATCCACAGCGATGGGTCGTCAAACCAGAACGACCGAAGAAACAACCAGATAATTTAAAACCAGAGGGCGGAGAATTTTACAGCGAGACGAGTTCTATGCATGCTTTCCAAGGACAAACCGTCACATCTAAAGTTGAAATTAAACGCCGAAGGGATAATTTGTTAACAGAAGGTGACATGACATTCATATCTTCAAACCAAACTGACTATACTGAAAAAATGCCCGAAAGGGAGACACCCAAACGAAGGCGGACATGGACAAAACAAGACGGAGAGAGATACTTCGAGACAACAAACACCACAGAATTTAAAAATTACGAGAATATCACAGACGTTAGACAGACACAAAAAAGACATTTTGATAATCTAAAAACTGAAGGTCCGTTTGAGGGAACTCCTCGCTCTAAAGATGATTATAAACCTGTTACAGCTGAGAGACCTGTAGCTAAGAAACCACGCGATAATCTGAAACCAGAGGGAGATTTTCAGAGACCCGAGAAAGAACAATTCCGACCAGCTGAGAGGCCGAAGCAAATTAAACCAACAGACAATCTTAAATCCGAAGGAGATTTTCAGCGACCGAAAAAAGACGAATTTAGGCCTTCAGAAAGGCCAAAACCCGTCAAACCCACAGATAACCTTAAACCCGAGGGTGATTTTCAAAGACCTGAAAAAGACCAATTCAAACCAGCTGAAAGGCCGAAACAAGTTAAGCCAACAGATAACTTGAAACCGGAGGGAGATTTTGAAAGACCTGAAAAAGGTCAATTTAGACCAGCTGAAAGGCCAAAACCTGTCAAACCCACAGATAACCTTAAACCGGAGGGAGATTTCCAGAGACCTGAGAAAGATCAATTCAAACCGGCTGAAAGACCAAAACAAGTTAAGCCAACAGACAACTTGAAACCTGAGGGTGATTTTGAAAGGCCAGAGAAAGGTCATTTCAGACCAGCTGAAAGGCCGAAACAAGTAAAACCGTCAGACAATTTAAAACCTGAAGGTGATTTTGAGAGGCCCGAAAAAGGGCAATTTAGACCAGCTGAAAGGCCTAAGCAATTTGTACCAACAGACAACTTGAAACCTGAGGGCGAGTTTGAGAGACCAGAAAAAGATCACTTTAAACCATCTGAAAGGCCCAAACAAGTAAAACCGTCTGACAACTTGAAACCTGAAGGTGAATTTGAAAGGCCAGAGAAGGACAAATTCAGACCGGCTGAAAGGCCGAAACAGGTGAAACCTACAGACAACTTGAAACCTGAAGGTGATTTCGAGAGGCCAGAGAAAGGTCAATTCAAACCGGCTGAAAGGCCGAAACAGGTGAAACCTACAGACAACTTGAAACCTGAAGGTGATTTCGAGAGGCCAGAGAAAGGTCAATTCAAACCAGCTGAAAGACCCAAACAAGTGAAACCGTCAGACAACTTGAAACCTGAAGGCGAATTTGAGAGACCAGAAAAGGATCACTTCAAACCTGCCGAAAGGCCGAAGCAAGTGAAACCCACAGACAACTTGAAACCTGAAGGTGATTTTGAGAGGCCCGAGAAAGGACAATTTAGACCAGCTGAAAGGCCTAAACAATTTGTACCAACAGATAACTTGAAACCTGAGGGCGAGTTTGAGAGACCAGAAAAGGATCACTTTAAACCTGCTGAAAGGCCAAAGCAAATCAAGCCAACAGACAATTTGAAACCGGAAGGAGACTTCCAAAGACCTGAAAAAGATGAGTTCAAACCTGCTGAGCGACCCAAGCAAGTTAAACCAACTGACAATTTGAAACCTGAGGGTGACTTTGAAAGGCCAGAGAAAGGTCAATTCAGACCAGCTGAAAGGCCCAAACAAGTAAAACCGTCCGACAACTTGAAACCCGAAGGTGAGTTTGAGAGACCAGAGAAAGATCACTTTAAACCTGCAGAAAGGCCGAAGCAAGTGAAACCCACAGATAACTTGAAACCTGAAGGTGATTTTGAAAGGCCAGAGAAAGACAAATTCACACCAGCTGAGAGGCCCAAACAATTTGTACCATTGGATAATTTGAAACCGGAGGGCGAGTTTGAAAGACCAGAGAAGGATCAGTTTAAACCTGCCGAAAGGCCAAAGGCGGTGAAACCTACGGACAATCTGAAACCCGAGGGTGATTTCGAAAGGCCGGAGAAAGGCCAATTTAGACCAGCCGAAAGACCCAAACAAGTCATACCATCCGACAACTTGAAACCGGAGGGTGATTTTGAGCGTCCTGAGAAAGACCGATTTAGACCTGCAGAAAGGCCAAAACAGGTGAAGCCAACCGATAATCTAAAACCCGAGGGAGAATTTGATAGGCCTGAAAAAACTCCATACACGCCTGGAGATCGGCCGAAGGCAGTTAAGCCAAGTGACAACTTATATCCTGAAGGTGAGTTCGAAAGACCAGAAAAACCTGTTGTCGGGCCTGGCGAGCGAGCACCTATTGTTAGACATCCAGACAACCTCTTTCCTGAAGGTGATTTTGAACAAAGACCAAAAGAAAAGGTTGTACCGAAGGGCGAGAGAGCACCTGTTGTTAAACCCAAGGATAATCTGTATCCTGAGGGTGAGTTCGAAAAGCGACCTACCAACGATTTCCTTCCTAAAAAAGGAGATAGAGCTCAAATAGTCATTCCGCAGGACAACCTAAAGCCCGAGGGTGAATTTGAAGGAAGGCCAAAACCTAAAGAGGGGCCAACTTATGGCGATCGCGCTCCTATAGTCAAACCAAAAGATAACCTGTATCCAGAAGGGAAATTCGTTCGACCAGAACCAGAATATGCTCCGACTCTCGGTGAGAGAGCTCCAACGAAGAAATATCCAGATAACCTCAAGCCTGAAGGAGATATGGATTTCCCAGTAAAGGAAGCTCCTAAACCTACTAAAGGAGATAGAGCACCAGTGAAGAAACCAAAAGATAATTTATATCCAGAGGGCGAATTCCAAAAACGGCCGAAAGAAGAGCTACCTCGAGGTGAAAGGGCTCCAGTTGTCAAGCCAAAGGATAACCTGTTTCCCGAGGGTGAATTTGAAAAAAGACCAACTAACGATTTCCTTCCTAAAAAGGGAGATAGAGCTCCAATTGTCATCCCAAAAGACAATTTGAAACCAGAAGGAGTATTCGAAGGCAGGCCAAAACCCAAAGATGAGCCAATTTATGGAGAGAGGGCACCTGTGGTAAAGCCGAAAGATAACCTTTATCCTGAGGGTAAGTTTGTCCGACCAGAACCAGAATATGCCCCGACTCACGGTGAGAGAGCTCCAACGAAAAAATATCCAGATAACCTCAAGCCTGAAGGAGATATGGATTTCCCAGTAAAGGAAGCTCCCAAACCGACTAAAGGAGATAGAGCACCAGTAAAGAAACCAAAAGATAATTTATATCCGGAGGGTGAATTCCAAAAACGGCCGAAAGAAGAGCTACCTCGAGGTGAAAGGGCGCCAGTTGTTAAGCCGAAGGATAATCTATGGCCTGAGGGTGAATTTGAGCGACCTCCTCTCCCAGAATATTCGTCCGTTAAGAGACCGGAGCCGTTTAAGCCCTCAGACAATTTGAAGCCTGAAGGCGAATTTGAAAGACCAGTGCCGAAAAAGGTGGGCCCCGGCGAAAGAGCCGATATCGTTAGACACCCTGATAATTTAAAACCTGAGGGTGAATTTATTGGAAGACCGAAACAAGAACCCGTACCAACTTATGGTGAGAGAGCACCTGTTGTGAAGCCTAAGGATAACTTGTATCCAGAGGGCGACTTCGTTCGACCAGAGCCAGAATTTGCTCCCACCAAAGGTGAAAGAGCTCCCACAAAGAAGCATCCAGACAATTTGAAACCAGAAGGTGACTTTACTGGAAGACCCAAGGACGATTTTAAACCTACAAAAGGAGAAAGAGCTCCAACCGTAAAACCTAAAGATAATCTCTTCCCTGAGGGCGAGTTTGAAAGACCAGAAACCGTCAAATATGGACCGGGAGAACGACCAAAACCTGTTAAGCCTACAGACAATTTGAGACCCGAGGGAGACTTTGAAAGACCTGAGAAAGACAAATTCAGACCCGCTGAAAGGCCGAAACAAGTAAAACCGGCTGATAACTTGCGGCCAGAGGGAGATTTCGAAAGACCTGTGAAAGAACAAGTAGGGCCAGGCGAACGAGCTCCAATTGTCAAACATCCAGATAATTTGAGACCAGAAGGTGATTTTGAAAGACCGGAGAAGGCACAATTTAAACCAGCGGAAAGGCCGAAAGCTATAAAACCGACGGATAATCTCAAACCGGAAGGAGAATTCGAAAAACGAACCCCAACAAAAGTGGGACCAGGAGAGCGCGCTCCGATTATTAAACATGAGGACAATCTTCGGCCTGAGGGCGAATTTGATAGACCGGAGAAAGCAGGATATAGACCTGCGGAGCGACCAAAACCAATTAAACCTTCAGATAACCTGAGACCAGAAGGAGACTTTGAACGTCCAATCAAAGAAAAGGTTGGTCCTGGGGAAAGGGCTCCAATCGTCAAACATCCAGACAATCTAAAACCTGAAGGAGACTTTGCGAGACCAGAGAAAGATCAATTCAGACCGGCGGAGAGACCGCAGCAGGTAAAACCGACGGATAATCTAAGACCCGAGGGCGATTTCCAACGTCCAGAAAAGGAGCATTACAAGCCTGCTGAGAGACCCAAACAAATAAAACCATCAGATAACCTCAAACCTGAAGGAGACTTTGAACGACCAGGAAAAGAACAATTTAAGCCTGCTGAAAGGCCGAAACAGGTGAAACCCTCGGATAATTTGAAACCCGAAGGAGACTTTGAGCGGCCAGAGAAAGATCAATTCAAGCCAGCTGAACGGCCCAAACAAGTCAAACCAACTGACAATTTGAGGCCTGAAGGTACATTCCAAAGGCCAGAGAAGGAAGAATTCAAGCCCGCAGAAAGGCCAAAGCAGGTTAAACCTACCGACAATCTAAAACCAGAGGGTGATTTTGAGAGACCGGAAAAAGAGGAGTATAAGCCTAGTCAGAGGCCAAAGCAAGTGAAACCGGTTGATAATCTCAAACCCGAGGGTGACTTTGAAAGGCCTGTGCCTAAGAAAGTGGGACCGGGAGAGCGAGCACCGATCGTAAAGCACGAAGATAACCTTAAAACTGAAGGCACAATGGAAACTTTCAGGAGTAGAGACGATTACACTGCTGTTAGAGGAGAACGGGTTGAAATAACCAGGCATGAAGATAACTTGCGAATGGAGGGTGAATTTACTGACATTTGGCGTAGGGATGATTATAGTGTTGTTCGCGGAGAACGCACAGAAATTGTTAAACATGCGGATAATTTAGTTGTTGAAGGAGAGTTTACTGATTCTAGAACTAGTGATGATTTCCGACAAAAAGTAATTGAAAAGGTTACCCCTATTAAGCACCTAGACAATCTAAAGCCCGAAGGTGACTTCGAAAGACCAGAAAAGAAACAGTTTAAACCAGCAGAGAGACCGAAACAAGTGAAACCTACAGATAATTTGAAACCTGAAGGCGACTTTGAAAGGCCCGAAAAAGATCAATTTAGGCCAGCTGAGAGGCCAAAACAAGTGAAACCGAAGGACAACTTGAAGCCCGAAGGAGAGTTTGAAAAGCGAACTCCTACTAAAGTTGGGCCTGGCGAAAGAGCGCCGATTGTTAAACATCCTGACAACTTAAAACCAGAAGGTGATTTTACAAGACCAGAAAAGGGGCAATTCCAGCCTGCTGAAAGACCAACACAGGTGAGACCAGCTGACAATTTGAGGCCTGAAGGAGACTTTGAACGGCCTGAGAAAGGTCAATTCAAACCAGCTGAGAGACCCAAACAAGTAAAACCTTCAGATAATCTACGACCTGAGGGTGACTTTGAAAGACCAGAGAAGGGTCAATTCAAGCCTGCAGAGAGACCAAAACAAGTTCGACCTTCTGATAATCTGCGACCTGAAGGTGACTTTGAAAGACCAGAGAAGGATCAATTTACTCCTGGAGAGCGACCAAAACAAGTTAAGCCGAAAGATAATCTGAAGCCGGAAGGGGAGTTTGAGAGACCAACCCCAACTAAAGTTGGACCAGGGGAGAGAGCACCAATCGTGAAACACCCTGACAATCTGAAACCAGAGGGTGAGTTCACAAAGAAATCGAAGCAGGTTGTTCCTTTAATAGGAGATAGAGCTCCGATTGTAAAGCCTAAAGATAATCTGAAAACGGAAGGTGAGTTCCAAGACTATAGATCTACGGATGAATACAGGATTGTTAAAGGAGAAAGAGCTGAACGAGTGACTCACGAAGATAATTTGCGAATGGAAGGTGAGTTTAACGAGTGGAGGTCCAGAGAAGATTACCAAAACTTGACAACGGAGCGTAGACAGGTTATTAAACATGAAGACAACCTGAAAGTAGAGGGTGAATGGCAGATGCATCGGAGAGATGATTTCTCTGCCACTCGCGCTGAGAGAGTGGAAGTTATTAAACACACAGATAATCTCCTGATAGAAGGTGAATTCACTGATTCTCGTTCACGAGATGATTACAAATATGTTACGACTGAGCGGCCTAAATGGGTTAAACATCCAGATAATTTAAAACCGGAAGGAGAATTCGAAAGGCCAGTACAGCAAAAGGTTGGTCCAGGCGAACGAGTCAAACCAATCAAGCCTACTGATAATTTGAAACCTGAAGGAGACTTTGAGCGTCCAAAACCAACTCAATACAGTCCTGCTGACAAACCAAAAGTCGTCAAGCACCCAGATAACCTCAGACCCGAAGGTGACTTTGAAAGGCCCACACCACAAGGCTACGCTCCTGGAGAAAGAGCTCCAATTGTGAAACATCCTGATAATCTAAAGCCTGAGGGGACATTTGAGAGGCCGAAACCTCAAGGTTACGCTCCAGGAGAAAGAGCTCCAATTGTTAAACATCCGGATAATCTCAAACCAGAGGGACAGTTCGACCGTCCAGTAAAAGAAAATCTTGGACCAGGTGAACGACCGAAACCGGTAAAACCATCTGATAATTTAAAACCTGAAGGGGACTTTTATAGACCCACTGAGTCATTAATCGGACCTGGCGAAAGAAGACAACCCATACGACATCCTGACAATTTGAAACCAGAGGGTGACTTTGAGAGACCCTCAAAGTCTCCATTAGGGCCAGGTGATAGAGCTCCTATAGTCAAACATCCAGATAATTTGAAACCGGAGGGTGATTTTGAAAGGCCAACTCAACAGAAGGTAGGTCCTGGAGAACGAGCACCAATAGTAAAACATCCAGATAATTTACGTCCTGAAGGAGAGTTTGAGCGTCCTAGCCCACAAAAATACGGTCCCGGTGAAAGGCAAAAACCTATCCGACATCCCGATAACTTGAAAATGGAAGGTGATTTTGAGAAAAGAACTGTGGGGAAAGTTGGTCCTGCTGAAAGAGCTCCGATTGTCAAGCACAAAGATAACTTGAGACCTGAGGGTGACTTCCAAGGTAAACCTAGATCTAAGGATGACTTTGTGCCAACGAAGGGAGAAAGAGAGCCGGTTCGAAAGCCGAAAGATAATTTACAGATTGGCGGAGGAGAATTTTACGGGAATTCCACTCAAAAGTCCCAGTTTACAGCAGTGGTCGGAGAAAGGGCGGAAACTCGAAAGTACGAGGATTCCATCAAAATTGGTGAGGGAAAAATGGAGATCCAAACGACTTCCAAAGAGACGTACCAAGTACAAAATAATGGTCAAACGCCCACAAGGTTTGTAAATAAGAGACGTCACGTTGAATCACAAATAACACTTGGAGATGATAAATCGACCATGTCTCAGTACAACCGCAAAAATTACTCATCAGATAGAGACCAGACTATTGTACGTAAGGAGGTAAATGAAACAACTCAGCAAAGAGTAGAACGAAGGAATACCTTCACAGCCTCCGACAAAGAACAGATGAAATCTACAATCAATAAGGTTCACTCAGAGAGTCAGACAAAATTGAACGGAACCACGCATGATTCGTCAAGAAACACGCAAGTGCAAACGAGTGAGAGTCGACAGACCCATCATGCTGCACAATCTGAAATTTCTAGGAATGTGGACCATCGTGAACTGCGTTCTTCTCGCACTGATTTATCCAAAACTGTACAACAACAAACACGTGAGAGCCATGAGATGCGCTCATCCCACTCAGAATCGACAAGAAATGCGCAACAAATGCAGCATCACCATACAGAGGTTCGTAGTTCACCACATACGTGCCCATTACATAGTCATCAAGGACCACAAACAGCCCGGACTCAAAGTTCTCACAGCACGACGACAGAACAACACACAAAACAACAACAAAGTTCTCAGAGCATGACGACAGAGCAGCATATGAGGCAGCAACACACTGGGCAGCAAATATTAAGGTCTGAGACAACCACAAAACAAATCCAATCACAACCCCGCAGAACTGACTCCACGTGGAGCGTACAATCTCAGAATTCAAATGGCAATCTTCGGTCCAACTATGGATCATCAAGTAACATACAATCGCAACCACGTAGAACTGACTCAACCTGGAGCATACAATCCCAACAATCGAACGGTAATCTTAGATCAAATTATGGTTCATCAGGTAACATACATTCCAGCTCTCAAATATCTCAAAATATTAAACATGATCATGCAACGAACCAACAAAAAACATCCTCATCCCGATCCTCACAATCGCATTCTTCAACTCGGGAAGAGAGGTCAATAGAGTCATCATCTCTACAGTCTCAAAAACAAAGTCAAACATACTCGAGCACAAGCAAATCGATCCTTAATTTGTCTGCAGAATCAGGGCCAAGAAATTACAGTCGGAACGATGAGCATCAACATCATCGTAAAAACGTTATTAGCAACACCTCCGCCGATGTAACAAACGCACTGCTAACTCGAAAATCTGATGTAAAATCAGCCGAGGCTCAGCATACAATTTCGTCAGCTGCTGTGGAGCAGAGAAGAAGTGTGTTGAATTTAGATAACCAATTTACGGGACATATAAAGTCAACGGACAGGCAAAGTCTCAGTTCTTTGCATAAACAAGAGAAAGGGGATATCTCATCGAGAAAATCTAGCAATCTGAATATAGGCACGTCGGGTCGGTTCCAAGGACAGCCAGAGTCAAAAGGTTATGGTAACTTTAATGCCACCGAGAGGGTAACTCGAGTGAGGCAAGGGAACTCATCCCACTTTATAGTCGGTGAAGAATACTCGCGTCTGGAAGGAGGAAGCACCTTGTACAGTAAAGAATTCTCCCCGAAAGTTCAGAAACCATGTCCAGTTCCTCATATGACAAGGAGCGAAACAGAGTATAAACACACCAGAGACACTAAAAGTCATAAATATTATATGCCGAAACGTATCGGCTAGACCTCATACATTTACATTTGAGACACATCATCTTTGCGAAGTGTGAAGTTTCCTCAACACTTTATTGACCTTTTAATTAGGGCACTTTTCATTTTAAAAACATCAAAATGTCTTTCAAAATTATATCGTATGTTTCCTATCAGAATTTGAATGAGCAGTTTGCGTTAATTAACATTTTACGCGCGAATTATATTTTCTGTCTTAACGAACAAGCATTGAATAAATCTGTGAAACTGGTACTTTTTGTCTCGAACATCGAACAGTGAAATTTCTCTTGTGAAAAGATAAATACGTTTCGAAAACACTCAATTCAAACGAGATTAGTCCTAAGAGCCCTTCTCTACTATTTAATGGAGTTTTGAAAATTTATTTGGAATCAACATAACAATGACGAAAGTCAATATAATTGGTTGGTTCCAAAGAAGCACCTAATCATTATTTTGTAAAATGTATTTCCTACATGTATTTGCATTGCATTCATGTATTTTTCAAATGAGTGTGAATTAAGAAATGAATTTAGACGAATCATCACAAGTGTTTAAATGTATCATGGTTTCATTATGATTGCTTTATTTGCATTGGTGGGTCTAGGAATGTGATTTTGTAGGTACTTACCTACTTGCAGAGAAACTTTGCATAAAATGATCAAAACTCTTCTTTTCACGATAATCGCCTTAAGGAAATACTCAGCCTCAAGTTTTGGAGGTTACCCCCTCCTGTTGATTGAGCTGTGTGATTACTTTTTAATTTAGGAAACGGAATAATAAATTGCGTGTGTGACTGAGATTTATTTGTAAAGACTGTGATTCTTAATTGATTAAAAGAGCTTCAATATTGTGCTTTGTAAAGAGGAAAAATAGAGCTATAGCTAAGCGTATTTAATTGGTAATTTTTTTCAGTTACTTTTATCGTTGAGCAGCTCCAAAGTAAATAACTTAAAAAGTTGAATGGGCATTTAAGTGAGCTTCATGACATATTTTTCCTTTACTTCTTACAATTTCACTCTGATTAAATTATTCATAAATTAAGCTAAGCAACGTCTTGATGTAAACTTCACAAATGTTTTAGTGCAAGATGAGTTTTGTGTAAGGATGATTATTTTATTTTTATACATGAGCTAGTAACCTTATTAGAACGCTATTTTTTGTAATAACCACAAGCAATTTTTTAGATTTTAAGTATGCGATTGTTAACCCCCAAAATTAAGAGGTAATGTGAAAAAAGGAGAAAAAACGCTGTGCTTCTTTGACACAGCAACGAAAGTGAAAGATTCTGTGAACAATTTTCAAACTAATGACTTAAAAGTTCAAATTTTCTTGAGGCAACTCGATAAAGTGCCATCCATCAACTTCAATCATGAAACTGATTAGCTATCATTGCTTAACTTCTCGTATTCTCTCATCTCACGCTATGTTGACAGGATCAATTTATTTGTCTTGTTTTTCCGAGTCTTTCAATATCTGTGCATCTCTACATGCATTGCACCTAACAGGAGCTTATAAAGCAGGGAGAACATACACTTTATCGAAAGAGAAAATCATAATGAATTCCTATCTTTAGGAATACTAGTATTTTTAATCCCTTGGGCGTATGATTCTTTTATCTATTTGAAAAAATGTACACATGTATGTATGCCCGATAACCACGACGTAAATAAAACACAGGCAAGTGTACTCTAAAATTTAATTGCGGGATAATTGTCATAAGCACAGCCAAAACACAATATTTCGGATACGTTCTCATTTATAAAATGTTGGAGATATCATTGAAAGTTATGTGCTTTGCAGTTTAAACAGGGTTTACAAATTAGGAATTTAAAAAGAAAAAAAATTGTTCTGCAAGATAGGCAAAGTAATGATTAATTGTTATATTTGTAAAATTGTTTTTGTTAAAATTATTTTTAATGCTAATTTTTTAAGAAAGAGGTTTTCAAACAAGTATTTTAGGCAAAAATTGGAGAATATTGTTGGTGGATCGACTTGTTATTTTCAATAAGAAGTAATTGAAGATAAATTCAAACACTCGTAATGTTACAAGCTGTGATACTAAAAACTTTATTTTTAAAATATAGAGCAGAACATTGGTGACATTTTACAAATATCATCTTGGTCAATAAAATCGATTTAAAAAAAGAAGAAAACAATAGGTTACCTTTAAGGGATATGCATGTTGTTTACTAGTCATAGGTTTTGAAAACTCTTGATTCCAGAGAGAATCCTACGAAGAGCTAATCTCTGGCGTTTGGAAATGACTCATTAATTACTAACTAGTTACCGAGTCAGGTTTTAGAATGGACGATTCTTATTTGGTTGTAGATTTAACTTTCAATCTTTCAAAGGTGGCTTTTGAAATACATTGAATCGATGTCTTGCTCCTTATAAATCTATTGAGTAGAATCGATTCTGAGGGAATTCAATTGAATCTCCAACGATTCGATACTTTTGCATAGGTTCAAACGGGTCGAGATTCTCGACTCGAGAAGAACGATAATCAGTGCTTCACAAGAACCCTACCACTGCAACCCTCCTATTTTCAAGCCAGACTTAATTTTAAAATTTCTGACGCGGTTTTTCCGTACCATTGAATTTGATTGCCTAGAGAAAATATTTTTCCAATTATTTTGGATTCTATTGTATCATGCTCAGAATATGAGATTACATTTACGTCGTTAAAAACGTATCACATCGAATTTCAATTGGTACTTCGAGAGTCTGAGCTTTTGATGCAGTTTTAATGTGTCATTCTAAATAATGGAGACAAAGAGCTTCTAGTACACCTACTTGCGAGTTACTCAATCCTAACTAGTGATAATAAATTTTTAACTCCAGTTACCACTTCTAACTTGGTGATAAGAGATAAAATCAACGTGTGATTATGTTCACTGTGCAATAAATAATTGGCCTTACAGTAAAAGTAAACTAGACAGGAGTCACCATTTCCTCTTTATTTTTAAGATCCACGAAAAATCTTCCTTTTTCTGGTTATGTATTATTTGTAACTTTATTTTTTATCAGTAAATTTTTTACGTTATTTTTGCTTTTTTATACTCGGTTTTGGTTTATTTTAATCCTCTCCTTATTTGTTTGGAGAAAAATACTCCGTTTTCTGATTAAATGATTACATTCAATTGGTCGTTCAGCATCGTAGTATTTTTACTGGGTGCACCGAACTGTATTTGTGCAGCTTGATGATGGATATGGATTAATACAGATCTGCCGTTTTGTGTGTGATTGATGACATTTTTCAATTCACCGATGATTTCACCAGCTGAGAAAATATTACAAAGTTCAGTTCAGTGTATGACTATACTGCACGAAAATACCCGCATTTGTAATATTTTCTCAATCGGTGCAGTCGCCGTTTAATTATTAAAATATCCTCAAGTTTTTTAAAGTCATCGACCACTCCTTCGGTTGAGAATAGATTGCAGATGCGATTATTTTCGTTCATTACAGTCATACACAGGACTGAACTTTGTAATCTTTTCTCAACTGGTGAAATTATCAGTGAATTGAAAAATGTCATTAACTATACGCAAAACGGCAGCTCTGGATTAATCGTATTCCAGAATATGTAAAGGGTAATGAAAAGGAGCTTCAAACCAAAAGCTGTTCCAGAAATCTGGCAACTATGTGTTATATCCATTTGATTGCATGAGGAACAATTAAATAGTAAAAAGGTCATGTGCACCCTCAAGAATCTATTTTTTCTCATAAGTTCAAATAGAATGAATTCGTGGTCACCAAATTTCTGGATCCACCCATGCTTCAAACAGATCTGTTTGGTCGCGTATTTCAAAAAGTGCTACGACACAAGTTCAAGTCTCACTGATTGACATTCTGCGAAAGATGGATTGTACTATGACTTTTAAAAGAAAGTCCTCTAATCGAGATTTTTCTCGATGAATTTTTCTTTAATTTGCCATCGTTTTAAATTTTTTGAGGCATAAGGTCACAAGTAGCCATAGTATGTGAGACTCTGAAGTACCTGAAAACCGTAAAAATTCGTAAATTGACCGAGAAATTATATAATGAAAGTTGTTATCAGGATACTTTCTTGTGAAAGCCGTAGTGGCGTAGTACAATGCGAACAATAAACCCACGTAAAATAATCGATTATTTTGCACAGGTTTAAGGTATTATAATTACTTTTGAATGAAGCTCAAGTAGTAGAAGAAAACGGTTGCCAAATTGCACGAGCCGCATTTAGCAACCGTTTACGATATGGAAATGATAAATGACTACAACCACTGTTTTACAAACGTTTATTATGCAAACGTTTAGGAATGTGCAATTTTAAAATGGCAGAGTTATGCAATAATAGAACACATGGCTTTCTAGGTGTGAAATAAAAAGACGCCCTACTTTAAGTAAAGCTAAAGTAATGTCACAAAATCAAATTTTTCTTCAATCAAAATAAGAAACTGAACGAGAGACTTAACATAATGAATTCTAATAAACACTTATATTTATGTATAAAAAAATGAAGGACAGAATATAAGAAAAATGAATGAGAATAGACGATGAACTTGAGAACTTAAATTGACAGACAAATGAAAGAAAAACAACAAACAAGAAAATAAGACATAAAAAGAAATACATTTAGCACTGAGGGTAATTTTTCCATGTTTTTTCATCACACTGAAACCTGCAGTAAGTTCAGATGAGCGTGTATCTAAACATTAATAATACTTGAAAAACAAATTATGAATTTTCTCTCCGTTTAAAACTAAGGTAGAGACCTCCAACTGGGGAAGATGAGAAAGTAGACGGGTCGTACTCCAGTTTTTTCTGGACCTTGGGCCGGGTGTGGACAGTGTAATTTGAGAGCAATGTTACCACTAGTGTTTTTGCATTCAACAGAACAAATCGATTTGCTGGAAAATTCAAGAAAAGTACACATTAATATTCGGTCGAACTACATAGTTCGTAATAATTGTATTAGAGTTACTCAAAACTGAAAGTGCAGTGGCAAGTCTCCGAAAAGAGCTCCAAAACCGCATATTTCTGACCATATTACTTTTTTTTTCGATTATCCGCGGTTTCGAATCTTCCGAATCTTTCAAACGAATATTTGGCCCCGCAAAGATTATTTTACAAATTCAACGAGTTAAGATCGGCGTTTCATTCGAAATGTTCGAAAAGAGAGTCATGAAAAATGCGCAGTGTAAAAATGAACGATCGCACTTGTGCTTTTTTGGTGCTGAAACGCAACGATAAAAAAATCCGTGTTGCAATTTTTTGCGCGGGTTGCATAACTTTGCACTGGAAGGCGCTTCGTGCGATACATATCGCGGGTCTTAGCGGAAATGCGTATTTAATATTTAACCATTAGAATTTGGAAACGCTTTTATACCAAATTTAGTTTTAATTTAAGTTACAAATAATCCGGTTTGAAGCAATCCGGAAAATTGAGAGTTTACTGTATGACACTCGAAAAAAAAAAGAGAAAAAATGAAGTGCAATTTCAAAGACAGTGCCGCACAATTAACCGCTAACAGTAACAGGAGCCAAATATAGAGGAGATATTTGTTTGACTGAAGGGGGATGTCTCCCCTGCCAAAAATGACCATAGGTGACATCAGTTGACATCAGGCTGATGTCAACCGATGTCAACTGATGTCAACTGATGTCAATTGATGTCAACTGATGTCAACTGATGTCAACTGTTGTCAACTGAAGTCAACTGATGTCAGCTGATGTCAAATGATGTCAAATGATTTCAAATGATGTCAGCTGATGTCAAATGATGCCAACTGATGTCAAATGATGTCAAATGATGTCAACTGGTCATATTTAGTAGGATTCAAACTGATTCCGGTGTTCCGGATTGATCAAAGAGAAATCAACTTATAATGATGCTCAAAAATTCATTATAATGTGACCAAAAACTCCTCTTTTCCTCTTATTTTACCGTGGAAAATATCATCAAATAGCACGGATAAGGATGTGTTTCCAAAACTTTTGGGGGGAGGACCCTCGAAACTTACTTTCCTTTTATTTGGATGAAAAGGTCCTAGACTTTCCAGTTTTCATTCTTCTTCTTCTTCTTCTTCTTCTTCTTGAAAAAGAATCATGAATACGCCCTTGCTGAATAGAATTAGTCAACAGTTAATGAATAAATACTTACCGATGCAAAATCTAGGACCATCGCCGAATGGCATGTAAGTCCCCGGCACGATATATTGTTTATTCTCCTCCGAGAACCGGTCCGGGTCAAATTTGAAGGGATCAGGAAAGTACTTTGGGTCGTGATGGAGCCCATGAAGTGAAATGTAAAGTTTCGTATTCTTATCTATCACAGCGTCAGAATCGGGGAGCTTGAAGGGTTCTGTGATTTCCCTGAACACAACTGGAGCCACCGGATGTAACCTCAGAGTTTCTGCACGAACCGAAAAATAAATCAGGAACATAAAACAGAATTATCGATTGAATATGTGTGAAATGTTTCATAGTTTTGATGTTTATCTGACCTCTGTAGGCTTCAGATGGAAACTCCATCATACTATTTCAGACCACCCAGATCAGGATTTTCGCTCCAGCGGAAATTTTTTCCTTGAAATTCCCGGATTTTGGATGGATTGGATAAGAATCGAGAACGGTGATTGGTGGAGACGACTCTCGTGGTTGCCAACTCTAATCAAAATACGGAATTTATCTAATTGGTTATAGGGCAGTCTTGAGCATCTGATAACCAATTCGACAAATTCCGTATTTTGAATAGACTTGTCAATCATGTGACTCGTCTCCACCAATCACCGGTTTCCAAATTCTTATCCAGTTCATCCAAAAGTCGGGATTTCAAGGATCGGCCTGCAAAACAGATGTCGGGCTGGATACTAAGTTTTGTAAGTAAATAGTCTCGTAGGGAATCGATCTCCATTGACCCAATTGACCAGTTTTTGCAAAAACTCGATTTTTTATATTTCGGCGTCTTTAGGCCTCTAAAAAAAGAGTAAAAGTATGTCTAGTGATACATCAGTCGAAAGGTCTTTGAAGAAGAAAAAATATGCAACCATAAACATGACTAGACCTATCCCTTTAAAAAATGGCGATATATTGAATTCTCAAAACCTTCCAATGTTTTAAAAGTTGCAATTTTGAAAGGGACAAGTATAACCCCGTCTGTGTTTGACACCATCATTTCTCCCTCTTAAGGTCCTATCGATTGATGTATCACAAACTATACTTTTACGCTTAAACATTTTTACTGAGGGACATAAAACTCTAATGATTCGGAGGGAGGAGACCGTGCGTACAAAGTCTAGGATAAAATAAACTTGCGACGTTAGTCGAAAGCCCTTGATCTGCATTCAGCATTTTCAGAATCCTTTTAGTTTATTGCATTGCACATTAGAAATTTATGCGGTCACATTGGTCAAATATGTGTCCGGTTGATTAAAAGATTGCACCAATGCACCATGCACATTTCAGTACAGTATGGTAGCGTTCTAGAATTCAACCATTTACTACATCCGTGCGAAAAAGATTACATTATCCTGTGATGTAGTATATCTATGTATATTGAAAAGTGCTGCTATTCATAATCTTTTCTGCATCGAGACAATGAAAGGATGAATTCTAGAACGCTACCTATATGACATTAAGTTACGAAAATACTCGCATCTGTAATCTTTTCTCAATCGATGGTGTCGTTAGAGACTTTAAAAAAAAGGCGGATATTTTGAAAATCCAACTGTGATTCCACTGATTGCGAAAGTATTACAGATGTGAGTATTTTCATGCATCACAGTCATACGCTGAACTGAACTGTGCAATCTTATGGTGGATCTAGCGTATCATCGGTGAATGGAAACTTTTTATGACATATACAAGGACCGGTATAGCTCTGCACAGAATGAAAAATATGTAAATGAATGGATTATTGGTAGATCGATTTCGAGTGTTGAGCTATTTTTACATGAAGCGCTTGTTTTGGCATATCTATTTATTTGAAGGCGCAATCTACAATTTTTTACTTGTTGATTAAATGAAACAGTCTGTCTTACATTAGTGGAAAGTTAGCTGTGTTCGTTTTGCCTGCCTCTTGATTTGAAGGCTGAGTGTTTTACGGACGGTATAATATTTTCCTTATTGCTTGCTTCTTTGCCCGAGTCCTTGCGGGCACGCATTTAAGCAAACAAAGAGTGATTAACTCAAAAATTAAGATAATAATCTGATAGATTCTTACCATTGATAACTTGAGTGGTGTACTGGAGTGATTTTAAAGATTCGAAGGTGATTTCATTATTATTTTCACTCCTAACAGTCTGAATTTCGTTGTAAATTTTTTCTTGAATTTCAGAATTAGAAGCAATTTCGTGCAAACAGTAAGTCAAGAGAACCCCAATTGGTTCAAGTCCTGCGTTTAGGAAGAAGGCAATGTTTGAAGCAATGAGTTCATCCGAAAATAGAGGATCTGAAAACAGACATTTTCAAAGGACCTTTAAATAGAAGGGTATCTGGAAAATCAATCTATAAAAGACGAAAACAAAAGGATATAAATTATAAAAATAAAAATAAATTTGACTGCGTGGCTGCTAAATTTTGATTAGAATGGTGGATCAAGACTGACTTGAACATTAGAGGAAGGTCTTTACTCAAGGAAATCCCTTAAAGATTGCGAGAACCGAAAATAATCCTACCTGTGAGCAACATGACTTCAACATTATGTACCTATATAAATAGTAAGCTAAATTGTGGGATTTTCTGGATCGGAGCATGTTTCAACATCACATTCTACCACATCTGCTATAATCGAAATGTGAAATTCGGACATTTTGCATCAGATGTTTGAAAAATGTGCAAACTATATTGACTGCTATATTGACTATATTGATATTGACTGCTGAATTTAAAATTTAACACCACTGAAATTTAGTTTCGGTCAGGGCGCTGAATTTTTCATAACGCTGTCCTTCTAAAAATGTTTGAGGAGTATTAAATTCTCATATAATAAGAAAAAACTAGTTTGGGCACCTTCAAAATTTTACTATGAGCATCCTCCATATTTTTTCGACAATTTTAGCATTGGCTATAGGATACTTAATAATGCTTAAAGTTAGTGACGCTTTTCCTCTCGTTGGATGAATGTCTACGTATAAGCACATACACACTTTCATTGTTGGAATCTTTGAATCACGCTGAACTCGCGAAACTTAAAAATATGTTCAATGTTTGAGTAACGTATGATAATCTTTGAGTAATCTTTGAGTGAATATAATCTTGTTATCAACATTATATGTATTAATTATCTTAAACCGGCAATCGACAAGTTCAATTTTATACTCTCAACTTTAAAATAACAAATTTCGAGTGAACTACGAGTATAATTTGCTTTATGGCTTAGCATATTCTTTGAATGGGGCTCTTGCAAACTTTTGCTGTAGGGGATTGAAGAGTTGATTTTTGCACAAAAACCTGTAAAAATGACGATGAGTTACTAAAAAATCACGGAATTCACTCTCAGAATCGGACTCGATGGCGGAGAGATGCAGGTATCATGGGAGATTCCCATCTATGTAGATTGAGACAAATATCTGTGTTTGTTTCCGTAGAGAAAGTGACATAATAGACAGGAATCTCCCATGATACCTGCATTGAACCGCCATCACGATATTGCCGTTATAGCATTTATATGAGTTTATTACTAAATTGGAGAATTTCCCAGTGTAATTTTCGTGATTTTTACTGGTTTTTACATCAGGTTGGACTATTCATTTGCTCGTATCAAAAGTTTGCAAGGGCCCCATTGGTATTTAAGGACTCTAAAATAGACTATTCTTCAAGAGCCTCTAATCTCTAGTAAAGAAGTAGAGGCATATGCGCCTGCAAAATTTCGCTGAGGCAACAAGTGATGCACGGTACCAATGATACCAGTTCAAGCCAAGTTAATGGAAATATAGGCGTAATGCGTGTTGTCTATACAACACTTTGCTGGCGTAACTATGTATATCTTCACTTGCGTCGTAAGTTCTATGAACCAGAACGAATTGAATTTGCTTTAGTTTGATTTTTGAGACATTTTAATTTTCATGTCAACGGCACGTCCTATCGCATTGGCGAGATTAAATCTTGATCGATTAATCTGAAATATTTTGAGGTCTGTTTTTACGATGCCAGAATGATCTCAGTTAATTAATTCGCCCTATAACTTACGCGATGCCACGAGTTTTGAAAACGCTTGCTCAATTTTTACATCAATCTCAATGAGCCTTTGTCAGTAATTTTAATGAGGGATTTAACTATCATGTAAACGCGAAAAGCTGGGACAAATATTATGACATTTTTTAACTTCCCGGTTTTTAGATGTTTAAATGGGGGTTTCTTATGATTTCAATTCAATTGTTATCTATTTGGTCATTAAATGAGAGTATGCATAGGCCATTATTGCCAACTGAGTTTTTTTTTAAAGCAAAATTGGCGGAGAGAATACTCTTGTGAAATTTTCCTTGACCCTTGTTCAGTGGCGGATCTAGAAAATTTTTCGGAGGGGGGCACGTCCATGAATTTTTAGATCTCAAGCGCTGCAGTTTGAAATTTTGGGCTATTTTCTGTTAAAAAAGGCAAATTTTGAGGCTTCTGCCCCCCCCCCCTCCCCCATCCCCCCCTGATGGATCCGTCAGTGCCGTTGTTCAACTCCGAGGTTTGAAACTCTCAGTCCATTTGTGCGGCTGATTTTCACCAAATGCTCTTAAAAAAATAAAATTAAAAGAACTTGATTGAATCCATTAAAAAATGTACCTGATGAATTGTCTTCTGAATTTCGAATATTCATAAAGAACTGGATAAAATCCTTTTCGGAAGCCGATTTGTGTTCTCTGAATGTTGCAGTGTCCTTGCAGGTTTTTAAGAAAAATTGTTCAAGGTCCGATGGTACAAGTTTCCACTTGAGCAGAGACGGTAATTTCGGATTTATCAACTCCAAAACTCGATAGACCAATCTCCGGAAATCAAACCTTCGTGAAGAACAGGAATAAATAAATTAAGAGCTATACTGTGTATAGTCATAGGTAGCTAAAATAAAGCGGGTTTGCTTGTGGTTAGTGTATTCGGACTGATTTTGAATTGAAACGATTTCAATGGCAAGTTATTTCGCTCAAGCTTTGCGCCTCTTTATTACCGGAGGGGATTTCTGAAAGAACTGAAAAAGTTTTATTCGCCCAAGCATGTTTTTTAAACTTTGGATTCAACTTTGTCACCACCATGTTTTGGCTGTGGTCATATTCTGTTTCTCAGGTGGAGTGAGTTTCCTCCTGTACATGTTATTGCGTCGGTTATTTTTGAAGGAGCTTAATAAATTTTAACGCAGGCGAAATACCTTGTGTGTTATGTTTGAGGACTTAGAAGTAGTCTTTGTTGAGAGCTATTTACCATTAATCTATATAAATAAGTTTTTGCAAGATATTTTGCAAGATTTAATTTATCTTTTTATCCATATTTTGGCAAAATGATACACATTTTTTTATAATGTAGCCAAAATCTTGCTTCATATCTGAAAAAATGAATTTTTTACCGTTTTGTAAAATACTTTGTTTGGATATTCTTTTTTTTAAAATGAAAAAAAAAAAACAAAAAAACAAAAACAAAAATCAAGTTTTATAACACGGAAAAAAAAAGATTGGTAAAATCGACCATCTGCGCTGATGTTGAAATCAGGTATCAAGTAGATGGTAAATGCAACGTACATAATGGTATAAATTAAGTTAACTTTTTGGTACGTTTTACCATCATTTAGTGAAATTTACCATACTTGATAGCTGACTCCAAAATTAACGATGCAGATAGTAAATTCTACCAGTTATTTTTTTCAGTGAAAGGTATCAGTGGATCCTTACGTGATAAAATCGTGGGTGTATTTTTTAATTAAAATACTTTGTTTGGATATTCTTTTTTTTAAAATGAAAAAAAAAAAAACAAAACAAAAAAAAAACAAAAAAAAAACAAAAATCAAGTTTTATAACACGGAAAAAAAGATTGGTAAAATCGACCATCTGCCCTGATGTTGAAGTCAGGTACCAAGTAGATGGTAAACGCAACGTACATAATGGTATAAATTTAGTTAACTTTTTGGTACGTTTTACCATCATTTAATGAAATTTACCATACTTGATAGCTGACTCCAAAATTAACGATGCAGATAGTAAATTCTACCAGTTATTTTTTTCAGTGAAAGGTATCAGTAGATCCTTACGTGATGAAATCGTGGGTGTATTTTTTAATTGTTTTATCTCCTCCCGCCGCAGAATTAGTTTTGACGCCCATAACACTCGCCCAGATGGCATCTAACGTATAGTTTGATAGAAACTCGTATCCGTTCACTTCGACGGACCCAGTTTTCTCCATCAATTTCCGCAGGTGAGCGTCATAGTCATCCGCGCACTCTTTCAAACTCAAGAAAATATTCTTCAATCTAGCCGGGCTGAAGGCCGGAGAGAGCTTGTGCCTTACTTGGCGCCATTTATCACCGGTGAGTCTGAACAAATGGGTGGAGAGGCGGTTCAGATCTTCGTCTAAAGCGGGCATCCTATCGTGGATCTGCGAAAATCCTTCGATCAAAAAATTTCGAACTAGTTTTGGGTCCCGAAGGATGAGAACTGGGGTCAGCAGCTCGTAGGTACCGCCATATTTGTGACCCTCAAAAGTTTGATATAGTCCGAGGTAACTGGATGAAAACGAATCGAGGCCCAGGTAGAATCTCATGGCCCGGATAAAGCTTTCAAGCAAGCTTATGCTCGGGATCCCGCGACTGCTCCAATACGTGAATTTGGTCCTTAAAAATTGGAAGATGCATAATAGAGCACTTGTGTAAAGTAAAGTGCTCACTGAAACCAATTGGTAGCCTTTAAGGAAATCCATCATTTTCTGTGAAAAAAAAAAAACAAAAATAAAATAAACACATTAATAAAAAAAAAAAAGAAGAAGAATAGAAATTCACTCGCTATCAGCTTATATGAGCTTAGTAAAAATATTGAGAAATGATTAAGTAGGTCGATTGTTTCAAAGAAGGAGAGAAAGAAAGAATTTCCCCGTTTTACGGAAGAGTACCTACAAAAGTTTGGAAATGTCAATAAGGTGGGGGAAAAAATAAATAAATAAATACACAAATAGATTGAAAACGGGAAACTCATAAGTTTTGCAGAGATAGAAACAGAAGAAATTCCTATAAAGACAGTAGGGAAGGGGGAACGGAGAGAGAAAAATGCGAAACAGAATCATTCCCCTCATCCCAAACAAATAATTGTGCTAGTTAACCTAGTTTAAGAGGGCATTAGAATGACAAGAATGTAATCAGTATGTTTAATGCCAGTTTTAAGATGCAAATACGCAAAGAGATAATCTTTCTTATATGAGAGCTAGATAAACGTAAATACAAGTCTTCATTGTAATGAATCTTAAGATGAAGTCAATTTGGAAAAGAGAAAAAAAGAAAGAAGAAAAGAAAAGAGGAAAGAAAGAGAGAGAGAAAGAAAGAAAGAAACAAACAAATCAAAAACGTAGTACGTATTTCTACGAAAACATCATACGTTAACATCGTTCTATGACCATTGGCGTAGCAAGAAAATTTTGATTGGGGGGGGGGGGCGGATTCGGTAACCCCTCTGGGCGGTCTAGGGAGGACACCCCCATCCAGCACGAGAAGGTTAATCATGAGGGGGGGGGGGGTTATCACCCAAAATTTTGCATATTTATAGCCGCTCTCGGACGTGATTTCAGGCTATCCACTGTCCCCACCTCTCAAAGTGCAATTTTCCGTTCCTTCACCAATAAAAAAACCGATCAAACTAGAAAAACCAATATTACAATATTAGTTTTTGCTGCTCGTATATTCAAATAATAATACATCGTAGAATATCACAAAATGCCTTGACAGTGTTTTTTATTTCGTTATTCGTTATTCCTTTTTTTTTCATTTTTTTTTTTATTTTTTAATATTATTTTCTCCCCCCCCCCCAGCTCCATAGTAGCAACGCCCTTGTCTATGCCTTAACAATAGACCGGTCTATTAATCTTGAAAGATATAGCGATGGGTCTGCTTTTATAATTGAAAACATTTGTTAAAGAAAGAAAGGAGGAGTGTCAATAAGGCCGGTTTTTGGCCCCAAAAATGGTCAATATTTAAGATGGTCTAAAAGTTCGTGTAAAATGGCTCTACTTACTCTTAAAGGCTTATATTTTTAGGTTTGGGTGGTGTTTTCGGGTTATTCGAACTTTAGAAGCGTATTTTACCACCTCAAAGTGGGTTGGTTTTGGGTTTTTCACGGAAAATGCCCGATTTTGCGTTAAATTATTGAATATTTAGATGTGAGCCGAACATAGTTCGGTTTTCTCCTTTAGATATGTTATTACACCACTAAAAATGAGTAACATGCTGCAATATAGTCACCGAACTATGTCCGGCTCGTACTTAAATATCAACTTTTTTGATTTCGTGAAAATGGAAAACTTGAACGAATTCGATTAATATCAATGTAGTAATGCTTATATTGCAACCTGGCCACCTGTCAAACCATGAAATACGTTTTGCAGGTTGCAAAGATGCAGTTTTGTATTATTGTACGTAAATTTTTAGAATTCGTTCAAGTTTTCCATTTTTACGAAATTAGAAAAGTTGATATTTAAGTACGAGCCGGACGTAGTTCGGTGACTATATTGCAGCATGTTACTCATTTTTAGTGGTGTAATAACATATCTAAAGGAGAAAACCGAACTATGTCCGGCCCACATCCAAATATTCAATAATTTAACGCAAAATCGGGCATTTTCCGTGAAAAACCCAAAACCAACCCACTTTGAGGTGGTAAAATACGCTTCTAAAGTTCGAATAACCCGAAAACACCACCCAAACCTAAAAATATAAGCCTTTAAGAGTAAGTAGAGCCATTTTACACGAACTTTTAGACCATCTTAAATATTGACCATTTTTGGGGCCAAAAACCGGCCTTATTGACACTCCTCCTTTAAATATTTTTCGAGGAAAAGATCTATGGAAAGGAGCAAACACATTTTGGTCAGGAAAAGGATCTGCGTTGCGTATTTTCCAAGATAACCACTTGACGCAGTGTCACCCTCGGGTCATGATTTCAGATGCTCGATCCTCGGTCATTACGCAACTCATAGAACTTTTCCATTGGTGTCACCGTTCTCCTTGCGATAATATCGGTGAGATCATGAATAAAATTCGGTCCTTAAAGACCCACAGGATTAATTAATGGACCAATACACCGGCGTTGGAAGCTACGCGCCTCTAAAACTTTCGTCATTGGTCGCGCGGTGTAGTTTTCCTCCCCCGAATGAATTTAATTTATTCCTCGCTTAGTTGTGAATATTTTTCAACAAACTTTGAAAGTTCCCTGCAACTTACATATTTTTTTTTTGCATCCAACTTTAACTGAAGCTCGACTTCTTCATAACCTCACTTGAAGGTTTTAAGAAACGCAGACTCTTACTCGCGAGAGATTTCAGTACGAAACATACATTGCCCCGAACTTAAGGGTAGAATTGAGAATTCTACCCGCAGCGCGACCGTTTGTGGGTTTTAGAAACGTCAACCAAATGATTATTCAAACATTGCAAAGAAAAAGATGTATTTTAATAAAAAAAAACGAGATAAATGAAACTAAATTAATAATAATTGATCTTGTATTAAAATTAAACTCACTGACGTAAAAGTCGAAGCAAAAGGCCTCTTTCAATCCAGTAGCGTAGCGTGCTGTTTGGCAACGTTGTCATTCGTCCATTTAAACCCATGAAAAAGGTCGAATGATAGGGTGTTCGGTGAACACCTTTGCATTCGACCTTTTAAACGGGTTTAAATGGACACAATACAACGTTGCCAAATTGCACGCTACGCCAATGTTTCAATCATCATCATTGGCAAAGTTTAACAAGCAAAAAATTAACAACAATAAAAGCAATAAAAAAACAAATTTTAATACAAGATTGGTTATTATGATTTTAGTTTCATTTATCTCGTTTTTCCTTTCAAATAATTTATTTGGTTGTCGTTAGTAATGGGTCATATTGCAATGGAGAAGTGTGTAATTTGGCAACGTTGAATTTTGTCCATTTAAACCCATGGAAGAGATTTGACTTAGATTTAGATCTTTCACGTTGGTTTATGTATATAGATGAAATGCAACGCTGCTAGATTGCGCGATTTTCTATTATATCAGTTCCACGAGTCTCAAATTTAATACCATGAAGCTTTACTTTATAATGGCCTCGAACGCGAGAAAAACGGTCATATTAATGGAAAAGTTCTAAGTTGCGTAATTACCGAGAGAACAGCATTTGAAATGGTAATATCCTAAGGAATATGCGGATGATGTCATTTGCGAGAAACAGGGTGTTGAACAAATAAAGGGAGTTCCGTATTTTAAGTGACTTAAAGTAATCTGCGATTTTCATAAAACGCTGAAGAAACAGCTGTTTAGTTTATTTTCTATCCCTGAAATAGAAGCGAGGTTATAGGATTCGGTAGACCCCCAAAAACAGGACCCCCCCCCCCAAGAAAATTTTCCAATTTGCCTGCCACATTGGTGGCCGCGCAAGGAATTGAAGGGGAATTTTGCCCTCTTATTTGCATGTTTCACGATTGATTGGACTCTATAAATTACTACTCTAATAAAAATAAATTCCGTGCCCTAATAAAAACAAAAATTAATCCGATCAGTGGCGTACGCAGGAGGGGGCTAAAGCCCCCCCCCAGACTTCCGATTTTTAGGGGTGGAGGGGAAGGGGGGAATCATTTTTAGTCAAACGCTCATCAGTGCTAGCCCCTCAAAAAAAAAAATCTGCGTACGCCACTGAATCCGGTTATCACATTATTAACTAGCAATGGCAATCTCAAATGGAATTTAGTTAAATATCATGATTCGTACTGTGCTTCAACCTCAATTATAACTGATTACCTATTTTAGTTATTTGCCAGTAATTATTGGAAGAGTACAGCTGAGTAAGTTAAATACTAACGCGTGTGCGCTGTCTCTGTTATTCATTGCTCACGAGGCTTTACGAATTTTCGCACCTCTCAAATCTTCATGAATAACTAAAGCGCATGTTTTCACCCGCCGGTGTGTGAGCATTTACTCATTTAAATTTAACTGTATGACTATCATACCTTTTTTCATCGTAATTATTTTGATTTGTCATGAAAATAACGTAGCTTTATACACTCTCTGGCAAGGTATATGGAAGAACAGGTATGGACAGGAGGCGGGGTTTAAGGGGCTTTTGAGTTTTCCCGCCAAATGATGACGACACGCTTGCTTTGGCGATGACGTAGCCGTCACCTACTGCAGTAGCGAGAGATGGGGATCACGGGAGAGTGAGTGAGATAGTTTGAAACGGTAAGCGAATTTTATCGCGACCGTCTGGAACATCTGTGACGTAGCCGTCAACCCCTGAGATAGGCTCCGCCTCCTGTCCATACCTGTTCTTCCATATACCTTGACTCTCTGGTTTAGAAACCATTAATCAAATATCAAGACTATCAACATTGAGTATAAAATAAACCACTTAAATATGTCAACGGCCGCAGGGATGCGAACCGTTGCAGAATTTAGAACCGGTTCCGGTTCCAAATCATTTGATAAATTTAGAACCGGTCCTGGTTCCGGTTCCAGCATGGGTCTGAAACCGGTTCCGGTTCTAGAACCGGGTTCCGATTTCCGGTTCTATTTTCTTTATTTTTCCCCAAAGTACTACTTTCAAGCAGGAAAAAACTTTAGGGCTTTTGCGCAGTGAATAAGATTTATTGTTTAGTATTATTCCACAAGAAAACAACATGAGAAAAACTTTGATTCTTGCAATTTGAGGATAAAAATCAGGCAAAAATACTTACTTCAAAATGTATCCTAAGCATGTTTCCAAAATTCTTTTTGAAAAAGTTAGGGTTATGAAAAATGAAAATCATGCAAAACGGCAATTTTGGATCAATGCGAACATAAGTCCTTAAATGAATCGAGTTTCAGGAATCTATGTGGAACCGGTTCCATTTGCGGTTCTCAACTTTAAATTCGGGTTCCGGTTCGTGGTTCCGGTTCTGACGTAACAGAAGATCCAGGTTCCGGTTCTGGTTCCGGTTCGCATCCCTGTCAACGGGGCAGTAAACCAAATAACAAATATTTGTCAAACTTAATAGCCTCTGTCACACGTACCTACAAAAAGGTTCATATACAAAATTAGAGCACTAACTGATCGGTGCAGCTAATTTTGGCTACAAATTGAATCTGGTGATGAGCGGAAACCAAGCAGCGCTCACTTACTTAAGTAGGTACTAGAAACCACACTTCTTACGTGTAACTGTGTAAGAGGGGCTATAGGAATACGAACGGAATTAAAACGGAATGTTACCACCTTAAACTGGGGACGGGATAAAACCACACCCGAACCAACCGCAAACCCGGCCTTTCCAGAAATAATTTTTTTTTTTTTTTTTTTTAAATAAAAATTTTGTATTTTTTTTTTTAAAAATAAAAATTTAAAATGAATGAAATAGATTTTTATTTCTTCTCTTTTCTTTTTATTGTAACGGCTGCTGAGTGCAGAAAAGGTGCACGTCCAAAATTTTATTTTAGTTGAAGCTCTGAATGTGCTGGTTGTCGATAAGGGTCAATGGATTTTCTCATTTAAATGAAATCGTTCACTGGGCGTCCGGGCGGTGTCCACTTTCCATATTTTTAACTGGATAAAGTACCTACTAATAAGCAATAACCATAAGCGTTTTGAATTATATGATTGTAACTCAGTTTTTCAAAAAATGGACGTACCCCACTACTGCACCCAACAACTCAAATTTCAAGCTAGATAGTCCATGTTCGACTTTGATTCAATTATTTTCTAAAAATAGTAAACTATCGAACCAATCGATTGAACGATAGGGTTAGACCACAAACTGAACCAGTTGAATCTGCGTCAACTTTGAGTTTTCTGTACTTGGAAAATAATCCCGAACGTTCACTATTAAATATTAAGAGATATTTAAAAACTCACGCAAATAATTTGGGAGAGACCAATCGCCGTTCATCACACACTTATCTTAGTCATATTTTTATAACGTTTAGAATTAGAATTTTCTGAAACAAAACAAAAGCGCTTGATGTGCTAGGAGGCGCTCAACGGATTAACATACTAGTTTTCTTCATCTTTCCTTAACGTTTCAGAGGCTCTATCACACCTATGTATTTCCCCTTTAATCAGCGATTCCCCTCCTTCGCTAATAGTAAATAAGCCAAGGACAACGAGTCATAGATGAAAATCTATGCTCCTCATCGATCAAACGTGGGATGAGGAGAAAAATGAGATGAAAAAAAAAAAAAAAAAAAAAAAAAAAAAAAAAAAAAAAAAAAAAATAGAACTTGCAGATAATGCAGGCGTACATTCGTACAATAAGACTCACCGCGCGAATCGCATAGTGCATACAATAATAATACAAGACTATAAAAAGACACGATTATGAAATTATTGATTTGTAAAGTTCACTTTCAGTTTATTGTTGATCCGCGATTTTCAAATTAATTGTGTTGGGATGAGCAATAAAACGTACTGTGCCTATTATTTCTTCTCCACAACAACCAACATTAGCTTATAGAAGAACCATAAAAAAGAGGCTATGGGCTTCATCATGCGTAGCCTAGTCATGGGCGTGGCTAGATAGTTTTTCTGGAAGTGGCCAAGTTTGGAAATCCCACCGGGCGGCCTGGGAGGACACTTCTAAGCTTGAGAGGGGGGTGTCCAGAAAATTTAACAAATTTAGCTACTCTCAGACGTGGTTTTAGGCTATCTCTATCTAGCAAAGCATAATGTATGTTCCTTTGCTTTTAAAAAAAAAAAAAAAAAAAAAAAAAAAAAAAAAAAAAAAAAATACCACAACCATACTTATCAAATTAGAAAAAAACAATCTTACATTTTTATTTTTTGCTACTCTTTCGTTCAAATAATAATAATTCGCAGGATGTTAAATATAATACCTTAGGATAAAGTTTTTTATTTCGTTATTCGTTTTACGTTTATTATTATTTTTTTTTAAATTATTACTGTATTTTTTTTCCAGGATCGAATTTTCTTGGGGTGGACATGAAATTCGTTACGCCATAAGCTAAGTGCGTGCGAGTGAGTGTAAGTGATATTATGTCTATCTGCCTCACCACTCGCACTCATTGAGGCTTATAGGACTTTTCGTAATTCATCATTTCATGTTTATTTTTGAATATTTCAGCTTGAAACTCATAAAGGTTTTCTTCCCAGGTATGTTTGCTGACGTTCCTCAAATTTGTACTTTTGGCGTAAATTCTTCAATGGGTCTGTTGCAAACTTTTGCTACTGCGATGAAAAGTGTTTAATCAATGTAAAATCGCCTGAAAAGTCCATTAGTGGCATCATAAAGTCATAAAATGCAATAATAAACTCACAAGAGGCGTTTAATGAAACCCAAGATGGCGGAGAAATATCGAGCCATTTGTATGCATGCACCACGAACATCCAAGGATGGCCAACTTTGACAACCTCAGTGGAGGTAGAGGTTATGTGTTTGTTTATGTTGTGATTGGTTGTGATCAATACTGTGAGGTTGGCTATCCTTGGATGTTCGTGGTGCATACATACAAATTGCTTGATATTTCTCCGCCATCTTGGATTTCATTAAACGCCTCTTGTGAGTTTTTTATTGCATTTTATGACTTTCTGATGCCACCAATGGACTTTTCAGGCAATTTTACATTAAATTAAACTCTCTTAATTGTTGTAGCAAAAGTTTGCAACAGACCCATATCAGCCAAAAAATGTTGACTTCTTGAGCAGCGCTAATGGCGCTATCCGTCGGATTTTAATCTGGACAAGCTTCACCTGGAATTACATAAATAGATCACAATATGGGATATTGATTTGAAGGAACTTGGGAAATTACGTGCGAGTAAACAAACAGTCCCCGAAAAAGGGTTACGAATTCTGCCTTAATTTATGGTTGTGCTATAGCTAGCGATATCATCGGGTAGATGAAGAGAGCACCATCACTTAACGTTGATATTTGTCTGACTTAATGAAGTTATTGAGGAGTTCTTTGGAAAAACCACGAATAAAACAGAGGAAATGGGGAAGCTCCAAGGTTATAGATTAAAGAGGTATGCTCATCTGACTTTTCGCCACAAATTCAGCGCAGCGGCGCGCAGTTCAAAATCACTGCAGGCAAGATGGCCGACAAAAGCAGAAAACGTATATTCTTTGCAGAAAACATTAAGCTGCCCTCTGCAGGAAATCAGAAAACAACCCAATGTTTTCTGCAAAGAGTATACGTTTTCTGCTTTCGTCGGCCATCTTATCCGCAGTGATTTTGAATTGCGCGCGCGCCACTGAATTTGTGGCGCGAAGTCAGATGAGCATACCTCTTTAATCTATAACCTTGGGTATGCTCCTTCTCAAAAATTCACAATGGGGCTCTTGCGAACTTTTACTATAAGCAAATATACAGTCCAATCTCATGTAAAGACCAGCGGAAATCACGAAAATCACACTAAGAAAGTCTAAAATTCAGTCATAAACTCATATATTCTGCTATAACGGCAAGATCGTCATGGTGGTTCAACGCACGTATCATGGGAGATTCCTGTCTATCATGTCACTTTCTCAACGGAAACACAGAGATATGTCTCATTTTAGATAGGAATCTCCCATGATACCTGCGTCTTTCCGCCATCATGCCCGATTCTGAGAGTGAATTTCGTGATTTTTTAGTGTACTCATCGTCATTTTTACTGGTTTTTATGCAAGAATCAACTCTTCAATCCCCTATGGCAAAAGTTTGCAAGAGCCACATTTCAAGTGTTACTGTGGGTGTTTCTATGAGTTAAACGCGGGTTATTCATTAAATCTGACGAATGATCTAAGCTCCAATGGCGCAGTTGCAAGGGTCTGAAGTGGTGTGTTTTTTATTAAAGAAAATGAAAGTATTTGATGAGCTGAGAGAAAAGATGCCTTTGGTTTCTAATTAAGTCCGATTGTTCCGAAGCTGAGCTTTTTGCCCTAAATACATTGTTTTAAAAGAAAATCACGCGTAGTGACATCACTACGCACACTATTTCTTACAACTTTACACGTGTGTATCTCTAAAATCGGGACACTTATGAAAAGACCAAAGGCACCATTATTCTCAGCTCATCAATAAGTTCAATAATTATTATTTTTTTTTTTTTTTTATAAAAAATATATCATTTCATCAGACCCTTGCATTTGCCCCATCGTCCTCACAGAATCTCTTCACAGAACTCTTGCTGATTAACATAGTTTTAGCAATAAGGGTGAAATCACGCCATTAGATGGTTCTTACATTGTATTTATAGCGATTCGGATTCTTAAAATTAACCATATAATTATGAATATTAACCGTATGGCTCGACAGTGAATATTCACCGCATGACTGTAAATATTACCGAAAAGTCCTGCATTATTCAACCATTTTACGGTAAGTCTAAGTATTCTAGCCCATCCAAATCTGTACACAATATAGAGAGACCATCTGAGGGTAAAATTTACCCATCCACTCAGTGGCGTCGCGTGCCATCTGGCAGCAATGCAACTGCTCCATTTAAACTCATTAAATATATCGAATTTTCCTTGTGCACTGTGAACCCCCTGAATTCGATCTTTTACATGAGTTAAATTTGATAGAATACAGTTTTGCCAAATTGCACGCGACGCCACTGCATCCACCCTTTTCAATCCTACGCTAAGCTTGCATTTAAAATATCGTAACCCTTGAAGATGATCAGTGCAATGAAAAAGCACACATCGGTCAACCCTTTGACTACCAGGTTAGGAAGACAAAAGCCCCGCTTGTTCATTCAAATTAAATGAGTAGTGATTTTTGCCTATCCCTCCAATTGAAGGCACTCGTCGACGAAACTTCTGATGCCAATAAAAAATGTAAATGTAGTGAGGTAGTTATAGTTGAGAAAAGGAATATAAATATATTCGGGCGTGGTATTTAAAGAGTTAAGATTCGCGCACCACTCGCGCATTAAAAACCTCTGAGCTCCAATATAATAAAATTGATTTGTTGAATTATCAATTTTTAGAAGTCCAGAGTAGTTTGTTTTGTATGCACCCTGTGTTTTTATTTTCGCATCTGGTGGTGATTGTGGATCATCTCATAGAAATTGTGTTCTATAGCCGATACTAATCGTATTAGCGAACCTCGTCGACTCGAGCAAGGTTATGCGAATACAATATGTCATAAATGTAAACAAAACTGTACGGAAATGTTTTGATCGTCTCGGACTCATCGCATTAACGGCTTAAATTTATTCGAGTCGAGCAAGTTGTTCATCGCTCTTTGGTCTGAAATCGAAAAAAAGTGTGGCCAAAAAAAAATCAGTGAAAAAAAGTCATCAAAAATTTACGTTTCCGACCTTTTAATCTTTAATTAAATTTTTCCAGTGACATTTCAAAAGTGTTCTCTGTGATTAAAATTGAACTTGATAATTTTCAAATGATAAATGGATGAGAAATTTACTTCCTGATTTTTGGCCACTTTTCAAAGATCTTAGACCACAGTGCGTCGCATCAAGAATAGCATCACCCATAATATCATATGATAATTAATAGTCTCGATCCTCTTTGGTCTGAGATCGAACAAAAAAAGTAACCAAAAATCGGTGATAAAAAGTCATCAAAAATCATCGTTTACGACCTTCTAAACTTATTTGAAACTTTCCAGTGACAGTTCTAAGTTTAAATTACTACTTTAAAGGTTTCTCTTGGAATAAAATTGGTCTTGATAGTTTTTAAATGATAGATCGATGAGAAATTTACCTCCTGATTTTTGGCCACTTTTTGACGATCTCAGACTGAAGTGCGATCATCGACTTCATCTCAAATTAATACGACGGTTCACAATCACCCCTCTATCCTTCTCTCCCGCTCCCCCTCTCTCCCGCTCTCCCCCTCTCTCTTCCCCCATCACCACCATGGGTTTAAATTTTGGGCGGTCCAAGTTGTTGTTGTTGCTTCGGCATGACTCATCACTGTTTGTCTTCACTGTTCTCAATCAAGAAGCAGTTATCGCATGCCATCATCAATGTAAATGCATGGGCAAACCTGACGTATTTTCAGACTTTTTTCTTAAATTTTTCTTCCAGCTTTGGTATAGAAAAAGGCGTCGTTGAACGCCCGAACGTCGAATCGAATGTCCCGGACGTGTGTTTTCATGTTTTTCATATCTGTGTACCGCATTTTTGTTTATGTTTTCATTTATGTGAAAAAATATGTATATTCCGTTTGCTCTACTTCGTTGCAGACACTGTTTTTTTTAAAGATTTATTTCACTTTAACAGTAACGCACCGATTGAAAGTTTTGCCACATTATTTCTCCAAGAAGCAGCCGGTCATCGTGACCTTGTCTTAACCTTCTTCTTTGTCCTTAATCATTTAGATGCGATTTTTTTTTTTTTGCTTTGTTTGTTGTTGTTTGTTGTTGTTGTTGTTGTTGTTGTTGCTTTTTTTTGTTTTTGTTTTTTTGCGAAAGGTCAATTTAGGTGATTTTCATCTAAATCTCCCCTCCCCTAAGTGGTTCAGTCGGTGAATTTTTTTGGGGGTAACCTCTCCAAAAATTTAAGATTGCATTACTGTAACCATTTCCTGTTATAAGAGTTAATAATGTACTTTTTATGATCAATAATTGATAGAGGAAGAAGAAGCAGAAGAAGCAGAAGAAGAAGAAGAAGAAGAAGAAGAAGAAGAAGCAGAAGAAGAAGAAGAAGAAGAAGGAGAAGAAGGAGAGGAAGGAGATGAAGAAGGAGAAGAAGGAGAAGAAGGAGAAGAAGGAGAAGAAGGAGAAGAGGGAGAAGAGGGAGAAGAAGGAGAAGAAGGAGAAGAAGGAGAAGAAGGAAAAGAAGGAGAAGAAGGAGAAGAAGGAGAAGAAGGAGAAGAAGGAGAAGAAGGAGAAGAAGGAGAAGAAGAAGAAGAAGACGAAGAAGAAGAAGAAGAAGAAGAAGAAGAAGAAGAAGAAGAAGAAGAAGAAGAAGAAAATGAACCGATATTTTTAGCCAGGAAAAATTTGTTGGGGTAGGGGGGGGCGAGAGGAGTGGAAGGTTTCATTTTTTAACCCCCTTCCCTCCTCCTATCCTCCTCTGTGGGCCAAATTTCATCAAACTGGCCATAGTAGGTCCACTGAAGTAACCTCGCTTATACCGTTTCTGAAAAATCTTTCACAAAATCAACTCTTGGAGCGAAAATCGCCAATTTTAAAGACAGTTCTTTGCGTTGTGATGGGTAACGTAGCGTGCAATTTGGAAACTTTGTAAGTACTGTGTCAATTAAAACCCATGTAAAAGGTCGAATGCAAAGGTGTTCTCCGAATACCCAATGGTTCGATCTGTTTCATGGGTGTAAATGGACGAGCTGCAACGTTGCCAAACTGCACGCTACGCCACTGAGGCGATGTTTCTGCTTAGTGAACATTGATAAAAAAAAAAAAAAAAAAAAAAAAAAAAACATGTTTAGGTAGTAATTTATTATTCTTACAGGTCATATAATCTTATACTAGTAACAAATAAATTGAAAAACAAATAATTACTTACAAGTAAAATAAACAACAATTGGATTACGCAGAGTCAGAACATCTTTGCTTTGATTTACAGATTTACAAATGGAAAGTATTGGACTGAAAAAGATGTCAACTCGCATTTTGACAAATAATAATAATTCAAAAAATAAAACAAACAAAAAACAAAACAAAAAAATTAAAAAAAAATAATAATAATTAAAAAAAGAAAATGAAGCAAAAAAATTATAGAAATTTAATCGTATACATTGCATAAATTGTTAAAATGTGTGCTTTGTTTGTTTGTTTGTTTCAAAATTTTAATGTTATTCGCCGCATAGTTGTATGCGGTGAAAAAATTAGCTTCATAATAATATACATGTATAGCTGCAAACAAATATATGAAACCATATGCAAGCCAGTGGCGTAGCGTGCAATTCGGCAACGTTGCAATTAGTCCATTTAAACACATGAAAGAGATCGAACTATTGGGTGTTCGGTGAACACCTTCCCATTCGACCTTTTACATGGGTTTAAATGGACACATCGTTACCAATTCTCACGCTACGCCACTGATTGCACTGATGCAAGCTGTATATGCATGTTGAATTGTTGAATGACCCCCACAGAAATAAAAAAAACTATTCTTTTTAAAATATAAGTACCTAAAAACTTTATTCGTTGATTCCTTGGTCTAAATAGGATACTTGCTACCGAACCACTCTTGTTTTTATGATTCTGACCTTTCAAAAATGCAATGAATTATAATAAAGACTTACAATCGAGTATTTTTTTTTTAAAACTCTACATAACTGCTGTTTTGGGATAGCCGCTTTGTTGACCGCTGCGAACAAAAAACGCGATGGAGAAAAAAAATTGGCAACGAATTTGGCAACGTTGTATTTGATCCATTGAAATCCATGCAAAAGGTCGAATACGAAAGTGTTCACCGAACACCTAATAAATCGATCATTTTAATGGATTTAAAAGGACGATATGTAACGTTGCCAAATTACACGCTCCGCCATTGCAGGTAAAATTCGCGATGTTGTTTCTTTGTTAGAATTAAAGGGACAGTAACGGTTTCAACACTTGATTGCTTTGGTCTTTTATAGGTGTTGCATTGCAATCCTGATTATTCTGTGATGATATGCGGTAGAAAATTAGATGTAATTATTGATTTAGTCGCGAGTAGAAACGCTGCCGTCTCGATTTTATTTCGCCCCGCGAATTAATTATAAAGCGGGCACTCTTAAAGAGGCGTCACTTTTGAGTTCATAAGATATAGATTTTAAAAGTTCTCAATGTGGATATCATCGACATCATTTTTTTCCTCGTCATTTTACAATCATATTATTGTATGTGAATAAGTATATGTAAGTACATGATTGTATGAAAGCACTAGCGTACGCAAGGACATGGGCGGATCTCAGTAGCGGCTCGTGCAATGTGGCAACAATGGACTCCCTCCATTTAAACCTATGTAAAATAATCGATTCTTTGGTGAGGCGCTGTGCCTCACCTAGAATCGATCTTTTAGCACAGATTTAAATGGCAAAATAGCACTGTTGCCAGATTGCACGAGCCGCTATTGGCGGATCTAGCAATACGGCAACCACGAATTCATCCCATTTCAACGTATGAAAGACAATCGATTCTTGAGGGGACCACAGCTCTTTTAATAAATCGATAGTTTCTCGTACATTCAAAGGGGGACATTAAATCTCGTACATTAAATCTGAATAAGACGGAAGGTACAGTCGGGAACAAAAAGAATGTCAGATAACTCCTTTAGGTAGGCCACCTGCAATGCTTAAACTCATTGACATAATGTGTTCCGGGTGGTCTATTTCAAGGAGACGTCTGACAATCTTTTCGTCCCCTACTGTACATCATTGTATACTGTAATGTAGTCAAAGATCATGTGTGATGCATGCAAATAATTTTTCATCATGCTTATCAGTGTTGCCAAATTTTGGATAAATATATCCAATTTCTAACATATAACAGCTCAGGTCATTTTTTTTTTTAATTTCCCACCAAAGGCAACACTGATGCTAACGTTTCGGTGCCCTTTTAATGTTTTAAATGAGTCCATTGACTTACTTAGGAAGATAATGAAACATCTGTAATACCGAGTAACTTTTTCTTTTCAGCAGACCACCGGTCAAATCTCTCGGCGAGTTCCGGTGACATGACCTCTTTCCAGCCTCCCAATTTTCCTTTCCGACAAAACGAGAGTTCTGAGTCTTCTTTGGACAAGCCGTATTTCTCTTTCAACTCCTTAAGAGCATCCTTCTCGCTCACAGCATCATTTTCTTTCATGCTTTTAAATGATAAGTGATCGACCAACGTTGTTACATCCTTTTCGGTCAGTTCTGTGCCGAGGAATTCTGAGGTTTTTCGTATGACCGCTGCCAAATCCTGTTGAACAAAATTCATAATGCTATTAACAAAACTAATCAATAAAAGATAATAGAGCTATAGTGATATCATGTTCATTGAATTTCGAAAATAAAATAAAAATACCTAATAATACTTTTTTCATTTTTTGTGAATTTTTAGAGCTATGCCGTTGCTTATGAGGTGCGAAACGAACATCGTAGGCTAACTTGAGAGACAAATAGGTCTTTCTCTCCCCCAATTAGTGGTAGGAGAGACAAGAAGGCCAATCCTTGAAATTCCCGATTTTTAAATTATACGGTGCACAGAAAGCGGTGATTGGTGAAAGGTGGCTGCTCAAAACAGTCCGATAAACAATGGAGCTGCTGCAAACTTTTGCTGCAGGCTTACTATAGTTGATCATGGGGTAAGACCGTGTGAAAATAACGTTTAACGTACTGAAAAATCACGAAATCCACTCCCAAACTCATAAAATGCTTTAATAAGACCGTAATGGCGGCCGTTGCCGCCGATCACATTGGGTTTCTCTATCTCAATCAGCTCCATCCTCACGAAGTGTTCTCGCGACACCACTCGAGAAGAAGAAGAAGAAGCATAAAATTGCCATAAGATTTAGGCGGCAATGGCCGCCATTACGATCTAGCGTTTGAAAGCATTATATGAGGTTGGGAGTGGATTTCGTGATTTTTTAGTGCGCTAATCGTTATTTTACAGGGTTTTACCCCATGATCAACTATTACGATTCTTTCGCTTCGTGCGTCACCTAGAATCGATCTTTGGTTGCCAGATTGCTAGAGCCACTAATGCAACCACATCACTCCAGCTAGTCCAGCTCCTCCGTTCATCGATAGTTCCTTCTCAGTCAATTCAAAAGGCGGAAATTTCAAGGTTATGCCTCCAGAGCTAGACAGGGTTGGAAGTTGGAACAAAGGGTGGAGTGGAACATTTGGCTATACTTTGCTTTGTGGGTTGGCTCTTTTGTGCTGGGAGGAATCCCAGCTCAATGGCTTACCTAGTAATGCATAATATTGGGCCTATAAATTTATGAAAACAAAATTTAAGAGAATCATTTTCAAGAATCCTTTTCAATCCTTTCCAGAACCTTTATATTTATTTCACAAAATGCGCAGTGTTCAGTTAGCCTACATTCCTTAAAATGCCCCAACCAACCACGCAAATGTACTAGAATTACTAGCAAACACATAAAAGTTTTTAACAGTCAAGAATGCACGCGGAGCGCAGAAGGTTGCTTTGAATACACGAGAATTCGTTGTACTTATATCTCAAATTCTTGACTGCCAAAACTTTTGCGTTGGATAGTACATCTAAAAGTTTTACGTCAAGTCAAGTACTCACCAACGCCATTTCATCATAGGAGTTAATGAGAACGTTCGGTAGATGCGCCAACTTCAAATATCCTGCCACGTGCTCCCAGAACGGACTGTACGCCACTAAGAAAACAAGGGAAAAATGAAATGAGAAAAGCATACGGGTATACCTCGAAAATTTTAGATTTCAAACATTCTCTATTAAAAAATTTCGAACATTTTAGATTTCAAACATTCTCTATTATAAAATTAACCTTCAATAGTTCAAAAGCCAAAGAACAAAGCATTATGAAGCAGTTGCAAGCTTTTTCTATTTACAAAAAAACTATCATCTCTAGGGTAAAACAGACCAGTGAAGGGGGGATATAATCATTAATTTGATAAAAGCTAAACGTGCGACCTTAAATGCTAAGACAGATATGCCAACGGAGTTTCCCATCTATCAGTGGCGTAGCGTAAAATTTGGCAACATTGTATTGCGTCCATTTAAACAAAATGTAAAAAATCAAATACGAGGGTGTTCATTGAACATCCAATAGCTCGATCTTTTTCATAGGTTTAAATGGACGAACTGCAACGTTGCCAAGTTGCACGCCACGCCACTGCCATCTATACATAGATCATCACTGTTTTCCACGGCATCTTTCCTAGTTGTCATTATTCTTCACATGTATAATTTTAATGCAATAACAACAAGGTTGCTAATTTGCTATGCATCGGCTCCTTCATACTTTTTTTTACGAAGTTTTTTTTAGCCATCAACCATTGAAATTGTTGCAAATTAAAGTCGCAATCCTGCATCGAGGCAGTTTCAATCAAACCTGAAATGGAGCTTGGGGGGGGGGGGGGGCAGAAAATCCGATGTTGAAAAAAAAAAACACTGTAGATAGGTAATAATTGAAAAGGAAAAAAATAATAAATGTAAAACGCATATCATGAAATAAAAAAAAAAAAAAAACACTTTTAAACCATGAATAATTTTTATTCATGGTGATGAAATGTAGTCCTTGCTCAATGTAGTTTATTTACTCTTGTTTCAAAATTCTATTTTTCATCCTTTGCCCAGTAGCGAGAGCAACGAGATATTCTCTGTCTTTACTATATCTCCATTAATACATCCATGTTAGGCTAGGATCATTTTATCCTTTTTTAACTTATATACATTCATAAGGGAAAGCAGAGAGATAATAAAAGAGATTCCGTGTGTGGCAAATGTATTACCTATCACATTTAAATGTGTGACTTACATTTATCTTGCAGAAATCCTTCGATAAAATCTTCGTAGGAGCCGTTGTAACCAAACCAGAGGCGGTGATGGTGGAAGTAGGATATTGCAACGTCTTTAGGCTCTCGTGTCACGTAAATGATCTGTGCTCAAAATAGAAAGAAAACAAACATGATACTCATGAGCATAAGGTCATCTTACTATGAATGTTTTGCAGCAGCGCAAAAACAAATAGATTTTTTTTCGGTGAAGGGTGATAGGAATTAAGGGAGTAGTCTTCTTCAACTCAATTCACCTTTGAACGGGGTTTTTGGGTTGAAATTGCCAAAATATGATATATTTTTATTCCCTGACTATCAGATTACGAAGACAAATTGGACACGTTTCTACTGAACAGACCTACTAGTATTCCAACATTGCCTTTTATAATCTCAACTTTTTCATTCCCTTAAAAATTATCTGATTCATAAAATTGCTTGTAATTTTCAGGAGCAAGATTTAATGTAGGGAAGGAAAGTTCCTGGAAGTTTTGAGAAATTCTTTGCACTAGGTCTAATTTTATATTAATATTAAAGTCAAGTGAAAATGGCAACGTCAGAAGGTAAGTCACTTTAGTATAGATGAGTCAAATTATATAGACAGATTACAAATTAAATACAAATTATTCGCTTGCTCAAATCTAAAATTTAGTGGGTAGTTAACTATTCCTGCTCCACGGTGCTGGTTTTGCATACACGATGGATTGAAGGCGCCTGAGAAAGCATCCTTTTTCAAATGTTGACAGTTTTGTCTTCAGCCATAGAAACGAGTATATTTGGTTGTGGTATTGAAGGGGTTACAAACATCTTCAGAGCTGAGCGGGATAAACCAGTGGCGTCATTTCAGGTCTTGCCGGGGGGGGGGGGGGGGCAAAAAAACTGATGACTTTTTTGTTTTTTTTTGTTTTTTGTTTTTTGTTTTTTTTTTTTGGTTGCTTCTCAAGCATTTGGTCCGTAAAACTCTGACCTTCGAGGTCTTCGATATGCCCTTAATGGGCGATCACTTACTTTCTGGGAAAATTTTGGGAGAAAATACATTTTGTTCCCAATTTTTCAAGAAATTTAAACACTAAATTTGACAACTTTTTTTTTTTCCTCTCCTTAAATTTTCTGTGTGAGCCAAAATTTCTGGATTTGCCAAACCAAAGGGGGGAGCGATTGCCTCACCCTGCCCCCTCCCCCCAAATGACGCTACTGGGTTTAACCCCCGTTCGCCCCTCTCTTCTCTGGTTTCACGACCGTGAATAGGGTTTGTGTTCGCTTTTAACGTACGTTTATTTCAATTTCTCAGGCTGAGGTGTTATGTGTGACGTAAGACGTTGCACCGATAGGTAAATAAAAAGCTGCACTCACTTAGTATTTGAATAATACGTAAAGGTACGGAAAGAACTTGAAAATTGTTAGTTTCACTATTTAAAATAGTTTTGAATAACCTCCAAGTTGTGTTAATTGAACTAATTAAATAGTAGTAAAACTAAAAGCTCTTAAGTTTTGCCCATACTTTCAAGTACTCAAATAAAAGGCTCTTAAGGTCGCATAAGAAACGTACCTTGGGTTTTTTGGTCCATATCTCGAAGGGTAGTAACTCTACTGGCAGATGTGTTTTGATTACTCTTGGCGAGGGTAGTTTGTCCAACAGCAATAATGGGTCTAAAAACTGCTGATCCCATATTTCTCCTCTACATACAAGACCTCCTGTTCTAAGACAAGGGTAAAATTACATTTTTTGCAATAGAATTTAATTTACTAATGCCTTCAGGTCTTGCCAATTCATTCAGGGACCAAATAATGTTCGGTCTCGAGCGTAATTTACGCACGGTCACATGACTGTGCGTAAGCTCTCTGATTGGTCGAAACCGCACGCAAGATGAACGCAATTCAATGCTCGGGACCTAACATTATTTGGTCCCAGGCACGTCTACTTTAAACCAGGGACAAATAGACTATGTGTCACAGATCAGAACATCGAATTCGCATCCATAAAAGTATTTAATTCTCTTCCACCATCCATAAAAATATTGTTTAAAAATGCTGATTTAAATTCCTTTTTCGTAAATCTTAAAAATTTTCTCTTGGCTAAAGCCTTTTATTGTCTCCCTGAATTTTTTGAGAGCACTATGTAGTTTAGTCTAGTCTTGTCCATCCTTTATTCCTTGTACATCTACTTTATTCCCCGTATCATAGTTTATTATCTCTTTGACATGTACCATAGCACCCTTAAGGGTGGCTCCTGTATTAATTTAATTAAATAAATAAATAAATAAATTTCTCGTTAACCCCCCTCCTCCTCCCCTTCCTTCTCAATTACGCATTGAATGAAGAAAAACTCAATGACCAAGGGGACCTTAAAGAATTTGATGCCAATGGTTTCAATCACAAACCCAAACAGATGAAAAATAAATCGCGAACCGAATTAAAACTATGACTGTATACTTTCGGAAACTTAAATAATTTAAAAATTGAGCTTCCGGCAGAAATGACAAATTCTCCAGATTCATCCTTCGCGCGGAATTTGAGAATCTGAACTGAATTGAGCATTAGTTACATGCTGTCTACCGATTTCGATTTGCAGACGGCACTCATCGTGTTTGTGCAGCTGAGTGTCTTAAGGTGATTCCAGGGTCGATTAGTTCGAGCCGTAGACACCAGTGGCGTAGCGAGCAATTTGGCAACGGTTTAATGTGCCCATTTAAACCCATTAAAAGGATTGAACTATAGGGTGTTAAGTGAACACCATCACATTCGACCTTTTTCGTGGGTTTAAATGGACACCTTACAACGTTGCCAAATTGCTCGCTACGCCGCTGGTAGACACCACATTGCGCTGCTCAAAACGTCAACAGTTTTTGGCTATAGTGGATGAATTTATGCAAAAAGTATACGATTTTGATGAACGTTGGCACCTGCGAGTATACCCCAGGAAGATACCCAGGAAGTTTCAAGCTGGAAAACTCATAAATGAAGCCGGGATATGGGAAATGCGAATATATATTCCCATATAAGCCTCAATGAGAGTGAGTGAGGCAGATAAATATAGTGTCACTCACACTCACTAACCTTATGGCGAAATGAATTTCCACAGGTACGGCTTTAGTTCTCAACCAATTTTTCTCGTTTTGGGCTCAAAAAATTCATAAAAATTACGCAAGTGCCAACGTTCTTGGATTTTGGGTTCTTTTTTTCAATTTAAATATGCCAAAAACACGACTTTTCCCAAAAGTGACTGTGGCGCTATCCATCGGATCAAAATCAACCTGGAAAAGTTTTGTCTGGAATCACCTTAAGTTTACTTTTGTAACTCATTCAGTTTATGATAATTTGATCAAACTTATATGCAACAAACTCTATCAAAAGAATTTAAAACTTGGACGAGTGAAAGTCCAAACTTCTTTCATTTCCTTTAATGTAAAAATTAATTTTTTTCGAAAATCCTTCAGGGTTTACGTTTTGAATAATGGATTTCACGCTATAGATAAACCATGCGCCAAATTGCTAAAAATGAAAAAAAGGAAACAAAAAAGTAAAAAAGGTTTTATGTTGAAACCTCTTACTCGAAAAATGGAGCCCGGATCCTTAGTATTTTTTCTTTAGCGGTTTTGTAGTCCAGATTATTGCTGAGTAGCCATGCCATTTCCAAACTCCACGTTGTTCCTAAAACAGAAATTGGATATAATGAAAATCATGTTTTTTCGATGGAATGTTTAATTTCCAAAACACAATCACCATTGCGAATGGTGCGAATTTTAAGTAAAAAGAAATTGAATAAAATTAATTAGAAAAAACCATAAAAAACAGAAAAAAATAACAATTTAGGGGAGGTTAACTATTCAATATTTAGCTCCCTCAAATAATTTGTAAAGAGATTTATCGGGACAAAATTGAGATAGTGAGCGTCGCGCGCCCGCCGCGCGCCGGCCGTGGCGCGGTAGCCTTTTGTCAATGTGCGCCTTCATTTTCTAAGATAGGCAAAATCGTTACCGTCCAGTAGGAATAGTTAACTACCTAATTAGTTTCTATTGTGTCAGATACTTTTTATTCGATTTGCAAGTGAAATAAAGTCTGGTAAAAACTATCTTCAGATTTGTCGGTGTTTTTTTCACTGAGTTCAAACCTCAAATTGAAGCAACGTAGAAGTATTTGTCTGATCGTTATTTAAAAGCAGATGATCGGCTTGCAAGAGAAACAGCAAAATAGAGTCGGATTTCAAAAACAAAAAATATTCGAAAACCGATACAAAATATTTACAGATAAATATATTGGTTAGTTAGTATTTTTATTTTGCATAGTTTTGAGCGGAGAATCAAATTACAAAACAGTAAATTAAAAAAAAAAAAAAAAAAAAAAAAAGTCCCAAATTGATGAAATATATTGAATTTCCTCGAAGTCCGTTGTTTTCTCAGTGATCACATAATTTTAAATTAAGAGATCTAACTAGGCTTTGTGAAGACTCACAAGTCCGGCTTAAATGTAAACTTTCACTCTCTTCTTTTTCTTCTTCTTAGTTACTTATATGTTTCCTCGTTTGTTTCGAGACTCATTGCCAAGGCTACTTGCCAAGGCGCGGCTCCATTAAGACCTTCCTGGAAGGGGGGGGGGGGCGAGAGACTCACCAGTTCTAGGGTATGATATGCACCAAACATCGTCCTGTCTAACGGTGAAACTCCTGATCTTCTCGGCATACCCCGAAAATTCTTTAGGCATGCAGCATCCAGAGGGGAATACTTTGATTCCAGCTGTGGGCATCAAACCAGGCGTACAACTTTCACGGATCCTTATGGACAACTCATCAGTCATCGGTACCTCTTCGATTGGGTCCATGCTGTAACAACCATTTAGTAACAACCAATTTAGCAACAGGAACGACAATTTAATAATTTGGTTGATGGAAAGAAAAATGGTATAAGTTCAGAATACGAGGAGCTACGTTGTCAGGCTTAAATAATAAATGTACCTGCTTCAAACAATATATAACCTACAAGCCCATTTTATGGGGAGCATTGGCGGATAAAGGGGGGCTTGGGGCGAAGGGGGCGATCGCCCTTCCACGGTTCTGCCAGGATTCATTTATGCGCATTTCCCTCTTGTTTTGAAGACTAATGTCTGCATTCAAATATCTGGTGGGAGTGCGAAAGCGTCTCCACGCTGCGTGTTATTTCACGCCTGCGCAAAAGCTTCTAATGTTAATCCACCTTCGCACAGTGATTAGTCACGTACTTAAAATCATACAGCCATCTTTCGCTCAAACCATTTTGATCTAAACCGCGTGGATTTCCGGTGCGAGGAAAAACTTAATTATGCTAAGACCCTCGTATAGTAATACAAAATATAAGTTCCATGGCTCCGTCACTCCTTTCGAGTTCACCAAATCGTACTCATTTAAGTAAAATGTATCGCTCCCTCTATGATAGAAAAATCAAAGGCAACTCGACGTCACTTGTCTCTCTAAAAGTACCTACCACCTTTAAAATTATGTCATTTTTCCGTCGTTTTTTTAGTAATTATTATTTTAAACGAAGAAAAAATAAAATGGAAAATAATGAAACAAATGCAGAGCTTTCTCGAATCTTTTATTTTATAAATAGAGGGTGGCACGGGAGAGGCCGGACATGTCATAGTGACTTTCAGTGGCGGCTCGTGCAATATGGCAACAATGTCATCCCTCCATTTGATTGCATGTAAAACAATCGATTCGAAAGTGAAGCAGCGCTTCAACAGTTATCGATTGTTAAACATAGATTCAAATGGAGCGAAGACATTGTTGCCAGATGGCACGAGCCGCCACTGGTGACTTTAAATGCGTATACAGATCTTTGTTAATATGCAACGTAGAAGTTTGAAAGTAGTTTCATTGGTTTTATTGCAAAATTTCCTTCAAGAATCACCCTGTATAATTGGTTTTTTGACTGTAAGAAACATTCAAATTTGCATTTGCAGTCAAATATTCCATGTCCAACTCCTCTCCAGTGGCGAGGCGTGCGATTTGGCAACGTCCTCCGCCCCCCCCCCCCTTAAACCCATTAGAAAGGTCGAAATGCCTGGTCATCGCCGATGACTGAAGCGTACGACCTTTTTGGTGAATTTAAATGGAGAAAATACATGGTTGCCAAAGTTCACGCCTCGCCACTGCTCCTCTCATTGACTCGCTCCACTGTGCGGCGGTTCCTTGGTCAAAATACTACAGCAGCTGTTCCGAAAAGTTATTTAAGACAGAAGGGAATAGGACGAAAAGTCCTATGACCCAGAACAATTCATATAGAAACTGCAGTAAACTACGCATCTTTCCCAGTGCGGTAGAATATAATAATGACGGTATGACATACAATGGTGCGTACACGGAAAAAGGGGGGTTGCCCCTCCTCCCCCTCAAGTCTCTGAATTAGTCAAAATAACAATATAAGAGGGAAAAAGCGGCGGCAAACTGCCTGAAAGTGGCAAATAATGGGTGACACTTATAATTTATCCCCCCCCCCCCGGGATTTTTTCTGGATATTACTTTGGTAACGAAGCAAACGGAACGGAAAGTTTTGGGACGGCACCATCTGACCAATCATCAACGCACTCTGACAAATAGTTTTGTCATTGCAAAAATTTATACTTTTTTGTTTTGTTTTGTTTTTTCTTTCATTGATGTATCATTGAGTAAGGTTCACTGTTAAGAAATGTCATCATACTGTAAAAATTAAAAGGACCACCCTCTACCGTATGGGAAGTAAGAGCATTTAATATTGTCAAAACCGTGACAGTGACAATTACTTTGAGGAATTTATATTTTAACGAGTTCTTATTAAATTGTAGAGTGATTACATCTGTTGGGAAAAAATAGAGAAGGGTGAATCGAGAAAGTAATGAAAAATATCTCTCAAAAATAAATTTACTTACATCAGAGGGACGATAAAAGAAGGAGAAAAATTCTGGCTAAACGGAAGCGCGCAACAAGCGGGTGACAAGATCTGACGCGAACATACGTGAAGACATGGAAAAGTTGAAGACCTTCAGTCTCACACATTCCCCTGCCACTCCCAGTCATACCAACATCAACAACACCGCAGCTACGTGAATCGAAGCGCTGGATTGGTTGTCCACAAATATTTTCTAGTTGGTACATACGTATACATACGGTACATTCCAAGAACCTACCACTTGAATGAAAACTGCAGGGTAGATATTACGGCATGTACCGCGAGAAACTTCGCTAGGATCAAGGCCGGAGGCCACTAAGCTAATTAGTTAGAAGCTGTCAACAGATCTTTTGACGGTTAATTCTTTAAGTAAGTTGCCGCGAGAAAATTACAATGGTCATACTTTTATAACGATCCATTAAGTGTATAGGTGGGTATTACCTGGGATAGGACCGTTTTAAAAATACTATATACACATTACGACGCTACATTGTTGTTTTACGCATCTGTCACGACCGTCTCTTTGCACCGCGCATTCAGTGATGCTTACGCGCGGCCACAGCTTGGCGAACTATTGCGTCATAATTTAGTTTTCCTCGAGCGACTACCTATACATATGTCGACGGTTAATTAATCATGACGGACCGCGATGAATATATTACGTGACCATCGAATTATTGTTGGCATTGTATTTGCAAACAAATCATATCAAAGTGGTGGATCTGTATGTACAAATAAGTGTCATTTACAGTATGGTCCATATGTAAGTACTTGGTTGAAAATTCTACTTTTCATTTCATGTACCCTTTTGACTTTATACTTACGTATGGTAAGTACCTACTTGAGATGTATATATGACGCGTCAACTTTAGACAAGCGAATATTTTTTTTATAATAATAATGGTGGCTTATGAGGAAACGTCGACCAACTCGACCGTCGCGTCGTCAACCCGAATTCCTCAATCATAGCAGAGACGAAAGAATGTCGATGAGAATCATGAAGTTCTTCTTTAATAAAAAAGACTCCCTGGACGACGCGACGTAGTCAACAGTATATGTGCGGTTGCATTATGCTCGAACGCCTAACCCTGTTTCCGATCAGGAGCTGATCCTGGCAAGGCCTCTTTTTACTCAGATAATCAACGGCTGTATGCGCCTATTCGCCATTCGGTCACATCAATATTACATGTTCTTATCGGAGAGTGCCTATTTTGCCTACCCGAGAAATTGAAGGAGCATGGTGTGACTGTAAACGTATTAACGTAGCGTACTAGCGTAGCCACACATCCACATCTAGCCCACGAAAGAGGATGAATGGCCGCAAAGACGTTTAAATAATAGCTGTAGCGCTATAGCAAATACATACCTATCTAATATCACAATTTGCTGATTTTCTAACTTAATCACGCAGAATCTTACAAAAAAATCCTACACGAGCAGTGGCTATACGGACGCTTGATTGGTTTGAAGACAGAGCCACATAACGTCATGACTCTTGAGAGAGCGAGTTGATTCAATTTGGCGGGCATTACAATAGGGCTGTTGTGTACTTTGGCTAACAGCGATTTATTAGTCGATTCTGATGTAAAAGCCTCCAAAAATAACGATGTCAGCACTAAGAACTTCCGAAATCCACTCCTAAGCTCAATAAACGCTTTTATTTGTGCGAGCGTAATGGTTGCGTACGGCAGTAATTATGATATATTCCCATCTAATAATACCTACTTACGAGTCTCATCTTATATAATATCCCTCTTTTTCGCGAGAGATCTGACAATTCGAAAAAATTTGCCATCAGTCCAAAATGCTTTAAAAATAATTAGATTATTTTTTTGCAAGCAACTATTCCTACTTCGGATAAGTGAGATTGCATATCTTCCTAATTGAAGGGAGTTTTTTCTTATTCTGGAGAAAAAGGTTGATACTTAATATTTCAATGACCATTGACTTCCATCTAACATACTTTTTGAGCGCAAGTTGTGTCAGAATAACGAACCTTAAAGTCAATTTAAGTAAAAAAACTAAAAAGTTTCTGACAGTGCAGATCAAGGGCTTTCTTTTAATAAGTCACACTTGTCATTTTTCGAAAAAAAAAAAATTTAGAGAGCCCCGGGCTCCCCAAATTTTGAGGTTTTGGGAGGTCCTACGTAAAAATTTTCAAATGCAAAGGTATAACTTGCGACACATCATTCAAGAGTTCTCAAAAGGTCTCAAAAGAGAGGAAAAAATGTTCACTAAAGCCCCCCCTTTAAAAATGATGGTCAATTGATGCACTGTTAATAACATTTCTTGTCATTTGAAGCATCAAGTTTAAAGGGTCAGTATGTTTTATGAGAGACCCCAAATATGAGTGCCACCCAAATTTCTTTTTGCAAAAAACAGCAGACCAACCGATCCATTTGAGGTGGGGGGGGGGATAACTGAAAGGTGCATGTATTTGGTCTCTTTCAAAGCAAAGTCAAAGTTTCAAAATTGATGAACCATAGAAATTGACTTAGGTAGTTGATTCTTTTCTTGTGCCCTTCAATTTATTATTGAAATTTGTTGAAAAGTTTCTTCCTTTTAAAGTGAAAAGACCCAGGGTCATGTTTAATCTAAATTTTTTTTTAAATCCAAAGCGTGATTCTATATCAAAATAATTGGGAAATGCAAAAGATTGAGAGAATGAAAGATCAGATGAAAACCACAAAAATAGGTAGTATAGAGAATTTATTAAAGAATTATGATATCTTACAGCAAGTAGGCACATTATACTTAACCCTAAAATAATTTTATTTTAAAGTTTACATTCACTAGATAATTCTTCATTGATAGCAAATGAATTTGACACTTGTAGGTATTGCAACACACTGCTATACACCATAAAAGGAAGTGAACGTATGTATTTCACAATATTGACTGATAAAAAACTGGGGATGTACAGTCTTGATTTGACTTGATTTAGTGTTAAGAACGGGCAAAACTTGGCCTAGGTACTTACACACATATATTAAGTACCTCTGCAGTATCAACTTTTTAAATCTTCAAGGAAACGGTGAGAACACCCAAGTTCCATAGACTTTATTCAAAATGCAATATAATACTAGTCATTATCATTAAAATACAGTAGAATCGAAGAGTCATGATTCAGGACTAAAATCACAGAAACATGTACCTCACTTTACCTCCAGTTTGCAAGATAAATAAAATATCCGACAGCTTTTTCGTAAATACAAAATTGTACGGCATTTTTACTATCCTGCAAAAAAGATTACATACTCCAACTGGTAAGCAGGAAAAGTAAAAAACCCTAAGCAGTCAAGTAAAGGGTTTTAAGTCAGATAAAATCAGAAACGTTAGGGCTAATAAAGCAGGTACTCAAGAGTTCTTCAAATATTTTGAACATCACCAGGTAAACATTTTCAAAATTGCTGTGGTAGTTGATTGTAAAACCAAAATTGGCAACTTGAATTATAATTTTAACATTTCAGAGCTCTACATTTCCTTGAAAAAATCACCGGTTTTTCCATTCAGTAACACCTAGTTAATGATATTTTATTCCATGAATTTTGATTTTATACTTAAAATAAAAGAATTCATCAATCAATTGAATTATTTTGAGACATTGAAATTCAATGGAATGAGAAGAAATATGGAAGATACACTTTCATTCATGGATAGAGGGTACATAGAAAAATGTGAACAAAAACATGCGTATGTAAGTACAACAGACGGCTAATTAAATAATGGCAGTTGACTCCTTAAATTTTAGTAAGGTAGGCAACCTGCAAATTTAATTCGTTGACTGTACACAACTAAACATAAAATATCAAGACGTAAAACCTGCCATAAAAGCAGTAATACATATTATGTATTAGCTAGATGGCAGTAAATAAAATACAATCAATGATGTAATCCACTCTGTTTAATGTTTATATTTCTCCTGATAGCAAAATCAGCGGTTGCGTCAAAATGAGAACATCACCTTTAACCCTTTAAATCCGTAACTATTACAAACCCATTCTTTTATCAATCTCAATAAATAGAATAAACTTTTCTAGTTTAGTTTGATGCGCATTGTGATTCTTTTAAAAATACATTTAACACTTAAGTGGTCGCCCAATTTTTGAGTTTTTTTATTTTTTTATTTCATTTAATTTTTTTCGGCCCTAGCAGATTTTTGGACACTCCATACCCCTATGCAGCTCGTATACCAGAGGACGTTTTTTAACGTTCGTTATGCTTAATACGCGTTCAATCATGAATGCCGTTTATAAACGGCCTTGACCGCCGCAATAACAAAATCCATTTAGACGTTTATAAACGGCTTTGACCACTTAAGTGTTAAAACCAAGTTAATTTGGTAGTATAAATTTATACCGCCAGGATACAAAGGGTTGATCAAGAGAGTTTTTTTTTTTTCAATTTTTCCTCTGAAGTAAATCACAAAGTAACAAAGTGTTTTATTAAAAATAAACATTAAGACATATTGCTTGCCACAAGTAAAGAGATGAAAACAAGAGATCAAAACTTATCGTTTTACAGTCACTTTTTCAACTTTTATGCTGCGACAATCTCTGTGTTAAAAGTTGGTCAACGGGATTTGGACACAACAAAGGTTCTCTCTCAATTCAGATGTAAAAGGAGTAGTAATAAATACTAATAATACTAGTAATTAAACAAAAAATACATTAAAGTAATTACAATTTTACACCAATCATTGTGGGAGGGTAAAATTATAATTTATAAGGCATGACTAGAGACCTGGTAAAAGCAAGCATGCTTTTTGGCAGTAAATTGGGTTATTCTAATGCCCAAAAGCGATATCATCATTATCATGAAAAAAAAAAAAAAAAACCCCAATAACCTTTGTCTTGCTTGATCAAAAATGCTATTTACAACGGTTTTGATTTTTCCAATGATTTTTAATTCAAATGACTCGCTAATCTCAGCATTCTTACGGTAAATATTTTGATTTCTGAGAAACAATGAATAAAGTCTAAATACTTAAGAGCATTTTTAGTTGAATAATCAATAAATTACCACATAAATATGAAATATTCAGTTCGAATAAAATTGACATAAAAAACAACTTGACAGAACAAAGAAACTCAAAAATCAACTCGTAAGGAAAAATAGTGAAAATTTTCAGTTACAAAAGCTAAAATTTGCAAAATTTGTGTCTACACCAAAAGTTCACATTTTCAGATAAAAATTTAAAATTTGCCATGTGTCAAATTTTCGTTTTAGACTTGGAAAGTTACTGGTTGTTGAGTATTTACATCAAAGTCTGAACCCGAGTTGCTGATTCATAAAAGAAATTGCAGAATTTGCAGCAATGATTTTATCAGATCTCTGGACATAACGTGAATTTTTACAGTTCCTTTACAAACTTCGAATGTTTTCTGTTGCAACAATGCCCTCTTTGCGAAGCCTTGAAAGAAGAGGTCGGTAAATGTCCGGCGAGAGAGGCAATACCATTCCGGTGGATTGAATTTCTCCTGGGAACAAGAGAGAATAAAGAATGAATAGCCTAAAATTTTAAGGAAAAAAAGATAAATTATGGAAAATGACTGATGAATTTACAAAATGAGTATACTTTTGTTTAAGTCTCTGAAAATAAGACCGAGGAAATGTATTTAAAAAATTGCCGATTAAACCAGGGGGCTGATTCTTCACTTTTGGACAAGTGAATAAAAACATTATCGGGAAATTAAGTTAAAACGAATAAAAGAAACAGCGGGACATTTTGGAAATTTATACTTCCATTTCAACCGCAAAAAAACACACTAAAAGACACAAAAATAACCTAAAAAATTCTCAATAAAATGAATGATGCCATTCGATTTGTCTCTTTTAGGAGCATACTTTCACTAAGTTTGAAGGAAATCCTTAAAGCCATTTTTTAGAAATTCAATTTTTTTGCCACTTTTGGCTTATTTTCGGGGTTAAACCCCCCTTACTTTAAACTTCGGACAAAATCCAAAAAAGCTCCTATTGGAAAGTAGAAAACAATCCTTCTTGCCAAATTTGAATGCAAACAGATGAATAGTTAAGGAAATATCATCCGTGACGGACGGACATATAGACAGACGGACGGACATTTTTTGGGATATGGTTTTTTGGGTTCCTGGGGTCATCAAATGTCAAGAAATGGAGCTAACTCAATTTTCAAATTTTTCATGATTACAATACTTTCTCTACCCTATGGGGTGCCGCTCAAACAGCAAGGCCAAGACAGATTAGGTTAGGTTAGGTTGGTCTTGGCCTTGCTGTTCGAGCGGCGACTCCATTTCCAAGGTTGTTTTTGTGTCTTTTAGTGTGTTTTTTTGCGGTTGAAAATGGAAATGTAAATTTCCGAAATGTCCTGCCGTTTCTTTTATTTTTTTTAGCTTCATTTTCCGATAATGTTTTTAATCACTAGACTAATTAGTAGCTAATAATGTTGCTTCTTTTGGACAAGACAAGAGAACAGGAATTGACCAATCTCAATAGCTTAAACTGCGTCACAAGACAGATTTCCAGTCATTCAATGGACGAAGGAGGCATTTTGTCTGAAATGAACGATTCAAATGACTTCAGATTAGTCACATGACGCTGTTTAAGCCGATAAGAATGATCGATTCCCGCTATATTGTCTCGTCTTGTCAAAAAGATCAGCCTACAGATGAGACTTGCGAGGCAGAATTTTTTAATTAAAGAACTCTCGGAAAAAAATGACTCACCCGATAACACCATTTGAGTAGCGATGGCAGCTGGTAAACCAACAGTTCGCGCCATAGCTGTGCTCCGTTGCGATTCACCATAAACCACCAACGTTATTTCCCTCAGTTCTCGATGACCCGCAGGCCATTTTACTCCAACATTGTGGCGGAGTATAACCATATCTCTATCATTTGGACCTGAAAGCATGTGTCATTTCCACAAATCAATTCAAGAGATATCATAGAAAATACAGACATGAGAAGAGGATGTTATGAAAGAACACAGAGATCAACAGAATTGTAAGCCTCTATCTTTTCAAGGGTTTCTAAGTCAAAATTACGAGGCCCTAAGAATGTGCAGTGATTTTTAATTAGGTGAATAAAACTATGATACACCGACACTGTTTTTTTCACTGTTTTCACTGTTGTTTTTCAGTGCTGTTTCAACAATTGCACGGCTCCTTAGAAATTCTTAAATACTTATGTAAATAGAAAGAAAAAAATAGTTCAATAATGGAGGAACAACTGCTGATGGTGGAATAGATTCATTGAACTCTTAATTTTTATGGTGCTTCTGTTGAAAATTTACCTTAAAATTACCAGAACAAATCATAGATATATCTTGAATCAACCAACAAAATAATTTAACGATAGGATCAAACTTTTAACAGTTGTTAAGACCCCTGTCATTTAGCAGTCAGGCTCTAAAAATTTAAAGAATTTCAAAAATCTGTACTTTTAAAAATAAACAGAAAATTTGCTACAAGTTAGAGAGGCCTTTGATTTCAATTTTTGCGACAAACTTGATACAGCGGTTGTATTAGACATATATTAGAATAAAACTACTTGCTTCGCCACTTCATATAATGAGACTATTGAACACAACTTAAAAATTGAATTGAATTTTATGTTTTGAAAATTTCAGGAAAATAGTAGCGATTTGGACACTGTTTGGTTAGGACCATTCTTTTCGTGGTCTTAGCTGACTATAGGTTACTTTTAGAGGGTTAACTTTTTGGTACAACTCTGTCATACTAAGCAAATTTTGAATGGCTACATCTCAAAGATTGATAAAAAAGTGTTGACATCACCTTTTCTCTTGAGAAATTCGGTAATATAATAATATAATAAAATGAATTCTTGTGAAATTCCATTTTTGAGATGTATTTAAGTGACCTATTGCTCGGAAGTGAGTCCACATAGTAATGATAGTGTTTTTATGCAGGTACCTGGTACACTGCCATTATTTTAATCTTACACTTATACCTATTCACGTACAAGTGTTAGTGTTTTACAACTTCATCTCGTAAAATTGTCAAGATTTTGCAATCCTTCTGAAAATTCCCTTGAAAAAAGTAAACACAATTTAACTTAATGTTTTCTGAGTTAGGTACTTACCCAAAGCCAGTTTCTTGCTTAGTAAATGACAAAGAGAATCTAGAGGAGACGTAAGTTTCTGTACTGGATCATCCATTAAAAGACCTAAGTCTTCTAAAACTGGCAATCTTTCTTGTCCGATCACATCACTGATCTTGGAAAGTAAATTTTCATAGAAAATATCCGAAGTTGATAGTCCCATTAAGGTGCACACTAATTGCCGCTGAAAATTGAGAGATAAATTAGGAGCTAGTATAAAACTTATTGATGACAAATTGAGCAACATAAGTTCAATATTTTTTTCTTTTACATTAAGGACAAGTAGGTTCTTTAGTCCCCCCTCTACTCATCTTTCCCACTTCCTCCTGGTCCTTATCTATTAATCTCTTACAACCTCACGTAACACAAGGTGACTTGCAGTAACTCACAATTTTGGTCAAACCTAGTCCAGTCTCAAATCTTTTGATAGTCAATTGAGTTGCATTTTCCCCAGAAATTCTCAAAGCTTTTTATTTTCCTCACATCTTGTCTCAACTGCAGACTATACGCAGCGTGTGCTTAGCTATTGCACACTTACACTGTGATTCTCTTCTGCTCTAGCCCTATTTTTCACTTATGTGACCAGTTTCCGTTTCAATTTCTGTTTTGCGATTCACTAAATAGAGATAATAAATATTTTTCTTCTTCATGGAAATATGAGCACAATAGCAAAGTATATGTGTATAACCAACAGGTTAGAAGCAATAATAAATTACAATTAGAGTCACAGTCGGGGACAGAAGAATGCCCGACAACTCCTGAAGGTAGTGTTACTGTTTTGCGGAGTTTCGTCTAATTTTTTCGATTTAACTCAAAGCAAAATTGTCAAATTTTAAGCCAAATTCGGCAAAACTGCCTTAGATATGGCGATAACTGACACAGGAATCATTTTTTTTTTTTTTTTTACCAAAAAACATTAAGTAATTGAGAAAATATTTAGATCATGCACTGACCCATGTAATATCCGGTCCATTGGGATGCAATGCTGGATGCGGATTAGGATCCAGAAGGCCTAATAGTTGGAGCCCTTGAATGGCATGAGAAAAACCTGAAAGAAAGACCGAAGAAAATGACTAACGAGGAGAACTGAGACGTTAATGGAAATTGCATGACTGGCAAGTAGAAAGGGAATGAAAAAGACTCTATCAAGTTCCGAGGGACAGAATAAATAACGAAACATTTTAATTAGTCACACAGAAATTTTGTCTTAGAGCTAGAATGCTGTGAGCGTGGGTTCGTATCATTATATTTTCTGCCCATTATCTTCTTTACAGGTAATTTTCTCTTTAATGGTAAGGTTATTTATTATTAAAGGTATTTCCAGGCAAAACTTTCCCAGATTTCAATCTGATGGATAGCACCACTAATCGCTATGGGGAAAAGTCATGTTTTTGGCATTTTAAATTGAAAATAAAGAAACAACGCAAAATCCAAGAACATCAGCATCAGTATAATTTTTGTTCGTATTTTTTGAGCACGAAATAAGAAAAATTGGTTTAGAATTGAAGCCATAATTTATGAAACTATAAATTCGCGTAAATTCATCAATTTCAGCCAAAAACCGTTGAAATTTTGAGCAATGCGACGTGGTGTCCATGGTTTGAACTAATCAACCCGACAATCATCTCAACAATGCATTACAACTATAAGAGACTTACAGAAAACATGAGTATAACAATACCATGCCAGAACAGAATCGATATTTCAGCCATTCAATTTGTTTGAAGGTTACAAAACTGGATGGTTTCTATGATTTTGCAAAAATAAAAAGCAGACAAAAAAGATCTATCATAAAATTTGATGGCTGTAATCAAGAGAAACATTCTAAATATACATTAGGTAGAACAACAATTGTACCGTACCTCTATATCTTAAGGTGCCACGAAGAATGGTATGACATTCTGCAGCGATACCATAAAACTGAGCATACTTGACACTATCTCTGTTAGGGAATCCCTCTAAAGAAAACCCAGGCAAGAAGGTCATGTCTTTGGCCACTTTCATGAGTTCACCGCCAGCTGGAATTTCAATAACCTAAAGAAAAATCAGACAAGGATAGTGCTGTGCTTAAATAGGAGTAATTTCTTATGAGGATTGCTATTGTTTCCCTTGATTGGTCCTCAGCTAAATATCTACAAGTCGAGGTTCAGCCGCCATGTTGCAACAAAGTGAAAATCTAACTGGCTCTTCAGGGATCAACTTATATTGCACAGTTTTTGGTGGATTTTTAAAAATTTTGACGGGCCATTGTTCACAAATATTACTTTCAAAGGCAGAAAAATACTTACTTTTGAGTCCAAGAGGTATTTTGAGTTTGCTAAAGTATTCAAAAGAGTATAGTGCTGTGCTTAAATAGGAGCAATTTCTTATGAGGATTGCTATTGTTTTCCTTGGTTGGGTCTAAGCCGAATACATGTCGAGGGTCAGCCACCATGTTGCAACAAAGTGAAAATCTAACTGGCTCTTCAGGGCTCAACTTATATTGCACAGTTTTTGGTGGATTTTTAAAAAAATTGACGGGCCATTGTTCACGAATATTACTTACACAGGCAGAAAAATACTTACTTTTGAGTCCAAGAGGTATTTTGAGTTTGCTAAAGTATTCAAAAGAACGCCATGAGGAGACCAAGAAAATTTGTAACGTAATGGATTATCTGAGCACTCTGGAGCTGGTAAACCACCACAGTATGATATAAATGAGTCAACCTTGCCACCGGATTCATGAATAGAATCTATGCACTCCATGGCAAGTAAATGATCAAGACCAGGATCTAAACCGACTTCGTTCACAATTGTTACACCAGCCTCTACAGCTCTACAAAAACAGATGAAATGGTTGATGAAATATAGACAGTCATGGAATAGAAATAGGGATGATTAGAGAGAGAAGAAAATTGAATTTCATTTTAAATTTGAAAAACTAAAAGAATCTTTAGTTTCTGTGAGGAGTAAGAAACTGTAAGAGTCAGTGTTTTTTTGAGCTGCTAAAGTTTTGAAAGAGCCAAGGGTGCAAAATGTTCCAAAACTTCAGAAGTTTCACGCGATCCATGACTTATTTCCTCACAGGATTTTAAAAAATTTCCTCACAAAAATTTGAAAGTGATGATTTTTTTGGGTGCTTATTTTAACATTTCAACACCGTTTGTTCGCAAAATGACCGATATTTTCCCATTTTTTACACTATTTTCCTGGGAAATCCTTATTGCCATTATTTAAAAAAAAAAAAAAAAAAAAAAAAAATTGGACAAATTTCCTCACTTTCACGCGATCCGCGGATCGCTAGATCGGGCACATTTTGCACCCCTGGAAAGAGCCACACATGAATTAAAACTAGCGCAGTAATCATTTGAAATCTATAAATTAGGAAGTTTTGCTGAAATTATGGCTAGATAAATCAAGATATCAAAGTAGTTTGGTACAGATAGAGGGCTATGTCAATTATTAATATGTACATCATTCCTCCTAAAGAAAGTCCCATAAAACATGAGAGGTGCTTTTTCCTAGAAATCGACATTAAGGTCAAATTAAGGATTTATTCAGAAGAGCACACCCTTTGTTTTAAAGGCCCTTCTTCCGGTGTTAACCTCGATAGTTAAATGAAGTAAGAAGGAATAAAGGAAAAAACTAATTTTTTGCAAAACTTTAAAGAAATTGAGTCTGCTTGATCTTGTTTTAGAAACTTCACAATCTCTCATCAATTTGGTAATTTGCTTCATCTGAACTTACAATTAGGGAAAGGAATCAATGAAAAAACTCAATTAAAAGATATTATGCAAAATGAGCCATTTTTGTGCACCTTTAAGACTGTAAGATATTTTGAATATCCATTGGCCCCTGGTGCAAGGAGCAATCCTACGAAATTCATGGACTGCGAAGGTTGAATTTTTGAAAACGAATTCGTTCACGAGTTTGAATCATCCATTCTGATATTAATCAATGAGTTACGGTCGTTTAGGGCAAAAAGGAGAACCTGAGTCAGTTGAACTGTGGTATATACTAACCTATTATGTAAGGCCATCATATCTGGATTACAATAAGATGCAGTAACCATATTGACACCAGCATTGATACAACACTCAGCAACTAAATGATGAAGACTGTAAGGAAGGAGACTAACAACAACGTCTGCAGATTCGACTAGATTTGCCAGGTGATTCATATGATCGGAAACGCTGATACTTACTGGTTCCACCCTTTCATACTTACATGCAAGAGAATCAGCATCTTCTTTCAATAGGGATCCTGAAAAGACATAAGAGCGATGTGGATACAACATAACACAATACAAGAGAGAAATATTACTGGAAACAAAAAGATAAAACAATGCAAGCCCAGTTTTGAATGGAAGCAGATTGAATAACCATAATTAACATTTTTATGTTACTTGTTGTTATTACGTTCGTGCATTTTTTTTATATTTTAATTAAACTTTCTTTTACTATTTTAATTAAGTGCTCTGTGGTTCCTGACTCTGAGCTTTTTAAATTGGTTATATATGTTAGTATAAACTTATTTTTTTATTGTAAGCTGAAGTTTTTAGAAAATATTATGTAATTAATTAATGTAAGCGCTTCTGTCATATTTTTTATACAGTTATTTGCATTCAATGGGCATAAAGCACAATTGTTTACTTTTCTAAGACATAGGCGGTTCGTGGATAGGCTTTGGGGTTCAAGCCCTCGATTTTTTAAAAGGAGAAAACAAATGTTGTGACTCTTCACGCGTCCCCCAATTTTACAAGGAGAAAGATTCAAAATAGTGAGAAGTAGAAAAACCCCGGGATTGTCACATTTTTTCAAGCCCCCCCCCCCCCCCAAAGTCCACGGATGTTTTCAGAGACATGTTTCGTTAGAAATATAGTACAGTGACATTTAGTCATAAAAAATTCCTCCATGCTTTGACAGTTCGATTAAATATAGGGGAAAGAATAAATGTACTGCTATTGTCTGTTCCCTCTAATTTGAGATCTGGAGATTCAGGTAGATTTGCCTTCTGTGGCAACATAGGAGAGCTCACCCTTGTCAGTCGACCAAGGTGACAGGGCTGCTGCCCGACTTTCGGGCTATGACAACCTATTGAAGTGTTGCCATTCTCCATTTTCCGAAATTCAGTTATCACCCGCTCAGGTCTTAAGTTAGAGCGAACAGACTATAAACTTGGGATTTTAGTGTTACATATGATTTTTAAGATTTTTCTCCACAATTCAGTTTCCTGCAAGATAAACTTGTTACTATTCACATTGATCACATCGATTGATAAAAAGAATCATAACCTCCATTGTTATAACAAAGAAGCAAGAAAAAAAAATTAAACTGAGAGTCTAGTGTTTAGATTCATAAAACTTAGAATCCTCAAAGGAAGTTGGTCGAAGCGGCTGACATCCTTGAAAATTCTCTTAGACAGGTCAACATGTAGTTGCAAAATACATGCTATAAAAATTTTCAACAGAAAAAGTCAAACCAAATTCTGATTCAAACATATTTCATAAGAGCTAAGCGGTCAAAATAAAATTTCGAGGGGAACAGTTTATGAAATTACCTAATGTTATGGAGAGAGATGAATCACGATGTAAATACTCGATCAATGGTTCGCTTACAAAACCAGCACCCAGAACGAGACATTTTTTCTCAATGCCTGAGGTACCAACTTCTTTGTGTCTACTTGTTCTGCAGTAAAGTAAAACAAGAAAGAAAAAAAAAGAAGATGAGCTTATGCTCTAAAGAAAAGGACTAGACTGAAAAATCAAAACTCAATTCAGAAAGTTTTTAAACTAATCAAACTCCATCTAAATCAGCAGCAGTTATAGAGTGAATACATGGGTCTGAGTTCTGGTGTTTACATTGAGAAAATGAGAAGGCTTTAAAACAACAATCAGAAGCTCTTTTAAAGACCAACCTTTCCACACAAAGTTCCAGGCATACTCTCTTTTTTTCTCTGAAGTTCTAGGACATTGAAAGTTTTGACTTTTAATAAGCAAAGAAACAAAAGTGGCCATTTCCGAAAGTCTCACACATAGAAATGCCTAAAAATATTCCCCCGTAGTTGCAGAAAAAATGAAATACGGAAGAGCCCACTCCTTACATAAATGGGAGGTTGATCTACCTCTTTCGGTAGAGTTAGTATTGATTAATTTCCATTTATTATAAAATTTAAAAGTCAAACAGCCATTAAGGTGACTAATGGTGGTAACTGAGATTAAGATTTTCAATTTTTCCAAAAAAAAAAGAAATCCATCAAAAGAAAACGTTCCTAAAAACCGCTAACAGCGGTGAGATCATCTGCCAGAGTCAGTGGCAAACTTGCGGCTTTTCTAATTGATTGAGCTTAACTTCATAAAATAAAGTTCCAGCAGAAATGGGTGACATTTGGTAGCACGTAAAAGATTCTAACAGACTTTTCTTTTTCACTGCTTTTGAGAACGGTGGATAAAAATTAAAAAAAAAAAAAAAAAAAAAAAAAAAATTAACTTACGAGCTAGTGCTCCTAAGTTCTTGAATGTATTCAAAGCTGGGTGTTAATTTTCCATTACTGGTTATGATCGCCTGAAACACAAGTGAGTAAAAATGATTTATTTATTTAGAAATCCCACAAAGAACATAATAAAAAAAAAAAGAAAATAAGAAAATTGTTTTACAGATAGTCGGTAACTCAATTTAAATGTTGATTGAGACAAAAACAAAAAAGTGCCTCATAATTTAATTTTGCTCAAGTTTACTTCATGAATACCCTACAGAAATGCTTCAATGTTGACAGTAAAAAACGACATACTGTGACAACACACATTAGAATTTGCGTTTTTACTCTTTTCCTTCCATGCAGTCGCAGTCAATAATAAAAAATTCAAATGATTTTAAAATTCTGCGTAAATTGAAAGGCATAGATCGATAATGATGACCTACATTCATTCTAGTCAGCTCGCAAAATTTGTCAGCCATATTAAAACAATTACGAAAGATATTAATACACAAACTGACACCGAATTAACAAATTTACTACAACACAACAATTAGTGTAATTGATTTCATGAGATTTTTTTTTTCACTTCTCAAATGGTGTGTTTTTTCTTCATGCTTGGCTCAGACACATAATTATAGCAAAGAAGAAAAAGAAAGAAAGAAAAGATAAAATTTGCTGCATCCTTCATTCATCGCATTGAGATATTCGTTAAGCCTGCCCTCTATTTTTCTGCGTCATTCCTTTCTCACTTTCAGGAGAATAAGTTATGACAATTTTGCACATGGCTTGGGAGGACAGGCAATGGATGAAACGATGAACTGATGATAAAAAAAAAAAAAAAAAAAAAAAAAAAAAAAAAAAAAAAAACGCTCAAAAATTTGACCTTATTATAATTGAATCGGCGGCGCAATAAACACTTTCAGCAATTACGTTTGAGGTTATCATAATCAGATTAGATAAGACAGTTGAGACAGCTTCTTCAGATTACGTACATATGCAGTTAACCTCGTGACAATGTATATGAACTTCACAAGGCCGACTCCAACACGTTTGATGAAAAGGTGGTTTTCCTTATAAATTGAGTGAATGAATAAATAAAAATAAAAAGTAGGCAACAATTTGAAAAAAAAAAAAAAAAAAATTAGAAGAGATGGTGAGAGAGAGAGGTGAGCGCAGTAGAAAACCCATATGATAAACGTTTCCGATCATCGACTCCAGTCAAGTCCAGTTCTAACATCCACCATTGCCCCGCTGAATTGTGAAGAATGAAAAGTAAATAAGTAGTAGCACTGGTAAAGTCCTGCTTCCCAAACAAGTATTTCATTATGCTGGTGTTTTACAGCAATGGACTGGGTTGGATAAATGAATAAATAAATAAGTAAATATATGAATAGGCAAATAACAAATTAAAACTAACAGAGCTATAAATTCAGATGAACTTACAGCATGAACTGGAGGAGAAAACGAATGTTCCTCAAGGGGTTTCGTTGCATCAGACTGCATTATATCTAGAGCATAGGGTAGGACAAGACTCCCGAAGAAATCAGTGGCCTCCATTGGTAGCTGCGTTGGCATGTTGTCAATAGAGCACACTAGTACACCTGGTCCTCTGAAACTAAAATCATGATTTGCAATTTAGGAAAAAAGTGTGAATTTGGCAACATTTCAATCTGTCCAATGCAACTCAGGCAAAAGGTCAATTACCAAAACCCACATATTTTTTTTTCATAGGTATAAACCGACAATACTCGGTATTGCCAGTTCAATTCTCACAATTCACTACTGAAAAAGGAAAAAAATTAATTCTGACTGAGGGGGGGGGGGGAAATAGGAGGAAAGATAGAGTGACATAATAAAGTAAATAAATAAATATTCAGCATCAGCATATTCTCTCCTTAGACAGACATAGTAGCTGATTTGAGGGTTTTTAAAAATTTCAGATTGGGAAAATATAATTTCCTACTTAAATAGGTTTCAAATTTTTATTTTCCATCGAAATATGAAGCAGATTAAGTTCGATAATCACTATTTCCAATCAATATTGAGAAATTTTTCTTCAGTAAAGCTGATTAAGGATTGACATTTTTGAACGCTTTAGTAACACCAAGTTCTGAAGCAAAAAAATTCAAAGGTTGAATCACAACTTAAATGATTTGGTTCTTTTACTTTATGCTGGTCAAGGGACTTTTGAGTGATAAATTTAACAACTCAATGCATTTATTTGACAAAAAATAATAATGGAAAGAATAAATGTATTTAAAGTACTGGCAGGTAATTTATTTTTAGTGAAAAACCAAAAAAAAAAAAGATCTACTGAGTTTCAAGCTTTCATGACAAATAACTTTAAATCAGAACAATGAAGTTTAGAAATAAATGGTACCTTTTTGTGTCCTTGTTTTGATCCGCATCGTAAAGGCAAAATGGATTGTCGATGGTCGTACATTCATTCATAAATTCAATAGAGCCTCCTGGATCGGCAGAGATGTCGCAAATTCCCAACAAGCGATGAGGTAAGGCAGGAGCACCTACCGAGGATGGTATCCAAGGTAAGTTGACCTGCCGCAGAAGTACTTTAGCGTCCGGTAAAGTCAAGAGTTTAGGACTACCAACTGCCCAATAAATTCCATTGATTATGAGGGAGGCAAAAGGTGCGATCTGAAGAAGCGATGAAGGTGCGAAGTTAATCATTAAGACTTAGGAAGGAGAATACAAAAAAGAATAGGTATTGCAAGAAAACTGGGTGACTTTTAAAAAAATACCCACCCAAAAAGTTAGACCCATTTTCAAACACTCTATATAAGGGTTTTCACATAAAGCTAAAAGTGTCAGTATGGTCTTAGTTTCCAAGATTAAAATTAGTAAAAGGTGATTCTCTTGGGCTTGACACGAAGATTGTGTTTTTCTGAATTTTGAAAAATTCTGGGTGGGTCCTTTTTTATAATCACTCTGTAGAGGACACACACACAGGCACAATTAATATGAGCTTTGCCATTGTCAGTCTAAGAGCAAACTGCCCTTGACTTTGTTGGGCAAGATTGCAGCACTCTGTCTGAAAAGGAAATTATGATGTCTTTAATTTTGGACGACTAAAAGTCTAAGGAAATTTTTTTTGTTGAGGTGTCGTAATAAATTCCAAATGAGATAAAGTCAAAGTGCTCTTAATCTTTGCCAACAGGGTTTGAAACTTGAAACACTGATCCAGTTAATTGATTAAGAAGTTCAAAATACTGCCTAATACTTTAACAATTTTTACTAGTCGTGGGCTCTAAGGATTCATCATTGTACCTTTTTACTGAAAGTAGACCTATATAAGGAAGGGTTTCCCTCGTACTCTTCACGATCAAAGCCTCCACCTTCCTTGCGCTCCAGATAGTGTCTACGACGTACTTCGCAGCCATAAATCTTGGTGTTCACTTACATAGAAAAGGAGTAGAAAATAATGATGATTGATTAAAAAACAAATTATACATGAGGAAATACAAAAACAGGATGGTCAATTTTTAATTAGTGGGGTACTTTACTGGAGACCTCAGGTGAGCCCATACTTAAAAAACATGCAGATAAAGAGGATGGTAGTTGAGAGTACTTTTGAAATGCACTTCCTCTAGTGGCATAGCCACAAATTCTTTGAGAGGGGAGTTTGAGTGTCAGAAAATTTTAAAGGGGGGGGGGAGTCCAAAGGTCAAAATTTGGTAAAATTTTCTCTGAAACCTCAAACAATGACATTTTTTTGGGGGCGACTCTAGGAATAATGTTAATTTTTCTGTCCCGTCCCAAGGAGAGAAAGTATTGTCATCATGAAAAATTTTGAAGTTGGGGTTATTTCATTTCTTGGCATTTCAGGTCCCCTGAGCTAAAAAATCATAGTCCCAAAAATTGTCTGTCTGCGGCACATCATAACTCCTCACCCAAGGGTCTATGCATTCAAATTTGGAAAGAAGGGTTCTTTCTGATCGTTCTAGACAATTTTCTGTTTGTTTTTTCTTAAAACTGAATTTGAGCGATGTTGGAGGGAAGGTTTCACCTCTAAAATAGGGTAAAAATTGACATTTCTAGGAAATGACAGTAAGGATTTTTTTGACAATTTGTGAAAATATTCTCCTAACACAGACAAATCTACTGGCATCGTTCATTTTGTCGAGAAAGCTCAAATAAGACTCAAATAAGAGTAATTATGGGAGAGGGAGGTGTGGGAATTTGGGCAAACTACCCTTTTTTTTTTAATAGTTCAATTAGGCATTGATAAAAAAGCCTGACCTTGAGTTATGAGCTCACTACTTGTAAAAGTCTCATTGTTGCACACGCCTTTCATATTTATATCTCCTTTGCAAACTGAAGAAAGGCATAAAAAACCAAAAGGCTTACCTCCATGTTCAGCAACTTTCTGGAGCATTTCAGGCGGGACATACTCGTGAGGTAATTCTGCAAACACTTCTTGCGCTCCTTGAGAGACATTTCCAGATCTGTAATATTTAAGTTTAGATTTTTTTAATTACAATTGATTAAAATAAAAAGAATACTCACTTTTGAATGCATTCTTCAAAAATAAAGGAAGTATGCTTTGAACTTATGAAGGAAAACAACATTTATTAATTCAAGGAATAATTGCATCAAGGCTTTGAAAGGTTTGTTGACAAAAGTACCTTTTTCTTCCAGACCATTTTTTGTCGAATCTTTTGCAACCATACCTCTTTTCAAAGAGATGTTTCTAATTTTCAATTTATTTCTTCCTCCTTTTATTTTTTTTCCACCCAAATCAGAAAGTCCTAAAAATACTGATTCTTTAATGGTGGTATAGATTTCCTTAAAACACTTTTCTCCTTTACTACGCTGTAACAAGTGATGTCCATTTCAACCAATCTTAGAAAGGTACGTCTCATTTTGGTCATCCTGAATTTCAGTACTTCCAATCTTTACGGCGCCGGAATGGAAAAGGTACATGTTTTATTCTTTGTGAAGTAAATGATGAACATCTTTCAATGTTTAGTTTAAAATATCTGCTCCAGCTCTTATATTCATATATTTTTTGGTCAGAACACTAGAAAGCAAAAAGCCTGGAGTGCACAGATTCATGAAATAGGTATGTATTCAAATAAATAAAAAAAAAAAAACTAAATAAATATATAAATAAATTTTTAAATAAACATAAAAACAAATACATATTTTTTTTATTTTTGTCCAACTTGTCCGTTATTTATTTATTTTTTATTTCATTATATGTATTATAGCTATTCCTCTTTATTGTTTCCCACTTTTATCATGAGCAATTATGTTACTTTGTTTATTTCTTAGTTTGTTCCTTTGTTTTTGGCTATGTTCATATTATATTTCTGATGAAGGCGTATGTGGACGTCGAAACATTAAAAAAATAAAAAACATCGCAATTAAAGGTCGGATCATTTTATTATTATGATTTAATTTTCCCCTTTTTATTTGTTTTATTTTGGCTGAACAGCTCATTTACTATTGTTTTATTCAAATAAATAGAGCATACAAAATGGATGAAGAAAAAAAAAAAAAACAACAAATTAGAAAAATTAACCCTTTCCACTTCAACGTCGAATATATTCGACAAAATAGTTACTTGCATTCCACCCAAATGTCGGAATATGTTTGACTAAAATCAGCACAAGAAAAAAAAAAAATAAATAAATAAAAAAATAAACAGAGGGGAATCACCCCACGAAAACTTTCTCACGTCTAACTTAATCTGGGGGGTCCCCAGGGGTTAATTTTACAGAAGGCTGGGTTAACAGAATAATTCATAGTTTTGGCAAAACTACTGACCCAGTGAAAACAAACGTTAGGGGTCCGATAGATTTGGGCATCATTCCCAGCGCAATTTCGTAACCAGCATCTCGAATGGCTTGTCTGGCCATCATTGAGTTCCGATAGTTATGAGGAGGCCCAATGTGCTGGATAAATCATAAGATAAAGAATAAACATTTTGGGTTTGGAAAAAATATGTACAGACACAAGCAGATTTGCAATTACACAAATATGTCACAATTTTTCTATTTTCTCTTTGAAGAAATAATTAGGAACTTGGAAAATTTTGAAATGTAAATAGTAATCAAGAGACATGATTGCAAGTATTCCTTAGATAGTTTTTCAAGTTGAGCTATAACTTTGTTTGAAATAAACGGGAGTTCTAGTGTGTTTATGAAAGCTTGGGCTTCAGTTTCTGATAGCCAAACCAAGAGTATAAGTTTCAAGAAATTTTGAGGTTGTTTATTAATTTTTATTTAATTTATTCGCAGGTAAATAAATACAGTCGGGGACATAACAAATGTCAGATAACTCCTGGAGGTACAAGCAGAACCATAAGTCCTGCGTCAACGATTCGATGCAACCCGCACTACACATAAAATAACCGCTCTCTTATCTTTCTTTTCTTTTGTTCTCTCAAGACCAAGCGAGGTTCGGGCTACTTGTACTACTTGTAGTGCAGGTTGCGTCGAATCGTCAACGCAGGACTAATGGCTCTGCTTGTACTTACGCTACCCATAATAAATCTCAATAAATTTAAGCATTGCAGGTGGACTAAGCCAAAATCTAAGGACTTATCTAGCATTCTTTCTGTCTCTGACTGTACAAAGTAAGTACTATGACTATCAAAAGAAAGTCCTCTCATTGAAATTGTTCTTGATGAATTTTCTTTTATTTTCCATCGTTTTAAAGTTCTTGAGGCATAATGTCAAAAGTGGCAATACTCTTGAGACTCTGAAATACCTGAAAACCGTAAAATTTATCAAATTGGTCTCTAAAAATGGAATAATGAAAATTTCTAACAGAACACTTCTTCTTGAAAACCATATATGTAGTGCACAAGAACTCAAGGACAGCTACAGAAAGAGACTTGTTCTAAATTTTTTTGCTGGATTTAAATGCCTTGAATTTTTGAGGAAAAGCCAATTTTCTGTTACTCATTCTGTTTTGAAACATAAATTGGGTTAACTGAAAAAATAAAATCAAGGATTTACTGATTACTTACCATAAATGGCGTGTGATGACCAAGGGCTAGTAATCTCAAACCAAGTCCATGTAAAATGTTGACCATTCCAGCCACTCCTGCATACTTCCCAAACGCAACAACTCTCTGACCAGAATCATCCACCAATTTCTCATAATCTATCAAACGTATGTTCTGAAAAATAAATGATCATCAGACAAAAATGAGTTACTTGCAAAAATGGAACAAGTTATTATCAGATTTTTTAAGGAATTTCAAAAGTACGTGATGGAAGTATGTAAAATATCACTATGACATTTCTTCCTTTTCTCACTACTGGAATCTGTTCTCCCCCTTTTTTGAATTTAAGTGCTTACTGACCTCAAATCCAGGGAACTTTGTCATGAGGGATCAACTAATAATTAAAAACCAATCAAATTCAAGAGAAGAGAACAAAGTTAATTTTCATAAAATGATAGAAATGGATTCTTTGACACTGTGTACTTACTTTCATCAACGCAGCATCCAGAAGAGGCATGTTTGATTCTTGGGCTTTGATGGTGTGTGAGAACATGCAGTAAGTTTTATCAGGTAACAGTAGATCCACCGGGACTTGCTTCACTCCAAAAATGACACTGGCTTCTGAGATGTCTTCTTGAATGACCGCACCTGCATTTGCGTAAGCCTTCATGAGGCCACAAAAAGTACAACGAAACGTGAAAAAAATAAATTTCATCGGGAAAATTGAGAGAGAAAAGAGAAAAATTAAAACTGCCAAACCTCTCTCGGAAACTTACCGAACTAAAAAAAGTTCATAAATGCGAAGGATCAGTTTTCTTTTTTGAAATGAATGATGTGAGATTGGACATATGGAATCCTTTTGATAGTTTAAAACTGACCATAAAGAAGGTAATGAGACTGTTGCTAACTTTTGTTATAAGCGATTGAATAAATAATAATTCTTACTTAAAATCCAGCAAAACTTACAATGAGTACATTAAAATCACAAAATCACTCTCAGACTCACAAAATGACTTCAAAGTTTAAGGCCGTAATGGCGGAGCTATGCAGGTACTGTGGAAGATTCCTATCTAATTGAGGCCTTCCTCTAAGTGTTCCTATAAAGACAGAGACAAATTAGGTATAGGAATCTCCTATGATGCCTGCATAGTTCCGCCATCTTTGCTCTTAAATGGCAGAACTATGCAGGTGTCAAGGAGGATTCCTGTCTAACTTGTCACTCCATCTACAGATACACACAGAGGAAAGCCTCAAATTATAAAGGAATCGCCCATGGTACCTACATCGCTCCACCACTAGGTACACCTTAAACTTTAAAGTCATTTTGAGAGTCTGCGAGTGAATTTCGTGATTTTATAATGTGCTCATCTTAATTTATGCTGGTTTTTATGCATGAATTAAACATCTAACTACAAATCGTAAAAGTTAGGATGAGTCCCATTATAATAACAATATACTTAAAATTTACCTGTAACCTGTTTCCTTCAAAAAAAAAAAAAAAAAAAAATTAAATTGATCTCTATACTTTGATAATTTAAATAATACATAGGCAATCCAACTGAAAAAGAGAAAGAGAGAAAGATACTCAGAGAAAGATCTCACCTGCATCGGGTAGGCTCGTCTGTTGGAGGGTTGAACTATCGTTTTAATTCCGAGTCGAGTCAAACGTCTGACATTTGTAGGCGCCAAAGGAGCCCTCCGCTCCCATACTGACTGATCTTCACGGCGGATGGCAATAACTTTCCCGGCCTTGAAGAAACATGAGAAAAAAGTATGAGGAAAAAAAAAACAAAAAAATAGAAAAGTAAAAGTGAGTAGATCATGAACAGTAAATTGATTTCATTATCATTGCCGATGAAGAAAAATGAAAAAAGTTACATCAGCTCTTTCTTTGCATAATGAGATTAGAGGAAGAAAAAGAGTTGGTCCTTACATTAGTTTTATTCTCAATTTTAATTAAATATTCCTAACTGTATAAAAAAAAAAAAAAACAAAAAACAAAAAAAAAAAAAACAAAAAACAAAAAAAAAAAAAAAAAAACAAAAAACAAAAAACAAAAAAAACAAAACAAAACAAAAAATAATTTAATATCAAAGATTATAGAAAAGTCAACAAGTGCCTTTCTCTTGAACAATAGATAGTAAAATCACGATTTTTATTCAGACACTGGAGAATTACAACAGCATTTATTTTTACTTTTGCATACAACTCAATTTCAAAATTCAATGTATAGTATTTATTCAAGAGGAGGAAATTTTATGAAATCCTTTCATTTTTATAGAAAAATAAAGAAAAGAAAAAACCCAAAAAACGTAAGAACAAAGTAATAGGGGAAAAAAAACAGAAAAGTAGTAGTGAGTAGATCATGAACAGTTACATGATTTCATTGAACAAGTGACATTGCCAATGAGAAAAAATGAAAAAAATTACATCAGCTCTTTCTCTACACAATGAGATTAGAGGAAGAAAAATAGTTGGTGCCCACATTAATTTTATTCTCAATTTTAATTAAATATTCATAACTGTAGAAAAAAAAAAAAAAAACAAAACAAAACAAAAACTAATTTAATATCAAATATTAAAGAAAATTGTCTTTTTCTTGAACAATAGATAGTTGAAATCACAATACCTATTTATTCAGACACTGCAGATTTACAATAGAATTTATTTTTACTTTTGCATACTACTCAATTTCAAAAGTAAATGTAGATTTATTCATTCCAGAGGAGGAAATTTAATGAAATCCTTTCATTTTTATGGAAAAATAAAGAAAGAAAAAAACCAACAACAGGGAAAAAATAATTTGGAAAATTCAGAGGAGCTGTGGCTTTTTTTCTTTTGGATAAATTATGAATAATTTTAGAGTTAACACATTAAGAAATGGTTACTTACATATTTTGGGTTCACATTTGTGTGCTGGAAACGTTTGAGTATATAATTGTTCAACCGAACTATAGAACCCATTTTCACTCAAAATTTTAACTAAGCTTTCCTTCCCTTCACAAGACCATCGTAATATTGTCAAAGAAGTAAGTAAGAGCACTTGGAAAATGGAAAATGCAGAGAGTGAAAAATATGAGGAGCAAAACTAAATTTCACTAATTAGAGAGGCACTGATTCAACACGTGGTCTGGTACTCCATAACGTTAAATTAAAAACTTCTGTGTCCAAGGCAACCTGATTGTTTTCAGGTTCACAACGATGAACTGCCTGAAAATTGATAGTGGGCTACTGAATAGTAAAAATATTTTGAATATTTGCATTCAAGAGCAGCTTTGAGATAAGGAGTCATTTGATAAAAAAACGAACGATAATATCAGTAAAATTAGACGCAAGCCTTTCCTTTGATGATAATAATTGTCATTAAAATAATTAAGTTCATCAACATGATAAAAAAAATAAGCATGCCAGTCGGTGATAAAACGATGAAAAAAGTAGTCTATCATGATTTGCACTAATAAAAATTGATAAAGAAATTTTGAAAAGAGGATGGAACCCTTTATAGTATGCAAGAGAGAGTGATTGGTTACAGTGAGTTTTTAATGATTAAAGGTAGCTACTATGACATATCAAGGCCAATTAACAAGGTCCTCTACAAAAATTAATGAAATAGAAAATTGTATAACTCTCCTACCCATCATATGAGTATTGCCAATTTTTTTAGGTTCAGTGGAAAGTTATCGAACACCCCTCCCCTTCCCTCGCCCCTTTAAAAGAAAAGTGAACTGCAGGGAATACCCCAAAAACACTTTCACACATCAAACTTAATCTGGGGGGGCCCCAGACCCCCTTATATTTTCTGGGGGAAATCCCCAGACCCCCTTTAATATGCTGGGGGAGATCTCCAGACCTCCTCTGAAGGGATTAATTTTACAGTAGGCTGGTTGCAGAATGTTTTTGCAAATTTTAATCAAAATTCAAACGGCTATATTTGAAATATTCCAGTTTTTCCCTATGTTTACCCATTTTCCCATTGATTTTAACGGTAACCTTTTATCCTCCATAATTTGCTTCAATTTACAATTTCAGAAAAACAAAAAAAGGAATGTTAAAAGCAACTTCTCTGCAAAATTTGGATGTATATGGACCATTGGTTCAATAACGTAGTTATGCTGGGATACAGATAGACAGACAGGGGCGTGCCGTGGGGGGGGGGGGGGGGGGCATGTGGGTACCCTTGGGCCTTGCCAGGGGCGGCACTTTCCGGGGGCAGCAAAATCAGGGTGAACAACCAAAAAAAAAAAAAGGTTATCAAATTTCAAAATGAATTTCAGAGGGCGGCAAAATCAGTGTGTACAAGCAAAAAAAAAATTTTGTTCGCGGAGGGCGGCAAGATTGCATTCTTGCCCCCCCTCTCTGGAAACCACGGCACGCCCCTGTAGACAGACATCTGTACCATCCCAATACTTTCTCAATTTCTAACTTCGTTAGATTGAGAAAGTAGACACTTTTTTAACTTCTTCAAAAAAAGAAATAGAACCAAGCAATAAATTTAACGGATTTACTTATAATTTGAAGAGTAACTATAAGAAGGAACATGATTAGAGTCAATTGCCATGCTGCACTAGTTTTGTGAAATCTTTTCTGTTACAAAGTATTGATCTAAAAAAAAAAAATGTTTTCCTTTTTAAAAATGATAGGTTCTCAATTTTTCAAAAGCTTTTTCATTAAAAACAGTACCAGCAATTTTCCTCTTTGTAGAAGAGAAAATAATGAAGAAAAATTTGGAAAACAAGTGCAACATGACAAGAGAGTTATCAAGTTCTTTCTGTACAAGCTTCATTTTTTTTCCCTTTTCTTTCCTTTCCTTTTTGTTTCCAAAACAGACAAGTCTCCCGAAAAAAAATAAAAAAAAAATTGCTATTGAGGGCATCTACTCTTGAAAAGAAGGGGCAGAATGATAATAAAAATAGAACATTTATTAAGTAAAATATCAAACAAAAGAATATTAACCATTCAGAAATAGTCATTAACAAGAAAAACAGTTAATAGAGAGAAACAAGTTTGAAACTGAAACGAAATGAAAAAGTATGAGGCCAGAGTTGTATCATTGAGGGGAACAAAAGGGTGACATTTTTTCAAGACTTGCGGGCAAGTCAAAAAAAAAAAAAAAAAAAAATTCAATTTTAGTCTTAAACTTTTTTTTTCTTTTCAATTTATTATTACTTAAAGATGATAATAATAATAAAAAAAATTAATATAGATATGTATAAGGCTCTTATGAAGTTGATTACGGACAAATACTTTCTGATTATTATCCAGCAGGCCAAATATTTACTTCATCGTTGAACCAATTATTAAGATAGTTTCTGAGAAACGCCAATAGTCAAGAGTTGTAAAACTTGGCTATTGATACAGAAACTTTTTTTTAAGGGGCCTACTTTTTAAAGCTTTCCGTGAATGATCTTTAAGCTTTAAATAACGGGTACTTCCACAGTGACTACCATTGCTAAAGCCAAGTTTTACACTTCTCGACCTACAATGTTACGCATAGACTGTCTGAGCAATCAGTTTAACGATAAAGTAAATGATCCGTCTACAGATGACATCACACATAATAACATGTTTGTGATTTCTTCTCTTAAAATTCTTTTTGAGTAACTCATATTTTAAGTCACCCTTTGTGTTTCCTCGGGTGGACTTCTCAGAATGTTGAAATTGAAAATAAAATGTAATTTAATACTGAATATTGAATTTTTTTTAAAATTTTCATCAAAAGGACAAACTTAAAAAAAGCAAGATAAGAAGAATTATCAAAAATAAATGATCTAAATCTGTAGGTGACTGCAAGAAAAAGGAACGGCCAAATAATAATATGTAATAATAAAAAAAAGCAAGCATGTAATATTCACTGATGAAAAATATTTGATCATGGTAACTGAAGTCAATTGAGCACAAATGCAGTCATCATTTCATCAACATTTTTGCAAGATAAATTATTATGGTCTATGATAAAAAAAAAAAAAAAAAAAAAAAAAAAAAAAAAAAAAAAAAAAAAAAAAAATCAAAATATAGAGCGATGTAAATATTATTTTGATGAACACATTTAACGCATTAAATTTAAGGAAAATAAATGCGAAGCATCTTAAATATAATAGTATCACAAAGCTCAAGAAGCAAAGATATAAAACAAAAACATGAAGATAAAATATGAAATATGATTATTGACAAATACAAAGATTATTTATAATCTTAATTTCTATGATGGAAACGGATTGACTATTTGAAACTCAGATCCCAAGAGAGAACCAAGAGCTTCAAATACACAGAATTTGCTACCTCTCAATGCATAGTGGTTAGTGTTTATTGAAATTCAAAACGCAAAATTTGAGTTATTCGTGTCGATCTGCCGACAATGCACGTTCTACCAGCGTTCTACCAAAGTCATTGCAAGTGAAAGCAAGCACATGATGAGATCTAGTCTTTTCAAGATCATTTTAGCAAAATCATTTTCTTAGAAACAATTTCTATTTCCACTTTTCAATTCAAAATTTTTCATTTTTGAGATTTTGAGATTTCTTCATTTTTACCGACTAATTTTTTATTTTTTAAATAAATCTTGTCTTGACTAAAACAACAGTTTTCCATTGACCCATACCCGATGCATTGAGTCATTGCTAAAGACAAAAATTGTTAAAAACATGCGCGGCACATCCCTAGAACTTCTGCTGCGATACTTAAAGGAAGTGTGGTGGCGTTTTTGGCATCAGCACGAGGATTGGTTTGATGTTTTCCTTTGAGGTGTAAAAACTTGCTACCCGGTGTGAGGCAAAGTGCAAATGGCGAAAAAAAAGATTACGATTGAGGTAAGTCTTATTTAGAATCCCATTTACGGTTTAAGGTAGACTTGGAGCAGTAGTAGACCGCATACAACACGATTACCGCATTTGAAAATATGTAAGGTTGTCAATATTTAATGAGTAAAATCAAATGGAATCTATTGTAGAACACAGCTGATACGTTTTGGACAGACAAATAATACGAAGACCTAAATGACCGATATCAGTTGATTCGCACTATCTGTCGTCTAGCTGTTTCACAGCCAAAAGAGAAAGAAAAAGTTTACTGATGATCTCATCACAAGTAAAGGATCCCAAAAAACAAACAATAAACAAAAATAAAAGCTACTCTCTTAACTTAAAGAGGGGGGGGGGGAGGTTCCAAAACGTATAGTTAGAGACATTGTTACTTAAGAAAATTGGTTCTTGCTCAAAAAAGTCACATTTCCAAACTGAAATAATCCTGTAGGTTTGATTTTTACACATACCTACTTATTTTCTTTTTAAACCTTTTTCATGGAAACTTCTCTTAGTAGATTCTCTTGAATTCATCTCATTCTGTTCTAAAACACAGATCAAATAATACTTAAAGACTTTGTATTACAGGGAAGGGAGGGTACTCGGGCTTCCTAATGATGTAGCTTTTGCGGAATAAGGTACAGACCTATAGGTTGACTGTTTGCTTTTTCTTAAAACTCATAGTAAAGACTGTCTATGAGTGATGCTATTGGCCAATCGTTGCAGGACTTCACCGTTGCTATGGTAACCATGGTTAAAAATCCCATTCCCGGCAGTATTGGGAAGGTTACTAATGGGTTGCTTCTAAAATACTACCAGGAACGGGAATTTTGAAGATGGTTACCATAGTAACGGCAAATTCCTACAATGTTCGACCAATAGCATCACTCATCAACCGCCTTTCCTACCGATTTAATGAAAAAGTAAAGTATCCACCTGCATTGCCGCATTAGGTCGGATAGTCAAGAGTTTGCTAGCTTTCAAGTTACAGTGACCTACCTGAAGAAATCTCTTTAAAGTTCTGATTTCAGCTTAAATTTTTGAGAGAGCCAAGTTACGAAAATGCTATACAACAGGAAAAAAATCAATGCCTGTTAACACAAAAAGTTGTTATTTACTTCCTTTCTACTAATATTGTCAGCAGTTTTTTTTTTTTTTTTTTTTTTTTTTTTTTTGTATCGGAGAATAAAAACTTGAGGTTTATGTAAGTATCTTTATAAAAGAACTAGAAATTTAGAAAAATTGAATTTTCCTCACATTTTAAGACAACAGTTAGATAGATAGATAAAAGGAGAGACCAACGGGCATGAGCAGCTGACACTAGAGAGGCAGAAAATTTATGTTTGCCTATTTCCATTCAAAGACACAAACATTCACATTTTGAGCTGACATAAATTTTTTTCAAGATGTTGGATACTATTTCTTTTGAAGTTATTGAACAGTTCCAAGAAACGATTGTAAAAGTTACAAACAACAAGTTTGGGAGGAAGAGATTGATTGTAAATTACTCCATTTATAGGCCATTCGGGCTGGTCAAAATTGTGAGCGTCTTTAAAGCAGTAGTTACTAATCAGTTTGTACTGGGGAGCTTCTTGGGGAAAATTATTTGGTAAATCAACCCTAAGAAAAAAACTGAAGTTTTCTTTACAAAGATTACAGACAAAAAAGGAAAATGAAATAGCATCATACTCAACAATTGATGACTTAAAAGTAACATAAAATTGGAAGATGAGTTGTTTGCGCCTTGCAATATTTGTGAGTTTAGCAGTAACAATTTTTTCAATTTCTTTCTTTGTCTCAGCTATGAAATCCACTAAAAGGGAATCTAAAAGTAACAGAAACAAGAAAAGAGTTTAATTTAATTCTGCAAAATTAGGTTAAATCTTGGTTACTGAACCTTTTTTTAGAGCAAAAGAGGATCCAGCAGGGTGATAATGATCAATGGAGTTAATGATTGGATCATCGAGTCGAAAATGCTTTTACGTAGGGCACTCGACTTGATACAATGAATTCTCGAGCAAGCTCTTGACTGGTTAGTTCATAATCACCCCCCCAGCAGTGGAGGATCCAAGGGGGAGGGGGCACATGTCCCCCTTCCCCCAGAAGCCTCAAATTTTGCCTTTTTTTCAACAGCTAATCGCTCCAAGTTATGTCCAGTAGAGAACTAGAAGATATGAAGGAAATCTCAGAGTTGGTCCTGACTAGCCCTAAGATTTCCTCCAAATGTCAACATTTAACGACCTCAATTTCAATTTCTTCCAATAATAGGCGTATTTTGCTTCGTCATCAAAAGCGGTTTGATGGCCATCGACAGGTACTGCTCGCATTATGCTTTTCCGATGGCCATCAAAAGGGGCGGAGCTTAATTTAACTATTGATTTAATTTCACAATGTGGCAACACTGTACCATCGGGCAATGGCCATTATTGTTGACGACTTCCCGTGCTCGTCAACCGTTTGGCCATCGCCGATGAAGGATCGTTCGCCGCGCACCAAGTCGTCATCGGAGTAAAGTTACTCAATTTAAGCGCTTTTTTGTGCTTGGTCGGAAGAATATCATATATGCCATCGAATATGGCCATCGGCGATTTAAAAGCAAAGTACGGCTAATATCCAAACCATTTCCATCAATTTAACCACAGAATACTACAATCAGAGCAGAAACTCCCATAAAAGCGAAGAGAAACAAGATATAGAATTTAATTGCACAAACTGGCATCCGTGCCTGTTCACTTCTCTTGACTGTGGACATGCTTTTTGAGGTTATATTTACAAAGAAGATTGACGCTCAACCAATCACCACTCCTCTGGTTGCCACAAATTGCCGGAAATACTTAGCCAACATGGTGAACCCGAAGAGATACCCCGAGGTGAAAAATGTTTCAAAATGAATTGGAATTTCTGTTCTGATAAGAGTATTTTGTGATTTAACCTTTCTTCAATGTATTCCATCAGTTCCACAATCCATTATTTCACAATTCCCCATTTACCGCGTTCTTCCTAAGTCTTCCTCCAGTTGGTCCTCACTCTCATCCTCTATGTATTTCAAATGGCACTTATCAAGTCAAGGAATATGTTAAAATTTGGCCCTTAGTATTGCTTCGTAACGTTCCCTGAAATATATCACGGCATGGAACAAAAACTTACCTGATCTACTCTGGTGGTAAGTTGGTAACTTTGAATTATCATCAGCATCCCAAAACTGATGTGTTCCATAAGATTTGACACTTTGTTGGGTCCTACTGTCAAAGCGTAAATGTAAAACTAGAGATAGAACAATCTTGAAGTTATCTGTGGAACAAGAAGAATGGTTGTAGAGAATGGTGCCATGGGCGTCATTTGGGGGGTTAGGGGGGACAATGGCCCCCCAACAGATTTTGATCAACAGTCAAATTTATGTCTTGAATGGTCCCAATTATAAAATAAGGATTTTTGACAAAAAGGAAGGAGCGGCGTTACCTCGCCTTAAACTAATTCTCATTTAACTGGTAAGACTTTTTGTATTTTTTTTTTTTTTTTTGTCGCAGGATCAGGCCTTTTTTTTGGTGGTTGGATCAGACTTTACCCCCCCCCCTCCCCCCCCACAAGAAAAAGTTGAAATTTTGCCGCCCCTGAATGGTGCTTGAGTTAAAAATCACACTATGGCAGGAAATTTTTCTGAGAGGAAAAATAAGGTCAGGCAGTTTCTATAGTTTAACATAAGATTAAGAGATGAAAACTGTCCCATTCCATGATAACAAGACAACTCTATTTTTTGTTTCTCGGGTTTCATCAATACACGGTTATAGTAATGACATCATTCGATGAAAAAGATTGTTGATTGTTTCAAACCATCTCTCTCACTCATGTACTATCTCCGAATTAAAGATTGTCGCGAGATTTTCACAAGCTAAGTTTTGCCTTCAAGGTTCTGGTTCGGCCACTCTTCATACTCATCATACCTCGCAGGTGAGGGGCCAGTGCGGGTGGGGCGGAAAAGCCGTTGCAGATCAGTCCCACCCTCACACCCATAACTGAAAATGTGTGAAAATCTAGCGACAATCTTTAATTCGTTGATAGTACTGGCCCCTGTGTGCTAATATCTCACTCTCATTGCTAAAATTAGTAACAGTGACATTTTTTGGCAAAAATAAATTTCTCCAGTAAATTTAAATGCAATTTTGATAAGAAAACGTTGTTAAACAAAACCCATAAATTTCTACACCAGAAAAAAATAGCTATGGACGAGGGTCACAGGAAAGCGAGAGAGATAGTTTGGAATGGGAACGCTACGTGCGTTTCGTCACAGCGGATTACGACTAATGAGTGCATTTACAGCTAGCCGTTGACTTCCCGCTAAAACCATCTAAATGAGATTAAGAAAAAAAAAAATAGATAGAGAGAAGAATAAACTCAACCGATAGATTATATTCCTGTTGCAGCGTTTAGTTTTTCCGGTTTTGGGGGAAGTAATATTCTGTCAAAGGCGTTAAAAATGTGCCACCGTACAACAACATGTGTTTTCAACTTTCAACAAAAAATTAGTCATTCTTACAAATTTGTATCAGTGCTGATAAAATTTGCAGGCTAGTTTAGCTTTAATTAAGCCATTAAATGACTAACTGTCACTATTGGCCAAGGGCATTTAGAAAAGTAAAATCATTACATATTAAATTGAAGTTCAATCCTTATCTTCTTAGCTAAAATCAATAGTATTCTTATAATTTACATGAACTCTGACTTAAATTTTCTGAACAACAAAACAACAGATGTTTTTCAGTTGCCATGTATAATTTAGTTTAACTGATTGGAGATAATACATCATGAAGAAAATGTCAAATTGCAGAAAAAAGTGGAAGTAAGTATACGCTTAACAACAATCTACGTTATGGCTGTAGGCTTCTCAATTGATTCACTAAAACTAATTGCAAGTTTTCATTAGGATCAAATCTATGATGTGCCACAGGGCAGAAAATTATAAGGGGGGGGGGGGGGGCAAAACCTCAAAAACCAAATTCCTTGATTTTCAAGTATGTTTGGTTGTTTTCAACTCATTGTACAGAAAAGTTGTGTTAAAATCAGTATTTTCCAGAGACAAACAGAGACGCAGCACAACGCTAAAATACATAGAGAAGCTCTGAGGCAAGCCGAATTCTTGCGGATTCATCAAAATCGTCGCAGAATGTTGAATGGTGAGCACCAGTGAGCACCCCCGCTTCACTTTCCAGCCCTACTCAGCCTATCCCCCTAGTGTTCACCGAGTGTCACTGTTTAACACCCTGCGACAATATTGATGAATCCGCGAGAATTCGGCATACCTCTGCTGCAGCCAGTAGGTGCTCCGTCTCTATTTGTTTCTGATATTTTCTAACTGCCACGGGAGAAGGGAGAGACTCTTTTTGAGCCCTCCTGCCAGCGCCCAAACCACTGAGAATATTGCCAGTTGCGTAAATTTCCAGGAATGAACAAATACTCAGCGCAGTTACGAAAATATGTTGAAACAGCAGTTAAACAGCTTACCATCCGCAAGCCTTGGAATCTGAGAAGATAAACATACTGATACACTGACAGTGTCTTGCTGCTTCATAATCTCAACATCTTTTGCGGTTTCAGATTGCAACAGCATACCAAGTTCAACGCCAGTACGACTGTCATCCGGAATCATTACAAGCTAGAACATTAGAATGAAGTAAATATAAATAAAAGCAAATCTGACCTCTAACGTAACATTGACCTACATCCGAAAGTTGAAAATTACTGTAATTGGTTTGAGGTCAATCCATTGTATTGGATACTACAAGCATAATGTACTATTTCTAGTTCATTTTCTGGTAAAAGCATTCTCAAATATACCAAGAATGAAAGTAGAAAAATAGTTCATGACGGATGCTATGGTCTTTGGAAGTGGTTTTTAGCTGCTGAGGAACAACCTAGGGATTCTTTACATTGAGGCTAGAAAACTCGATACAAATTTCTTGCAGAAGCTAAAGGATATCCTTTGTATCTACAAGCTTTAAACCTAATACCAAAATTTTTCACGCTGATTAACACTGAGCCGTTAATAATAATAAAAAAAAAATTCACACCATTTGTGAATGATGTTACTTGCGCAGTTTCACTATTTTTGATGGCTTGGTTGTAAATGCTTGTCAGTAACTTGCAGAGAGAATGTGCCGTAATTTTTTTTTCAGAAAGGTGTTTCATATCATTCATTTGCAATGCCAAGGAGATTGGGGCATACATCAGTTTAACGGGTCTGTTGCAAACTTATGCAACGACATTACGAAGAGCGCATTCCTACTTAAAATCCCTTGAAAATCACACTGAAAGCATCAAAAAGTTTCAAAATTCACTCATAAACCCATGAAAGGCGGTTTCAAAGAAATCCGAGATGGCGGTCAAATGAGCACGTCACATTGGGGGAGTCCCATCTACTTGCAGCTTTCTCTATGATAAAATCACTTTTCTCTACAAAGAAAGTTATGATCAGAGACAATATATAATAGAGACCACGCACTAGCCTTGCGCACTGTGGCTGACTTTTTTTTCAGAGCTCAACAGAAATTAACAAAGGGAGCATGAAGGAGCACGATCTAACACGGTCCATATGTTGACTGATGCAATTTCGGTGCTTCGGTTTCACTAGGCAAAAATCTCAACGACGTTTCTCATCAGTCAACGTATGGACCATGTTTGGAGTGTTCTGTTGAGACCCCCAAAAAAAAGTTGCCACCGCCCGCAAACATGGGCAAGATAGATAGTGTGTGGTCTCTATTATATATAGTCTCTGGTTGTGATTAGATGCAAAGACAGTATGGAAGAAGACTAGCCCCTAGCGGCAAGATTTGAAGCCAGTTACTGTCATAGGCTGGACTTCCCCGCTCGGGGGTAAAAACTAAATTAACATTGCGGCTTATGGAGCCGAGGGGCATAAAAAGGTTTCAAAAGAATGCTGATTACTTTTAGTTTTCAAAAGTACTCAGATATAATAAGCAGCTTATGTCAAAGTTGAAAATGACGAACTTGAGCAGAAGTTTCGGTCAATTTATCCGCTAGATATTTATGATAGAAAGTACGGCAGAGAGGTTATGGGTGCTAAAGTAAACAATGACCGACCAATCGTTAACTTCAATTTTTAAAGAAATGGCGCGTTGAATTGATTCAAATTTTTGGTTTACATGTATATTATGCTATACTGTACAACAAATGTGAGACTCGATACTGTTATTCGCAAAAATAGTTGACTAAAATAGGTTGGAAGAGCGAGGCTCCATAAGCGCTAATGTTAAATTGGTTTATACCCCCGCGCGGGGAAGTGCCCTGCCCATTAGCCCATGCCATGACCGGCTTCACTTTTCCCCCGTGCAAAGAGATAGCAGAGGCCAGTCTTCTTCCATAATGTCTTTGGATCAGGTTATAAATAAGACTCCCCCATTGTGACTTGCTCATTAGACCGCCATTTTGGAATTTTGTCAACCCTTCGTTGGTGGCGGGGAGAGCGCAGCGCTCACCTCCGTTGGAATTTGTCTGGCATTTTTTTTCAAATTGGTGGAAAGGGCTGAATCTTCCTTTAGCTGCCTAAAAGGGTTTGTTACATAAACTGTGAAAATATTTTTCACCTGGGTTGGATCTCAAGGGGAGAAAAGGTCCCCGTTTCGGGTGGAGAGCGCAGTGCTCACCCGCCACCATCCGTGATACAAAACACCCCGCCACCAACGAAGGGTTAAAATGCATTTGTTGCCTTTATGAGTAAATTTTAGAACTTTTTAAACCTTCCAATGTTAATTCCAAGTGATTTTACACCAGAACTGACCTTCTCCATAACAATTGCAATTGAAGTTTGCAACAGACACATTGTGATATTCTTAGGCTAGACTTTATTTCAGAGATGCTGCAAAAGAAAAAGTTTTTTTTTTGTTTCCTTGGATCCAGCTGTGTCTCAAGACTTTTAATTAGTAAATTGATGAATACTTCCAAGGTACAATAAGTTTGCTTCGTTACTGGTTTAATTAGAATTAAATTCCAAACTTATATCTTACTTTTTATGAGTCAAGTATATCGTTTCTATGTATACAGGCAGTTACTATAAATAGTTGGTCACTGAAGATACTTATTGTCAATCATTGAAAAGTACCTGAGATAATTTGTACACCATCAGAAACTCTCTAATCACATTGAGCAATGCTTCAGGATCATTGTGATCCCATTTAGCGAGGCTTGGGACATGTTCTCGCAAAGAATGACTGTCAGCATCTTCCATAAAGTTATAACCATGAAAATAAAAATCCGGGGGCAACTCAGGACGGCCACAAATAAACATCACATCCCACTGAAGAGTGTCTTCACAATAAGGAATAATGAGTGAAAAACGGTCATTCTTGGGCGCAGAGTTATTCAAAACGGCTGCATTTCTACCAGATTTCAGGTTTCTCAGTTTGATAGGATCACTACTAATACCTGGAAAAAATAAAAGAATCAATGATTGAAAAAACTTAATTTTGTGACTGAATTTAAAAACAAAAAAAAAAAAAAACAAAAAACTGACTTCAATGCGATAAGAGGTTATTTTTCGAGACTAAAGGAATAAGAATAAGTATAGGCTGTCCCAAGAATTTACGCCACAGAGGCAGTGGCGTAAAATTTGGCAGCATTGCCTTGTGTCCATTTAAACTCATGAAAAAGATTGAACTACTGAATGTTCAACATTTTTCATGGGTTTAAATGGACAAATTACAATGTTGCCAAATCGGTGAGAGTTTGATTAGCAACTAATCAAAACTCTACGCAAACCAACTGTTCACCAATGCATTTTGATGCAATTCAAAAGCAGATACCACTGCAAGTACAAGTTCGTAAGAACCCAATTTGTACTCAAAATGTTTCTACAGTAGTATTTAGAAATAGGAGCCTCTTATGTTTACTTCTCTAAGTTGACTTACGAAACAACTTTAAAATATGACTTTACTAGGTAATCAGAAGTAAGTATCTTACAGAATTGCTTCCAAGAAGCTGATATGGAACAATCGAGTCAACATACATTGAGTCTGATAAGCCTGGTCAATTCATCTTGAGATGAATCCACTGAGCAGTCGACTCACTGTGGCCAAACTTACGTCGATCAATTCATTCAGGCACCAACAACCCCACAAATGCCTGAAACGACAAACTAATCAAATCAACTTAGGCAAAAAGGATGCTTTCCAAGCTACTTAGCACGTAGTTACACATTAGCCTCGTTTACGCGAGAGATCTGAACCTGGGTTGAGTCAACCCGAGTTGAGTTTCAACCTGGGTCCAACTCGGGTTAGCGCATAAACACCCGTATATTTTAACTTGAGTTCAAAGGATTTCTTTCTTCTTCTTCACTGTGTTTGTTTACATTTTAGAAAAAATGGTGTCAATGCTTGGTGCGGTACGGACAAGTGCGACCGTATAAGACGCGTGTTTAACCTCGCTCGGATTGGTGACATCGATGCCACGTGAACCCGGGTTCTAAACTTTGAGGTGTTCATGCGTGAAATCTCAACCCGAGTTCACCGACTCGACTCGCGTTTGAATCGGGGTCGAGTCGAACCCAAGTTCAGCAAGATCCGAAGTGTTTACGCGAGCATCTCAACTCGGGTTCAGCTGAACCCGGGTTCTAGAACCCAGGTTGAGATGCTCGCATAAACGAGGCTATTGACACTGCTTCAAGGTTTTCTTATCTATACCTTTGTTCTTGTTTCCATTGTAATTCAGTGATACCCCATTTCTTTATATACCACCTATTTGTTATAATACATGGTTATAGAGCAGGGCCATTCTGAGAATCAAGTTCAAACACTTAGAGGTGCGTTCTTCCGAACTGCATCAAAACACATTTATGAGCAGTTGGTTAGCGCAGTGTTTCAACTCGTTACTAATTAACCGCTCACCAATGCGCTTAGATGCAGTTCGAAAGCAGGCTCCGCTACTTGTCAGAACCCCATACTCAAAATGGTTCTGCTCTAATGCATCTTGCAACTTAGTGTTGACATTTTAGTGGCAATGGTTTCTGAGACTGATGTGCAAGCACACAAATTTGCCTGAGGTTTGACCAGGATTTACAAAATAAAATGGCTGTATTTGAGTAAATATTGAACAAATTGCAATGCAATTACACTCATGGGGATTTCTAATTAAAAAACATTAAGAGTGGAAATTAAGACTAATACTATTCGTAGTGCAACTGACCCAGCGGCTAAGTCAATTGGACTGGGCTAAGCTGATTTGATTCCTCCAAGTCAACTCAATCGTTCGTAATCAGCTTCCGGAAGATTGTGAAGCAAGAAAACTGCTACATTAGATAGCTGAGGATGTCATGAAAAGAAGTTATAAGAGAGAGCCTTAGCTATTCTTACCAAGTCTTGCGCGCGATACTTCGATGACAAATTTTCGAAGTTCCGGGCAAATGGAATGAACATCGTGCTTGTCCATGACTCATGTATAAAAACTGAAATGTTGTGGAAAATGAATCAAGAGAAGTTTCCAGTAATTAATGAAAATACGGTAATTTAGAGGGGAGACGTACCACCCAAAAAAATTTGAAAATAATAAAATTAATCTCGTGGTTGGCTTCTGATAGCAAATTTGCCGGAAGTCGGAGAAAGATACGAAAGATAACCTCACTTTCAAAACAAAAGCGTTTACCTGAGATTGGTGGAGATTTGTAAACACAAGATAGCTACCTATCGTTACGACGACACATACAGGGTGTTCAAAAAACAAGTTTCCAGTGCATTTGTTTCTGCAATGGCTAGCTGTAGGGTATCGAAAAATATCCAACCCCTCAGGAGGGCGCGGGGCACACCCCTGAAAATCAAACTTATCTCGTGGAAGTCCTTTTTTTTATTCTTGCATCTTTACTTAGGTAGGTATATTTGTATTTGAATCAGATAGCGGTCGGTAGGTATGGTCAGAGATTACTATTTGTAAGCCTAATGTATAGTTGCGAGTTGGAATTAACTATTAACTATTCGTACGCGACTGTATCGTTTTAGCCTACCTTAAAAAATGAAGGCGCACCCATAAATGGCAAAAGATATACGATTTCGCAATCGGATTGCGGGATCTTCCGCCTAGTGGTGTGTTCGTTGCCAGGCCCGGACTGGCCCACCGGGCAACCGGGCAGATGCCCGGTGCGCCCTCTGTCCGTGGCGCCCCAGCGCCCTCCATAAAAAAAAAAAAAAAAAAAAAAAAAAAAAAACCTTAAGCAGCTGAAAGCCGCGATTCTGGGAGTCTAATTTTCGGTGACTTGAGTACTACAAATATCATGTGTCATAGGGCGCCTTTTGTCCTATAACTCATATGAACCCAAGGTATATGGAAGAACAGGTATGGACAGGAGGCGGAGCCTATCTCAGTAGGTGACGGCTACGTCACAGATGTTCTAGACGGTCGCGATAAAATTCGCCTACCGTTCCAAACTATCTCACTCACTCTCCCGTGATCCCCATCTCTCGCTACTGTAGTAGGTGACGGCTACGTCATCGCCAAAGCAAGCGTGTCGTCATCATTTGGCGGGAAAACTCGAAAGCCCCTTAAACCCCGCCTCCTGTCCATACCTGTTCTTCCATATACCTTGATATGAACCGAGGGTGGCATGGTTTGCGCCGTAACTAACGTAGAAGGCACACGTGTATGGGAACGCATTACACCCCATACTTTCCGCCCAAAGTCACATAACATGATTCTAGATGCTTTGCACATTAGTTAAAGTAAGACACGAGAGGGCGCTTTCCCCCTCCTCTTGGCGCCCTCCGTCATATGTCACATAAGATGAGTCAAGGGTGGCATGGTTTGCGCCCTAATTAACGTGTAAGAGACGAGCAGGAACGCCCCCCCCCCTCCCACTAAGAACCGCTAAGAACGCAAAAATAGCTATTTTTGACACTTCAAAAATTCATAGCTCAAAGACAAATCATTTCTCAAAAACAAACTTTAGCTCTCACTTGAACCGGAAAAGAAAGGAATTTCTTTCAGACAGTTTTTTTTTGTTTTCCTCAGTGCAATCCGCAAATGAAAAAAATTCAAAAATCTTATTTTTTGGAATTTCCAAAATTTTGAAAATGCTATAACTCAACTAAAATTCAATATTTTTGAAACATCATACACAACAAAAGATGGATCTTTTACAGGTCTTTCGTTTAAAAAAAATTGGTTTTGATAATTTTAACCGTTCAAAAGTTATGGCCGAAAAACCGTTTTACCTTCGACCCCCCCCCCGCCCCCTCGGATCTAAGAAGGCTGAAATAAAAAATAGACCGTAGTTAGACTCCCCGTGAATAGCTCTATCAGCCCTGAAAAAATGAAGGCAATCCATACACAGCCCATTCCTAATGGGCGATGAAACAACCTCTTTCCCCAAAATATTCCATGGCTCCTTCATCCACATTCCACTTGACTCTTCTCCCTCCAATTATGAGTCGAGAGCATCGCAACGATTTCATGCAGGAAAAATCGAAAATATATTTGAACAGTTCAATTTTACTATACGTGAAAGTACCGTAAAATTCAATCTGAAGGTCAGGAAAATTGAAAAATTTTCCGGGGGAGGACCCCCGGACCCCCCGCTTGTACTGAAGGGTATTCCCTACCCCCCAGACTCCCCGGAATTGGAGTCGTACCAAACCCCCCCCCCCCAAGACAAATGTCTTGTGGCGCCACTGCCTATACAGTATACACATACTGACTAAGAGTTTTGTTTATACTGAGAAAAAATTTATCATTTTGATGGCAGCTCTTTAAATTTTAACATAAATAGATAAATAAAATCTAGTATTTTCATCCGACTCTGACATAAAATGTGAGTTTATTTTTTCCTCGATCAACATGATCCTTCTGTTAATATAGAGTCGTTCGGCGGAAACTATAAACGAGAATTCGAAGATCCAGAAACTACGCATTCATATTCTCTCCTCTTTTTTCATAGTCTTTCTAAGCTCATAATTATACTTTTCTGTTCGTTTTTTCCCGCGGGATTCCGTATGACGACTTAAAAGGTCGAATATATTCATGAAAATTTGCGAAGAATCGAGCTGACTTAATGACCGATCTGATCGCTTAGAAATGGCTTGAAATTGCGTTCTGGCGGATTCTGAATCCCACAAATTTTTCGGGGGAGGACCCCCGGACCCCCCTTCCTGCCTCGGTGGGTGGCGCCCCCTAGTCCACCGTCCCGCGCCCTCTCAGGTGAGCCAGTCCGGGCCTGTTCGTTGCGTTCATCGTTGTCTTCCGCTATTTGCATCGGACTAATGTAAAGCGTCGAGCCGTCGATCTTTCCTGGGTCAACGTATACTTTTACGCATGATCTAGGTATATAAGTAAACAGGTCAGTCCTTCCCCACCAGAAACGGAGTTGAGCGTGCATTGGCGGACCGTATCAGGGGCTAGGGAAGCCCCCCTCCCTCACTTTTTCGGGCGGAGGGGCTAAAAATCGGGAAAAAGTCATCACATGAGACTTGAGAAGCAAAAAAAAAAAAAAGAAAAAGGTCATCTCTTTGTACCCCCCCCCCCCCACTTTTTTTTGGCCATAGTCCGCCTATGTGAGCGACGCGTATAGGCTTTGCGCTTCGCCCAAGACGATGATTTCTTACCATTGTGGCCTATGGAGAAACGCCGTGCGACTGTCGTTTAAAACGGAATATTTCAACTACAGCCGATTAGAAAGTCCCACAAGTCACATGAAATTCTTCTTTTAACCCCTGTGAATAAGTTCGAGCCACTTTTCGAAAAATTTTATCACCTACAATAAAGAAATTCGGTTTAAACGACAACTAGTCGGCATTTCTCCATAAGCCCCCATGTTAAGAAAATTACCAACCATTTGGGCAAATGCCACGTATTAAGTCTGAAGTGCAGTAACTTAATGTTATGTGGCATGAAAATCTTCCAAAAATCCAAGAGAACCTGTTTCAGTCACTTATTTGACGTTTTGATGAACCGTAAGAGAGAAATTCGTATTTTACAAGAGCTAGTCGGCATTTCTCCATATTCAATGTTAAAATAAAAATCGCCTCGAGGCAAAGCCGCCGAAGTGTAAATATAGGGGTCACCGTTTTCGGTGAATCGTCGGACTGACCTGTTTCCTTATATTAGATCATGCTTTTACCGTTTACGTATGACCCCTCTCCACCTTTCCCCTTTTCAGATCGGACCGCACCGCACGCACGTCCTCGGCTCTAATAAAGCTGGTCTGTTCTATGAGGTTGTCCATTTTCTCTATTTCTCATTTCTCTCCTCTTTTTCCTCCCTTCCTTTTTCCCCTTAATACTCCTCTCACAGCTTGGCCAACCCAAAGTGGGCCAGTTCACCCTGCCTCCCCCCCCCATCCCCTAATCTGACCTCGGTGCCTACAGGTCTTTGTTTTTGTTGCCTCACCAATGTGACCAATTCTGAAGTCTACGAGCCAATATGGACTGACAATGGGGCTCATGCAAACTTTTGTTGTGAGCAAATCAGTGGCGTAGCGAGCAATTTGGCAACGTTGTGCTGTGGCCATTCAAACCCATGAAAAAGGTCGAATGCGAAGGTGTTCACCGAACACCCAACAGTTCAATCTTTTCCATGGGTTTAAATGGACACAGTACAACGTTGCCATGTTGCACGCTACGCCTCAGGAGCAAATGAATAATCCAATCCAATGTAAAACCAGCGAAAATCACAAAAAGCACACTAAGAAAGTCTCAAATTCAGTAATAAACTCACATAAGTGCTATAACTGCAAGTTCGTAATGACGGTTCAACGCATGTATCATGGGAGACTCCTGTCTATCATGTCACTTTCTCTATACGGAAACAGAGAGATATGTCTCAATTTAGATAGGAATCTCCCATGATACCTGCGTCTCTCCGCCATTATACCCGATTCTGAGAGTGAATTTTGTGATTTTTTTGTGTACTCATCGTCACTTTTACAGGTGAATGCAAGAATCAATTCTACGATGTCCTAGAGCAAAAGTTTGCAAGAGCCTCATTACTGTCATTTTCGTCACTAAACCCGCGATGTAAAGCTCTCAAAGCCTTGAAATTCAACATTCAAACCCTAAAACACAAGGTATATGGAAGAACAGGTATGGACAGGAGGCGGAGCCTATCTCAGTAGGTGACGGCTACGTCACAGATGTTCTAGACGGTCGCAATAAAATTCGCCTACCCCCATCTCTTGCTACTGCAGTAGGTGACGGCTACGTCATCGCTAAAGCAAGTGTGTCGTCATCATTTGGCGGGAAAACTCGAAAGCCCCTTAAACCCCGCCTCCTGTCCATACCTGTTCTTCCATATACCTTGCCTAAAACACGTATATTTTCCGATTAAAAATTCAACCACCACCGCAATATTTAATTATTCTAAATGTCGATTTCGAGGCTTTAGAGGGCTACCGGCTACCCATCGCCATTGGGTTTAGTGACCGAGATGACCGCAGACTCTCTAGTTCATGTTTTAATAGTTCGTTATGGTTTCCCGTGAAAATCGGCAACACGCACAAATTTTTCCAAAATAAAACCCAACAAATTTTGAGAGCCCTATACATTAATTTGTGGACAAATTTTTGGAGATCGTCGTATTTTTTTCTAAAAGTCCTTGCCGCTTGCGCGTTTATTAGACGATTTAGGACCCAACTTATTTTTTTTTTTATTTGTTTTTTTGTTTTTTTTGTTTTTGTTTTTTTTTTGTTTTTGTTTTTTTTTCAATTTGGACCCATTGAAGGCGAGCCATGAACTTATGGACAGGTATAAGAAATGTGCTTTGTGAACAGTAAGAAATGGATGGAGGCCCAAGTAAAGAGGTCCGTTTCTATAACAGTAGGTTGTCAAGTGTGGTATACGTTCGAATAGCCGTTCAGTTGCTAAGTCCGGTTGCAAAGATAGTGCATCTTCTTCTTGGTTATAGATATATCTAAAATACTGAATGTCTTTACCAAAAAGGTTTTATACATATTTATATATTTCAACGCCTTTTTTGGCCCCTGGTCGTCGCGTCGGCAGTGGAAAACCTAATGGTGTGTGTCGTCTGGACAGATCGAAATGTGTGAGGAAGAAAGCCGGTTATGATGTGTAAATGAAAAAGTGAGGGATGAGGGGATGAAAGACTCAACCCTGGTAAAAGTTTTTCATTGGTGACCAATAAAATGGTTCCAATTTTCCAGTGACCAATGAATTTTTTATTGGTGACCAATGAAATTACATTGGTCACTGGAGAATTGGAACCGTTTTATTGGTCACCAATGAAAAACTTTTACCAGGGAAGGTAACTCGATCGCTCGACTGTGTTATAAAAACATCTCGGAGCTGTGAACAGCAGAGTGGCGCGGCTTCGGGGCGGTGCCATAAGTATAATAGGCGAATTTTTTCGGTCGTTGAAAGCCGAAAGCAGATCGTGATTGAAGAAATCACCAGCGTATCGCGCATAGGTAAACAAACGTGCTCTTATATTACGCATGCTGTTCTGCAAAAGCTTCATGCAACTCTTCATGCTCATAGATATTGGATTTGCATACTCGGCATTTTGCAGGCACTTTTTAGCATTCGAGATAGCGAATGTCGTAGGTCAGTTTCAAAAATTCGATATCTCGAATAAGAAAAACGATACCAACCTCCTGTTTGAGTCAAAATGCTCAGATTTTTATGCCCTTTTGATGTATGTAGCTCTCTGTAGGATTTGTCCCACAGAATTTTTCAGATAGCCCCTCCGTTGAGGGCAAAAACATTAAAAACGTTTGGGGGGCTCTAAAACCATCAAGTTTTGAATACATTTTTGAAAAAAATCTCTGAATAGGACTTGCTTTTGAGGGTATGGTAGACTCCTAGTTATTTGAATTGTGACATTTCAAAGAGGAGTAATGTTTTTTTTGAAAATGGGTCGAAATCGAACTTTGACCTTCGATAAATCGAGAAGAAAACATTATATCGACCTTCGGTCAGTTTGCGCCGAAATTCTTAGAATTGTAAATACCTTTTCAAACGATACTCCATAAGATAAGGATTTATATTTGAAATTATTGAGTTACGGGGGTCGGAGTAACTTTGGCTGTCTTTGGTAAGTAATTTTGGCTATCTCCGCGCCGCTGCGCTGCGGTGGTATATTCTAAAGCGAGAAAGAAATGCGCAGCGTGCATTTCGAATCTGACATAAAGACGGTTATTAGTGATGACGGTTGAACATATACCATATACCTCTCGTCCTAACTGTCAGAAAACAAACAACTCCAACGCCTTTAAATAAACTGCGGTTAATTTTGTCTATTTTTCTGCGGGTGAGGGAATTTTTTGAGTTAATAAGTGCGATAGCCAAAAGCCCTTTACAATCGAAAATGAAAAGTTGGAAAAAGAAACGTGTTGGAATACCTACAATCAGACCGATTACGAGAGTAAAAACTGTCCGTCCGGTAGTGACACTCGAACCTGGTGATAATATGAACGAAAGTGCACACTGCGCACCCCCGACCACTACCCCCGCAAGTCTACTTTAAATTGCAAGCGCTATTCTCGGATTGTAGTAAGTGCGTTGAACTTTCGAAGGCTTTTTTCTGATCTATTGATGACCGATTCGCAAGAAATAAAACTAAGGAATTGATAAGCATTGTTAACGTATAACCTACAGAGAAAATGATAACGGAAGTTGCCGAACCATGAGTTTCCTTTTCAGATAACGTTGCTTCTTTTCTTAGGTAATTGCATAATGTATGATACAAATAAATAATTACTCTCGATCAATATTGCTTTTAGCGTAATCGTTTGTGAATGTGTCATTCTTCCCTTTACTCCCTCGCGTTTTTTGTTTGGTTTTTGTTTTGTTTTTTGTTTTTTGTTTTTTTTGGTTTTTTTTTTTTTTTTGCAAAGTTTTTTCTTAATAATTATATCAACTCTACGTTTTGTGCATCGAAAACCTCCTTGCGCGTGTGAGTACCTTCATAATTTTTTTTACTTAAAATTCTCTTTTAGCAGGCAATTTTGCACAGTCCGAGGGATCTACTCAATTCTTCACAATATCGCGGGATATCTTTGGGTGCGCTTCAACGATCCCGAGTCATTTGCCCTAAAGTATTTGACCTAAACGCAGGATTATACCTTCGTTTTTTGTCTAAAAACAGATGCCCAACACAATTTGATCTAAAGCATATTTTATCTAACTGTTTCTTTGCCTAAAATTTCAGCTGGCATGTACGCTTCCTTCTAATGGCATTATTGCAATGGAGAGGAAAGAGTGTAACCTGTAAATATAATTTTCATACCTAAGTAACCTATTACGAAATGAAAATTTTTCTGACGAAATCTCGTTCCTGTCAAAATTAATCATTGCTCTGTTATTATCAAAATTATTGTGTGCCCTGGTTTTGTTTCTTTTGGTTTTTTGTTCACTTTTTTTACAATGGCGGAATTTGTCAAATCTATAAAAGGTAAAAAAAATCATGTCAAGATTTGTAACGAGGACAGACTTCATTATTGTTCAAGGGCTGCAGTGAGATACAATTACACCCTCTATACTGTCAAAAGGTAACTGCGGCTCTCCTTCCCTGCTGAAAATGGCTTATTGAGACTGTTTGCCTTAAAGAAAAATAAAACTAGGTGTTTGAGGTAAAATGCGTTTTAGGTGAAAATCGTTAGGGCAACTTTCTTTAGGTAAAAAGCTAGTAGGTTATCTGTTAGTGGTGTCCGGAAGTTTCGGCGCCGGAAATCTCGGCGCGAAAATTTCGGCGCACGGAGATCTCGGCGCATGGAAATCTCGGCGCCTGATTTTTTTTCAAGCGGTAAAGTTAAGTAACGTCGAGCGTAGTTAGTACTTGGATTGATTATGGGGAGACCATTTTTTTTCTTCAGTTAAATCATAATATTTTCAACTTTTCCTTCACCTTTATCCAGGTTAAGGACTGGCCAAGAGTTTTTTTTTAAGGGGGGAAAGGTCTCCCCCCCCCCTAAAGAACACTCTTGGGCGTGTTTAAAAAGTTTTTGTGAGGGGTGTAGATGATCCTTTGTCAATTTTTTAAAAAATGTGCTAAAAAGAATGAATAAATAGATAAATATGTGGAATATAAATAGGTATTGCGGGTGTATACTGCCCTTGTCGAATAAATTGGAGAAAATTTAATATTGCAAGTTGTGAGCAATTCCTCGAAGAAAGTTTAAAGTTGTAAGATTTTCGAAGTCTTCACACAATTTTTCCAATCATTGTGTCACTGCAGAATATTTTTTCTTTTGTTTCGATTCCTCCTTCTTCGAAATGAATCCCTCCAGTCTCACTCGGGTCAGTTTTTCTTCACTCTTGAACGCATTTATAACTTTCCAAATAGAGGGGTGGCTTGCCATGAGAAGAGAATTTTAGTTTTCAGCTATCATAATTTTGAAGGAAAAGTTGAAAATATTATGATTTTACTGGAGAAAAAAAAAACGGTCTCCCCATAATCGATCCAAGTACTAACTACGCTCGACGTTACTTAGCTTTACCGCTTGAAAAAAAATCAGGCGCCGAGATTTCCGTGCGCCGAAATCTTCCCGCGCCGAGATTTCCGGCGCCGAAACTTCCTAGATTCTCTGTTAGTAGATCAAAAGTTTTAGGGCAAACGTCCGGGGACCGCTCCAACCATCCCTGGTAAAAGTTTTTCATTGGTGACCAATAAAACGGTTCCAATTTTCCAGTGACCAATGAATTTTTCATTGGTGATCAATGTAATTTCATTGGTCACCAACGAAAAATTCATTGGTCACTGGAGAATTGGAACCGTTTTATTGGTCACCAATGAAAAACTTTTACCAGGGATGACTACCGCCAAAAATAATCAAACGACTGCGTTGAGTCCTGTGAACTTTTGCTCAACACCATCTAAGCTCAAATTCGAGACCACCAATTCAAAAATCCATCGAAAGCCATTTATTATTCGGCCAGTGCCAGGTCCTATAAACTAGATATTTTGACGCAGAAACTTCCTTTTGCCGGACTTTATAACTTCCAGTTCAAGAGGATTAACTTTGATGAACTTCATTTTGATTGGGTTATGTTTCAGATCAGACGATTTGCAGCAACGAAACAATTTTTTTTGCGGAAATGGCTCTCAGTCTCCTTCTATGCATTACCGTCAGCTTCCTCGGCTTTGCCATATGGTTTCGAAGAAAGAAAAGTAAACTTGAAGAATTCATGTCATCCTTGCCAGGACCTCAATCTCTACCGTTGTTTGGTCACACTTTTATGTTTATCGCCCCCTCAGTGACAAGTAAGTCTGTCAGGGGTCAAAAAACTCTTTCCTTCCTTTACAACTTTCCATTAAAAGGATAATTTGCAGTGGCAAGGTGGCTTGTGAACCAGAGCATGATACATACAGGGTGTATCAGAAAAATGTGTCGTCCTTGTAACCACGAACGTATTTTGGAGGTCAAAGTAAGACTTTTTTTTCTTATGAACGTGTGTCCGAAAATGACCCCCTTTTGACCCCCACCCCCCTAAAGTTTTAAAAAATGCATGTTTTTTTTTTTGGAACAGCGATCACTATATTGAACCGAATGTCATGAAAATTAGTGTTTCGAGGTAATTGTAAGCGTGGAAACCATTAATGACCTCGAAAAATTCAAAAATTTAGTCTGACTGTACTTTTTACGCAATATTGTACCTTTAACAGCACAAATCTATGTCACGAATTTGAAAAATAATTACTGACATTAGATGGGGGAAAACTCTTTGAAAGATTTTTGGTCCCAGGTGTGCGAGTTCCCATCTTTGCATACGAGCTGCTCGTATACTTTGAAATTGGGGGGGGGGGTTCCCCCCCCCCCCCTCTCTCTGCAAAAGGAGGGAAAACAATATTTTTTGGGGAAAGAAATATCGTAATCTATTATTTCTTCCGTACTTTGTATAACTCCCCTCCTAAGTGAGGGTCTCCCCCCTGACTGAGGATTTCCCCCTAACTGAGGGTTTCCCCCCTAAACAGCTTAAAGTTTCACCTGTAACGTTCGAAAATAACCAAACATTTTAGAGGAGGAGGGCCCCCTAGCCCCCTTCCCTTTGGGGGGTATTCCATAGCCCCTAGACTTTCCTGTTGGGTAGGAGAAAATGTCTGATTTGGGGGAAGAGCTGGAGAAGGGGGGAGGGGGTGAAACTTCATGATTTGGGGGGGGGAGGCCGGAAGGGGGGGTGGAAAATGTCTGAGTAACTCGTACAGCGTCTAGTTTGGTCCCCCAATGGGGCTGTTGCACACTTTTGCTATGAGCGATTTAAAAGTCGATTCTGTTGTAAAAACCTCGAAAAATAACAATGACAGCACTAAAAACTTCCGAAATCCACTCTAAAACTCAATAAACGCTTTTATTTGCGAGGGCGTAATGGTGGCCGAGGGCAATAACAATGGGAAATTCCTTTCTTAATTTCGTCACTGTTTCTATGCTGACATGGATGATTGACAGAGTAATTAGTCATCAGAGTGATGATCCCCACATCCGATGAGTGGTACCGCAACACCTAGTGACACCGGTGTCAAATGAAAGTCGTCTCTTGGAAATCTCCCATTGTTACTGCCCTCAGACACCATTACGCCCTCGTAAATAAAAGCGTTTATCGAGTTTAGGAGTGGATTTCGGACGTGTTTAGTGCTGCCATCGTTATTTTTGGAGGTTTTTACACCAAAATCGACTATTGAATCGCTTATATAGCAAAAGTGTGCAACAGCCCCATTAGCAAAGATCTGCCGTTTACAGAACTTTAAAGAGCACAGTAGGAAGTAGGCGTAAATTAGAAAAATGTGTTCAAGCTCCAGCAAAATTTCGATTTCAATAATTCTTTATTTTCTCACTCACATTTCAAACGGCCTGCATGCTCACTGCTCAGGGGGGCTCCGATGGCACAATAAGAACCGGAACTCGATGAGGTCAGAAGAGGTTGCATCCGAAATGAACATTGAAATTAAATTAATTGAAAGGGGGCCTGAGGATTTCTTTCAGCATTCAAATAAAGTATGAGGATCTGAGGGATCCCCTGCTCCCCTTTAGCATTGATCATAGTAGGGGAGTTCGATAGTCTCCCCAGCACGATGAAGGGGGGGGGCTGGGGCTCTCGCAGATAATTTTGTTTGTAGCAATGTGAACAAAGGGAATTCTATTCATAGTTTATTTTGTCTAGTTACAGGAACATTGATATGCAAAACATTGTTGCAGCCAGCCTGTGACAAAGTAAGAGGAGTTATTACCAACAATTTCTTCTTTTATTTCTTCAAGTTTGTTTTTTTAGTCTTTTTATTGAGATTTGTTGATTTTTTTATTTATTGTTATCTAGAAATGTTTGATAGACTCATGAGATTAGCGGTCGAATGGCCAAATATCCGACCGATGGACAAAGTGGCGCGCTTCAAGTTTCCAACGGATGATTTTGCTTTAATCTTCGATCCATACACCGTGCAAGTAAGTAAGTGACAAAATGAATTCTCCACCTCAAGTTGCGAATCTTCGTCTTTGATTGGTTGAGACTCCACTAACCACTAAAGAACAAAGACCATTCATCCCGAACATTTTTTAACCTAATCTTTCGAACGATTTATGCATTCATTAATACGTTGAGGGGCAGGAGATTTTTACAATTTTATCACGCCCTGATGTGTACACTGAAAATAATCATTATGGAAAATTCTAAAACTCTACGAAACAGAGAGGAACTCACGCGAAGCTTACTTTTAGATCTTAAAGAATTTCTCAGTGCACATTAAAAGCAACCAAACTGAAACCCTCCTATATCTGGTGAAACCATTCTTCTAAGGGCGCCCCTGGAAATTTCAGGATTGTCAAAAATTATTGTCTACTAAGCTAAAAAAATCCCCGAATTTTGGTCTTTTTACCTGCAATCGCTCAAAAGTGAACAGGGAGGAGACTTTTATCACACACTGTATACCTACCTACTCTGAAAGTATTGCAATATTGTCTAAAATGTATAATGCATTATTTTGGGGAGTTCTAGAACTCTACTGAACGAAAAGAAGCTCACGCGAGGCTTACTTTTCAGATTTTAAAGCATTTTTGGTGCAAAGTAAAAACTACCAAACCCTCTTCCATTGCGTAATTTTACCACGCCCGAAAGATGATTGAGTTGAGCAAATGAAGATTGTAGATAGTCCAAGGCTTCGTTTCTGGAATTACTCTGCATTCTTATTAAAGACCACATTTCCCTCCAATTCTTTCTTGTTTTATACTCCAGTCAATCAAACCCCCCGAATGTTTCGAAGGCTGAATTCAAAAGCTTGGTTTAGCGCTGGAACGTGCGGAGAGGACATCTGGAATGTGAAAAAGTTTGTAGGAAACATCCTACATCAAAACATTCAACTATAGAGTGTGGCGATTGGAATCTGCGAATGAAATAATTTTTACTTAAGTTTGTTTTCAATGATTAATTGACTTTTATTTAAAAAAAAAAAAAAACAAAGCTTAGTCACGTAATAAGGTCTATATAAACGATCCTCGTTTGTACTCGTATTTAAAAGTTTGGCAAGTTTTTCAGCACACATGTACAAGTGCGCCGACATTTTTTGCTTGTTTTCACAACTGATTGATTATCTTCGCCTATTTTATAGGCGATCCTGAGAAGCCCCCAGTTTCAAGACAAGGACAAAACTATTTACGCCCTATTTGAATCACCGAAATCTCTCATCACTTCGAATGGTAAGCACGTTCCTGTTACATCACTATTATTCAGGCATTCAAACTAATTTTACTTTACACAAGGAATTCATCATTGATTGTGAGTGGGCCTTGCGCACCCTTTAGCTACGGAAATGTGAAGCACGTCTTTCCATGTACAGTATCTCATGAACGTCGATGAACACACAAGAAACTTTAAAAATCCACTCATAAAGTAAAGAAATGTATTTTTTAATTTCTCTGTCAATTCAAATATAAACTGAGTCAATGCCCCCATAAAGCAAGCAGCATTAGCAAGCTGTCACCGCAAAAAGTAACTCGACTGAATTAATTTCATTCACAGAACTACTGAAGTCAATAGATTTCGTGAATTCCATTAAAAGAAAAGAAAAAAACAAATTCTTTGGAAAGAGCATACAATATTAAGACTTGAAGCACAAACCGTTCGCTAGTATCGATTTGATTTTTTCATACATGCAACCTGAAAGTTCAACATAGGCCAGTTTTCTAAAAATCATAACTCCAAAAGAGAAAAGAGTCTTGATTTTTCGAAAATTGGCAGATATTGAACTTTGAGGTTTACTGCATCGAAGAAGAATTCGACATTCACTTGTGGTTTTACTTTGCATGTCTTAAAATGTTACGGTCTTTCTTAACTCGTAAAAAAAAAAAAAAAAAAAAAAAAAAAAAAAAGATAGTCCCCATTTGAACTGTGTTCCAGGAAGATATGTCCTCCTTCTAATAGGCTAACACTTGTCGGATCGTTTTTCGTCATTTGAACCAATCTTTGAGATATTTGTAAGCAAGATTGGGTTTTCCTTTTTTTCTTACACATCCTGAAGAGTAATAATAATAATAATAATAAGGGTCCCTTCCCTAGGGCAGTGCATCCAAAGTTGCGCAAATTCTGCCTTCGAAGGGTCACAAACCCTTTTTTCTGTGCGAAAAAATAAATACATTACGAAACTCATCTCGCACGCCGTGCGACATATATCGCGATAAGCCCTGAGGCTTAGGGCCATTGTTTGGCCCCGCCCCAGGGGTAACACCTTAACACCTGTCAACCATAGGTTGGCAGTGAACAACAACACACATAAAAAAAAAAAATAATAATAATAATAATAATAATTCTTGAGACCTTCAATAAGGGATCTTCATAACTTGGATATGTTTGCCGGTCTGCGACATTCAATATACTAATTTTTCTTTTGTCTTTCAAATAGGGAAGTTATGGATGGCAAAAAGAAAAGCGGTAATCCCAGGTTTTCACCCAATAATCATGACAAGCTTAGATACATTCTATCGGCAGCGCGTGGATCAGTTCTTTGATAATATAAGACCGTATGCAGATTCAAAGGAAATTTTTGATCTTAAAGAGGAAATGGCCATGTTGTCTGCGGATCTTCTTGGTGGTAAGTGACGAATCAATTAATACCAGTTTTAACATAAACATTGACATGGACTTTAACTCTGATTCAGGCCTATTGCAGTGGCGTAGCTCGCAACTTGGCAACACTGTATTGACTCCATTTAAACCAGTATAAAGGGGCAAATGCAAAGGTGTTCATCGAACGCCCTATCGTTCGATGTTTTTCATGGGTTTAAATGGACGAACTGCAAAGTTGCCAAATAGCACGCTACGCCACTGGCCTGTTGCTGTAGCTCGGAACTATTGAGGGGGCAAATAAGCATTTAGGGAGGGTATCGGTAAGAGATAACAGTTCCAATATGATGCTTTCAGTGGTCTTACCAAAGAGGTTCCTTTTTGAAACTTTTGCAACTCTCAACACAATTTGACGCAATGGAGGTGAAAACATCTTCTTCTCCGGTGGCGTTTCGTTTCGTGCAGCGGCGGCTCATTGTGCAATTTGGCAGCATTGTTTTTCCTCCATTTGAATCTATGTATAACAATCAAATGCTGGTGAAGCGCTGCTTCACTGTCGAATTGATAGTTTTGCATATAATTAAATGGAGGAAAACCATTGTTGCCAAATAGCACGAGCCGCCTCTGCGGTTTCGTGACTCTAAAGTTGAGGGAAGCTGCGTAGAAGTCTCCAACTGGTGGACACTGTACACCTCTAGCGGAAGGTAGGGGGGTCTGGGGGTTTTACTCTAAAAAAAATTTACAATATATTTGTTCTTGTTAAATGCAATACTTTGCACTTTCAACGTTGAAAAATCTGTAAATTTACTGTCCAATTATTAGAATTTTTTATTTATTGGGATTGGTGTGATTTTTGCAACTTTGGCGGTTAGGTATTATACTCCGTTGAAAGATCTGAAATGAATTAAATCTAATACACTTGACGGAACATTGCATCCCGAAGCGAACACAACTAAGCACACAACTAATTACTTCAAGAGGCGCGTTTATTTTCGCCAAAAAACAATGAGGGTCTTCAAATGGTTCTAGGCAGTAGTGCCAACAAGCAACTCTGATTTTTATTCGAATCCAGAATTCCGGGTTTTAAAAATGAGTTTAACCAGATACGCCTTTACAAAGTGTCCCAGTTTGGTTCGAGGCGACGAAATTTCAATTCTTAAGAAGCAATTTGCATCTCCTGTGATGTTAAAATCTCTTGTTTCGCGATTGACGAAACAAATCTGATGGCATAGAAAGCATCTCACGTCGTATATTTAAAGCCTGTTGAATTTTGACCACAACCTCGGTCTGCTTGGCATCACATCATCCCCGTTGTGATTGGCATGGCGGAATCAACAGGTTTTATGCAGAATACAATGGTGAAGGCATGACACGGTAATAACAGATCTTGCTTGCTGGTTACTGCGTGTGTAATATATTATCTTGTATTGTTACAGATTCATTTTTCGGAGTCTCGATGGACGTGCAAAAGAAAAAGGATACAACTTTAGCGTCAATCTCATTCGCGTAAGCTCAAGTATAATTAGTGCACCACGCACGTCACATATTATTTGTTCAAAAACAAATCCAATAACATGCAGTTTTCATTGCATATGTAGGTAGTGTCTGCTATCAAGTCAGATCATACAGTCGCGGAAAAAGTTTCGAATTGATATTTTATGCCGTAGATTTGGTGCCATGTGAGCATTGGTTTGTATCGCTGATCAGCTAATGATTCTTTTGATTCATTCAGCTCTCACTAGAGTGAAAAACTTGGACGCAGGTTTTTACTCTTCCTAACCAAATAACAAGACCAGGTGTTATCAGTCCTTTTAAATAGTAGTTGTGAATGTAGAACTTTGATAATTTGCCGGCTCAGTGAAATCTGTGTTATTAGAGTGGACCATTTTCCAACATGCACGTGTTTCTTATTCTTTGGCACACAACGGCACAAAACTAACACGACAGTTTGGCCGTATCATCAGATAACAAAGATTCAAAGGAGGAGGATTTTCAATTTCAATGGAGCTCTTGCACGGTTTTGCTGTAGGCAAATTCCAATGTAATATTCTGCAAAAATAATGATGAGACCATCACAAAAGTCTAAAACTCACTCCTCGCAGAGAAAACTTACCTTGAAATTTCGGGTGGCCACCCTTGCATGTATGCACCAACCTCGGATTTGGACCCCAAACAAAAGAACAAAACCTACGAATTTGAACAATGAGATTAATGACTTTGATTTCAAAAAGTAAATTTGAAGGAATTAAAGGGTCCGTTTATACACATTTTGTCCGAATCCAAGGTTGGTGCATACATGCAAGGGTGGTCAACCCGAAATTTCAAGTTAAGTTTTCTCTGCGAGAAGTAAGTTTTAGACTTTTTTTAATGGTCTCATCGTAATTTTCACAGCATTTCACATCAGAATTGATAGGTCATTTGTCTTCATCTCAACCTTGCAAGAGCTTCATTCATCTTAAAATTTATTCACTGAAATAACTGAATTTAGCGCGAAGCTAAAAAAAAATATATATATATTCTCAAGGACAAATATTTACAAAAAAGTTGTCGTACCCACCAATTTTTCAGGAAACTTCAAGTAGGTGCTAATGATCTGACCGATATTTATTTTCTTTTTTAGTTTGCCACAATCGATGATAATTCGGTTTCTGGTACCGATTTTTCGGCCTAAATTTATCTGTTGGATATTCCGGGGCTGGTTATCACATGAAAAGTTCTTTAAAGGCGGAAGAGCCTTAGCTAAGGAGGTGAGTTCATATTTTAAGAGTTTTCGCATTTTTCAATTCATCGATGATTCCACCGGTTGAAAAAAGATTACACAGTTCAGTTTAGCGTATGACTGAAATGCACGAAAATGCTCGTACCTGTAATCTTTTTTCAACCGGTAAAGTCGTCGATGACTTTGAAAAAACTTGCGGATATTTTAATAAATTAACGGCGTTTCCACCGATTGAGGAAAGATTACAGCTCAGAGTATTTTCGTGCATTTCAGTCATAGACTGAGCTAAACTGTGTAATCTTTCCTCAACCGGTGGAATCATCGGGGAAATAAATAGCATTGATTATACGCAAAACGTCAGCTGTGACTGTAATAATGTCGCTTATTAATTCGTAATTGAAAGTCTTGGTCGTTAATTGAGCAAACCACGAGGACGGAGAATGACTTTTTGAGAAGGTGGCGGGGGGGGGGGGGGGAGAGGTTAGATGAGCGTACCTACATTCGCAAGGGAAAGAAAAAAGATTTAACACAAGTACACAACATTTTAGTTTTTAGAGTCTTAGTCCGTGTATTCTGAAGTTTGAACTTATAGTCGGGAGAAAGTGATTGAAGAAAAACCAAAGTTATTTGACTAAATTATACTTAGTTGCCTTTAAACTAACACGTTGACTGCCAACGGGTTCCATGGGTAAAATATCCCATAGCTCCATAGGGTTTCTGAATGTCCTGTACTATGCGACACGCTTCTTGAAATCGTCAGACTCACAGGGTGAAACCGAGAACCTTACCTGCAGTTTGCATCGTAGGTTCTTTCTAAAGTTATTTCTCAAGACCGAGGAAAATTGGGCAACTCCACGTGGCTTCTAGCTTGAGGTAGGCCACCTTCAATGCAATCACCTTATTTACTTTTTTTTCTTGCATTTTCTACCGTTTTTCTACTTTTCTTCTTCAATAGGCCGTGACTAAGAGAATGGAATATCGAGCAAGGCTGGAACAGGGCGGAAACTCTAAAGGTATCACCGAGTGCAATAAGAAACCCTCAATATTGAAAATGTTTTAAGTGATGTTTACTCGGTCCACTCTTATATTCTGCGTGTTTCGGCAGTGAAGTACAGTTGGAGACAAAAATTATGTTCAACGAATCCTGGAATCCTGGATACAGGTTACCCACAATGCTTCTGCCCTCCAGATTGCGTATTCTGACTTGGCCTGCGGGCCGATCCTTGAAATTCACGACTTTTGGGTAGACTGGATAAGAATGGAAAACGGTGATTGGTGGAGACGAGTCACGTGGTTGCCCAGTCTAATCAAAATACGGAATGGATTAGATAATTTATCGGGCAGTCTTGGAGTACCCGATAACTTATCTAATCCATTCCGTATTTTGATTAGACTGGGCAACCACGTGACTCGTCTCCACCAATCACCGTTTTCCATTCTTATCCAGTCTACCCAAAAGTCGTGAATTTCAAGGATCGGCCCGCTGGTCGGCTACTGCCATTCTTTCGATATTAATGAGTTTAAGCTATGCGGGCAGCCTCCACATACCTAGACCAAAATATAAGTAGTCGTCTGACATTAATTTTGATCCAAACGGTAACTTAAATTTGATAATACACACTTGGATAGGAAATTCGTTAATTTTTTGGACATATGTGGTTACTTTACTCTCGGTACAAGAAAAAATGATAAATAACAACGGCATTTGTCGAGACCAATGTCTGGGTTTTCTCCTTTTCATCCTTTAAAGTTTTATTCTTGTATTTTTATCAAGTTACTCCTCAGGCATTTAACTTCGTTTTCTGTTTCAGTTTGTTGTAATTTTACGTTTTTAAAAATACTTGTAAGTATACATGCTATCCCAGTAAAAACACGTCCTTTCTAATCGATAAAAGAAAAACGAAGTTGCTTCCCAAACACTCCCCAATAGTAGTGGCCTGGAATGTTTTTGGGTGAAAAGAAACTCTGGCTTTATTAAAGGTACATGTGCTTTGGCGTTTTTCGAAAAAATCGACCGTCCAAAAGTTAATGGGGGGGGGGAGGAGGAGGAGGAGGAATTTCGTTACACCCTATAAAATAAAACACTCTAAATAGATGGAATGCAAACAAACCCATTGAAATGTTGGCTGTGGTAGGTACCTTATATCCTTGAAACGCATGCGGGAAAAAATGCATCTAATTGTAAACATATTTGATGGTCAATTAGATGTGAATCTACCACCTACTAGATCGAAGAAGGGAGGGGAATGGATGTAATATAGTTCGATATTTTTCATGCGCGTAAATGGATATTATAAAACGTTGCCGCTGGTTGTCTCAAATGAAATTGCGCTTTCAAGTCATTTGCCATTTCATTAAATCATTCAATTGATTTCGCAGTTTTTGATATTAATGTTTTCGTTAATTATATTTTTGATTAAATAACTTTTCACATGGTCTTAATCCAGATGCATCACTCGAGTCTGGGCAAAAGATCTATCTGGATATTCTGCTGGATATGTTTGAGACTGCAGATGATGGAAATTTGGACGACGTGGTAGAAGATATGATAGAAATTTGGGAAGCGGTAAGTGCATGTGTACTTGTATGTACATGTTTATAGGCAAAAAATAAAATAATTATTTTTGCTTCAAGAACATTTATCCTGAAAATAAGCGTATATACTCGTAGTTTTGTTACACCCTGTAAATCCTGAAAGTGCATAAAAAACCTATAAAACGGTCTAGACTGCATTCAAATATCCCGCAGCCGAATCTTTCATATCAGGCGTGAAATTTACGCTAAATTATTTTACCAAGATAGTTGGGTAAGTTCAAATAACTTTTAACTTTTTTATGTAATTTGTCATTACCGTAGATCATTGAGCAAGGCAAAAATATCAGGAAAATAAAGGTTTTGACCAGAATTCTTTCCTGATAAACAATAATTTATATCAAATTGATGATGGATCGATGATAAATCTAAAGAACTACCGGAAAAATTATGTTTTTTTACAAGTTTTAATGCTTTTCAAAGGGTCTACGGTAATGACAAAAAAAAAAAAAAAAAACAAGTTTTTGTCATTACCGTAGACCCAGTAAAACTCATTAAAACTTGTAAAAAGACATAATTTTTCCGGTAGTTCTTTAGATTTATCATCGATCCATCATCAATTTGATATAAATTATTGTTTATCAGGAAAGAATTCTGGTCAAAACCTTTATTTTCCTGATATTTTTGCCTTGCTCAATGATCTACGGTAATGACAAATTACATAAAAAAGTTAAAAGTTATTTGAACTTACCCAGTTCTTTGTACGTGAAGGAAATTAGGGAGATTCGTAAGATTTCGAGATTCAGAAAGTTCAGATCTTAACCAGCTGGTTTATTAACTGTGGACACTTCTAGAAGAAAATGCATGTCTAAGGCGCCATCCAAAGGAATCTTTCAAGGCAGCAATTGTAGCAGCAGAGTGCGTGAAATTCCTATTGAAACTGTGAGATTAGCGATTTATGAGTGGCCGGATCGTTTGGACAGCCGCGTCCAAACCGCAAGCGAGCACTTTGAGTATGACGTTTTTGTGAGCTTACCTATTTTTTTTGTAAAAGTATTAAAAACAAGTCAGATTTCTTACTTGGCATCATTGGTCATTTCTATACTTTTTTTTTGACATAGTCAAACACCAATTTTCCTCTGAATAAGCTATGTTGAAAAAGTCATGCAGTGTCGTAATTTCGATAGTACCTAATTTAAAGGGTTTAAAAGGCAGGATATTTTAAATTCCATTGACATCATTTTGTAGGTTTTTTCGTAACTTTTAAGATTGTGTGAGGATTTTATGCTTGTCTTGGACGGTATTGCATGAAAACGCAAAAAAGTGACGGTATCTCAGCGAACAGAACTTATGGTCAGACTGTGCAAAGCCCCCCTCCTTTTTTTTTCTTCTTCATATTTATTTGCTACATCTTCAGTTTTTACAGACTGCGGATGATGTTCATAAGCAGATAACCGGATAAAGCCTCGAGGCAAAATTGAAAATCTGCTTCGATTCTGTATGCTTAATGACGGTAAATGTTCCAGGGGATTTCTACAACAACGTCGATTGCATGTTGGGTATGCCTGCTGAGTGGCGTTTTTCCGGAGGTGGGAGAAAAACTTCATGCAGAAATTGAAGAACATTTTTCATCAGATGAGCAAAGCATGGATATCGAAAATTGCGCTAAACTTAAATACTTGGATATGGTAATCAAAGAGGCTCTCCGTCACTTTACAGTTCCAATAAGCTTCCGTCAAAATGAGGAAGATGTCTTCATCAAAGGTGTGTATTTTACGTTTTTCCCTTTTTTATAAAAAATGAAGACACACTTTGTACATTTTTAACAATAGTAAAATAATTTGTGGTATTCGATTGTGGTATTCGATATCAAACTTCGCGAAGTATTTTGAGAAAAAAAAATGACTCGAGTTCTCCCTCGGGAACCTTGAGAATGATGCAAAGAGGGTAAAAGTGGAACTGTAAAAATTATGGTGCTAAGGCGGCCATAGAAAGAAATTGAACATTTTCTTGCGAATTGAACGGAATTTTAGAGCTAAAAGACCGTGTAATTCGGTGTAAACGCAAACGGAGAGCACCCAACGTTTAACAATTTTCAGAAGAGGACCCCCAGAACCCCCCTTTAGTGAAGAAGGAGCGCGAAAAACGGCCTCTCATACACCCCTCATTTACAAGGGGAGGCTCAGAAGTCGCCGCCTCCGATTTTGAAAACAATTGCACGAAAATGTAGCTAAAGTCAAACTATTAGACCCGTGTTTCTCACTTTTTGCCAATGGGCCTTCCTAAAGCGTCAGGAATTTTTGAAAGTTGCCGAAATTCACGTAAAAAACCCGAGCGGAGAGCGTTCCGAATATTTACGTGAATTTCGGCAACTTTCAAAAAATTCCTGACGCCATTGGCAAAAAGTGAGAAACACGGGTCTAATAGTTTTACTTTAGCTACATTTTCGTGCAATTGTTTTCAAAATCGGAGGCGGCGACTTCTGAGCCTCCCCTTGTTAGTAAAAATTGTAGGGGTCCCCGACTAAAGGTGCGGAGGGCATAAGTTCCGGTATAAGCTTTTGAGTCAATCTACTAAGTTTTGACCATTGCTCATGGCTATTCCATGATTATATGGAGTAGCCCAAGTAGCTCCTCAGGGCGGAAAACTTGGTTCATTTTATTCTGTCTTTGACCATCAATTCCAGGATTACCGTTTCGTGACTTTTCTTTCCTCTCTTTTCTATGTACGTCAAGTTCGACCAGGCAAAATCCAATACACTCGTATCAAGATACAGAACTACGAAACGGCAGTTCTCATCATTAACTTGGCGATGTATTATTTTCAGGCGGCAAATTCCCCTATCACTGCAAAGCTCAAAAACATATCGCGGCCAGTAATTTCACCGCGCGAAATCTGATGCACTGAGGTGGGCACTGGACAGTGCAAAGTGTTTTTCGCATATTGTGATTTCTGATCCCATCATTGTCCTTTAATCATTGTCCTTTTTACTTAAGAATTTGTGCTTTAAAAGCGCACTCTGGTAAAAGTTTGCAACAGACGCATTCAAGCCTCATGCCATGATTTTTTGTATCAATTAAAAAATATACTTAAAAATAAAAATAATAAAAAGACTTGTGCTTTTTTGCAAATTGGTTTGAATGATGGTCTTGTCCCCAGATGTTGGAACCATTCCAGCCAAAGCAAGAATAGGTTTATTCCTTACTGCCCTCCATCATCACCCTGCCTATTGGGAGAAGCCTTTGGAATTCTACCCGGAGCATTTCTTACCTGAAAATGTTGCTAAACGACCAAATTGCGCTTTCTTACCTTTCTCAGGTGGAAAGCGAGTCTGTCCAGGTAATATTGAAAACGTAAAACAAAATGTTAACTTTATTGCATACAGCTATTTGATTTGATACCTCTCCACTGCACAGATCCGATAAATACAGGGTGTAACAGATGTATCCACCCCCATGTCTAACTTTTGAACGAGTTGAGATAAAAAGTTGCGGTTTAGACATTCTTCATAGTGGGGCTATTGCACACTTTTGCTATAAGCGATTTAATAGTCGATTATGGCGTAAAAACCTCAACAAATAACGATGGCGGCACTAAAAACTTCCAAAATCCACTCCTAAACTCAATAAACGCAGTTATTTGCGCGAGCGTAATGGTGGCCGAAGGCACTAACAATGGGAGATTCCTATCTTAATTTCGTCACTCTTTCTATGCTGACAAGGATGATTCACAGAGTAATTAGTCATCAGAGTGATGATCCACATCCGATGAATGGTACCGCAACACCAAGTGACACCGGTGTCAAATGAAAGTACCTAGTCTCTTATTGGTCACTTCTTGATGGAGTTTCAGAATTGTTAGATGGGAATCTCCCATTGTTAGTGCCTTCGGCCACCATTACGCTCCCGCAAATAACTGCGTTTATTGAGTTCAGGAGTGGATTTTGGAAGTTTTTAGTGCCACCATCGTTATTTTTTGAGGTTTTAACGCCATAATCGACTATTAAATCGCTTACAGTAAAAGTGTGCAATAGCCCCATTTTAGATGAACTATATTTTTTTGGGAGTCAAAACCCCTTACCCCTCTAGGGGGCTTCCCAGAGGGGCTATCTCAAAAATTTCAAGTAGCTACCTCTATCTTAGGATCGTTTGAAAAGGCATAAAGTTCTAAGACTTTTGGGGCAAACTAGAGGTCAATATCGTTTTTCGTTTTCGATACATTGAAGTTCAAAGTTCGATTTTGACCAATTTTCAAAATAATCGGAATTTTCGTTTAAAAAGTTGGAATTGGAAAAACTAGGAGGCTAAAATACTCTGAAAATCAAGTACTTTTCAGAAAAAAATACAGTTCTGCCATAAATTTAGTCAAAATTTGGTTTTAGAGCCCCCCAACAGTTTTCTAAAAATTGCCCCACAGGGGGGCTATCTCAAAAATTTTGAGGCACGACCCCTATTGAGTGATACATCGTTCCAAAGGGCACGGAGAAATCCACCAACGGAGCATTTGTTCCATCAACGGAGGAATAACAAAATACAATGATAAATGCATGCTTTATTTGCATTTTATTATAATCCGTATGCCCGTATGGTATGTAGACTGTTTCATCACGCTCATTTATTCGTTTTTCCGCTAATTTTGCATCAAGTTGACATGCTTTCCGTAAAATGTGTTTTGGTGGTGATAATTTTTTTTTTATATGATTACAGGGGAAAAGTATGCCATGCAAACATTGAAATGCACGTTGACTCAAATACTGTCTAAAGTGAAATTTAGGGCAGCAAAAATGAAACCGTGGAAAAACGTGTACAGTGAAAACAGCCACACACTCGGATTCACGCTAATTCCTCCAGACGGATTTTTCGTAACAGTAGAATTTAAAGATAAAATATTAAATGATAGACTTTAATATTATGGATATTTGTAACTAAATAAGAATAATAATAAAAATATGTCTATAATCTATAAGCTAATACTGAAATAATAAAAGATGTATTTTATGGTGGGGCCTTTATTTTATATTATTATAAAGAGTATATACATATAACGAAACCCATGTGCTAAACTTCGGGAGCATACAACTACACAACTACAGCACAGATTTTTTTCCCCGAGTAGGGGGAGTTTACCCCATTTATTATTCCGTGTTTAATCAAGTTTCGATGATATAACGCGGCTCATCAGTCATGTTAGATTGTGATTAAAATCTGCTGCGTTTCTCGCGTAATTCCTCTTATACGATTGGTTCATTCACTCGCATTTTTTGAGTTGGATGAAACATTTCAGAACTTCGGTACTTTTGAATTCATTTTCGACTGTTACGGTCCAATTTTTTCATGAATATCTTTTACGCCTGACATACATTCAATTATAGAACATTTAATTAAAAAGTCTTGCTTTACATGTAGGTATAAAAATCGGTCATTTTTGGAATCATCCTAAGCTTCCCCAAGCCTCAGATGAACATCTGGGAACGCAGTTCGTGACAGAGAAAATCAGCAGGACATCACATAGTAAACCAGAGGTGGATTTAGAAGTGTAGGCGCACCCAGACCGATAATCTTTGGAATTTTTCAACATTATTTCTCTTGTTTCAGAATAAAAATGAATAACAATGAATTTGAGCGTTGGCTTTTCATTAAGGAACGCTTAAAAATTAAAAGTTCGAAAGTTCTGTTTAGCTTCGAAGAAATAAAATTTGAAAAGTCGCCAAATATTAAGGTCTAGGTGCGCCTACACTTCTGAAACGCGCTCTAGTCTTTTATAACGTATGCTGCACTGCACAACAGCTTCATGCAACTCTTCGTGCTCTTAGATATTGGGTTTGCATACTCGGCATTTTGAAGGCATTTTTTTCCAATCAACATTACGCCAGGATATATCGGAGATCTATTATTAGAATGACATATACCAAGAGTCCCTCGATGAAAGTTTTGTGAGAGAGTATTGATGCGACTCTTCAGTCTTCATGTAATTGAAAGGAGTCGATCGCCTGAAAGCATTCGAAGGTTGAGTTCAACGGTGTACCTGCGGTGGTTAGGCGAATTTGTCCAGCATTCCAGTCCGTTTTCATTTCGTTCCTCTTCTCCTCTCTATTCTCTTTACTCATCGACTTTTAAATAGCTGTGTGGCGCCTTTGATGCCTTCGACTCCAGCTCACTTCCGTTAAAGCTTGAAAACTACGACCAATCAGAACTCGTTAAGATCGTGTCGGTACTCCCTTACACAACTTCCACCAAGGAACTATGCAATCAGGAGTTGCTGCTGATTTTTTTCCGTTTATTTGTTTCAAATACTCATCTCAATCTTCAAGAATCCAATTGTTTTCGGTGGCATATTGCGACTTTTTAGCGACTTTATGAGACATATTCTTCGATAATAGGGGTTTTGGGTGCCCTCCCTCCTCCTCCCTCCTCCTCCCTCCTCCTCCCTCCTCCTCTCTCCTCCTCCCTCCTCCTCCCTCCTCCTTCCTCCTCCCCCCTCCCTCCTCCCTCCTCCCTCCTCCCTCCTCCCTCCTCCCTCCTCCCTCCTCCCTCCTCCCTCCTCCCTCCTCCCTCCTCCTCCCTCCTCCTCCTCCCTCCTCCTCCTCCTCCTCACTCCTCCTCCCTCCTCCTCCTCCCTCCTCCTCCCTCCTCCTCCCTCCTCCTCCCTCCTCCTCCCTCCTCCTCCCTCCTCCTCCCTCCTCCTCCCTTCTCCTCCCACCCTCCCTCCCCCTTGCTTTCTGCAACTTCAATACTTATTATAGTAAATGAATTTAAGTATTATAGGAGGATTACCCCTGAGCCAACATCGAAGTAATCGACTGACATTCTTTAATCCCCGGCTGTACTTTGCCCATTGAAACCCTTGTAAAAGGTCGAGTTCGAAGGTATTCCCTAACGCCCATAAGTTTAGAAATAAGCCCGCATTCATTTTAAAGATTTAAAGGTATGTTTAGGTGTTCTTCCGCACCAACATTTGAGTCTCAAAGTGAATAAATCCGAGTTAGGGAGCTATAACTCGTATTTTCAATTTCAAATTCCACTAGAGATGGAACGCATTACCAAAAAAGAAGCTACGCGGTCACACGGTTACAAAGATTGGAGGAAGAGTGCTAGAAATAAAGTAAGTCGTTTATTTTTCCATATTTACATACATAAAGTTTTTTTTTTTTTTTATTTCGGTAAAAAGGACTAATTAAAATATACAATTCCTAGTTGTTCGTAAAAAAGTACAAATTTAAATAATTGAATAATGCGCTAGGGTTTCAAAAACAAATTACTTTACAAGTACACAAAACAAACATATATTTATAGAATACAAAGCAAGGAAGTTCTGAGTGATTCACATTTATTTGAAAATCATTTTTATTACAGTAGCAACCTGGACTCTTCCTGTCACTTTATTTAAACCCATCTTAGAGAATTAAGTTTGTTCTTTAGTAGGTACTACAAGGCGGTAAAAAAACTGACTCTTTAGAAGATTGGAGACTTGGCGATTTAAATCTACCTACATTTGGCATATCTCATGCAGTGTATATAGCTATGGAGATGAATACACTTGACGAGAAAAGTGGCGGTTTAAAAATTGCGATGGAGTATTTTTCCCCATAAAAATTCATGGAAAAGAATCGATTCTCAGACATATACCTCCTAATAACCGATACTTTTGCGTAGATTCAAATGGGAGCTAGCAACGATATTCATTCGATTGTTCACGATGAGCCACCACAATTACAAAAAAAAAAAATGTGACTAGCCTCCCTATATCCTCAAGGAGAAAAAAACGTAAACAATTATTTTACTTTGGAAGAAACAACGCATCATCAGATGTAATAATAATTAGTTTGATAATTTGACGCAGAGATACCTAAATGAAGATTTTAAAAGGAAACCAAAGAAACATGTTCTTGTTTTGGTCATTACGGGTATCTCTGGGATGTACAAACTTTCATTCAGGTGTCTAGTAAAATTGAAAGAATGTCCTTTAAAAATTAACGACTTTTGAAAATATGTAGGTGACTGTGATATAGTGACAAGAAAAATGTCTTATCTTTTTTTGCTATGTTGTGGAAACTAGCAGTAAGCTTTCGATAACAGTCTCACTGTTAATTCAATGTTAGGCTGGGGAAGATAGTGTAACGTTAGGGAGGGGGAGAGAAAAATCCTATAAGGATAAACAATTATTTTACTAATATAAATCAGAAATATATATATAAATAGCTACTAAAACGAGAGAATCATAATCATTTACAATATAATGACTCACCATGTTCACTAAAATCTTATACTTACTTACAAAGGTGCGATTGGAGGCGGTTGACAAAGAAATAGAAAGAAAGAGAGAACAAAAAAAAAAAGAAAAGAGGACGATAGAAAGATAAAAGGAAGAAAAAAGGAGGGAAGAAAGAATTCGTCAGGGGAATCGGTACGAAATTTGACTAGAGTGAACAGCAGGTGAGTAATTTCAGCCGAATAATAACAAATTTATGATGTATAAATTCAGAGCTTTCTTTGAAGTTCAAGTCGACTTATGGTAAATTAAAACCTATTTGAGAGTAGCGGGCCCGTACAAACCAACCAATCAACAATTCGAAACATGGAACTGCCGGCAAAAAAAGTGTCTATTTCGATGCACGATTGATATCTATACATCTTTATACTAACTACTCTATTTAACTACACAATACTAATTTTGCCAATTGTCTCTGTGTAATTTTAAGTTCTTTGCGGGACCTTTCCAACAGTGAACAACGCGAGCGTTTCTCCCAATTTTCGTCATTCAATCGATCCAAACGAGTCATCCACTCTCGATTAGGTTTAGGTTCGTGTTGATGTTCGCGACAATGGCGGATCCAGTAATCTGGCAACTGCGCATCATTTCCATTTGAATGCATGAGAAACAATCGATTATTAAAAGGGTCACGGCCCCTTCAAGAATCGATTGTTTTTCACATATTTAAATCGGATGAATTTATGGTTACCAAATTGCTGGATCCGCCCATGGTTCAGGAAAGTGGACCAGGTCAATATTTCCATGGACCTTCCTCTGTATCATACATACAGGGTGTCTCTAAACAGTCTAATCAAGCGATTGTCACCAAATCGTGGCTCAGTAGAGTAGTAATAATGAAGTAATGAAGTTAAATTGATGTAATTTGTTTTTTTGTTCGGTTCAATTTTATAACAACCAAATTGTCTCGCCTAACTTCTTGCCGTAGTTTTGATATAGTCATTACTTTTTTTTCAAACTGAGGCGATTGGAGGACAATTTCGACTTAATTTCCTGAGGCACAAAAAAATTAGCCCTGCACGAGATTAACACTAATTTTTTGTTTTTAAAAATTATAGAAAAGAACTCATCCCTCTAATTTAAACTGATGAACATTAATAGTCAGTCTTCTTGAAGTAAGAGAACGTCTCTGAATCTAACCATTCTAATCAAACTGGTGTCTCGCTCGACAATTGCCTTAAAAAGTTCGAGTAAAGACTGGAGAGGGGGGGGGACTGGAAAAAAAAAGTATAAGGTCAGGACTCTGACATCTGAAAGGTATGAACAATGAATAGTATTATTGAGAGCAGTGGCGGCTAGTGGTATTTGGCAACACTGTTTTCCCTCCATTTGATTGTATGTAAAACAATCGATTCGATAGTGAAGCAGCGCTTCATCAACAATAGATTGTTTCACACAGATCCAAATAGAGGAAAACATTGTTGCCAAATTGCACGAGCTGCCATTGATCGAGAGAGTTCGCGATGCCTCTGAGAGGACGGGGGTAATGAATGCAGTGGCGTATAGCGTGCGATTTGACAACGTTGAACTTTCTCCATTTAAACCCATTGAAAATATCGAACTACTGGGTCTTCGGTGACATCCTCGAATTCGATCTCTTACGTGGGTTTAAATAGACAAAATACAAAGTTGCCAAATTGCACGCAACGCCACTGAATGAATGTTAGCAAAGAGCGGAGAAGACAAACCTGCATGACATGACAAACAAGTCGACACCAGTTTGAGATACATTTACATTAAAATCTAACGATCAGACCATTTACAAAATTTCAACACTATATTCTACAACTAGATATATTAATTTATCCTAGTAAAATCATCTGTACACGGAACGAATATTTTTGTACAGTAAGCAGCTTTACAAGAAACTTACAGACTAGGCACTTAAAAAACTGGAAATAAAGTACGCAATTAAAAATACTATTCTACCTATACAATTGAGCAGACGAAAAAGAGCGAAATTTTATAATAATCTGTACATTTATAACGCCATATTTTTCCATCACATTTCATCCATTGAGTAAAACAAGAAATAGAAAAGTTGACACGGTTGCCAGATTTTAGGAATAAAATTAGCCTGATTTCCATTGGTTTTCAGAGCAAATTTGGCAGATGTTTCCTTGGCTATCGACAAACCGTGACAAATAAATTGTGAAATGCTTTTGGGTCCTAATGAACATATTGTCTCGGACAATGTTGAAGGGTTCATATTCAATGAGTTGGACCGATTGAATTGAAGGAATCTAATTTGGATCAAATCTCTAGTTTACCAAGTTGATTCGATCGCTCGTAATCGGCTTTAAAGTGTCTGTTCTTCAGCTATTGGTGGACAGAATTATTGATTTAATTATTGGTATTGAATTAATGACGTTGATCTATACTTTTAATTTGTCAATTGACAGAGGCCATATGTATGTGATTAATTTTGGAAGAAAAGAGAGATGGCAAATGCACTAATGCTGCGCTTTAAAAAAGGTCCACTTTTTCAAGCAGTTTTGCACTGGAATTCTGGAAAAAAAATCCACTTATAAGTTCATTTTGTCCTAGAAATGGACTGTCCACCGTTTGAGCGTAAACTGTAAAAATAAGTGGGATTTCTAATATTCTTTTAGCTAAAATTCTTTACATTTGAATTGCAATCGAAACGATTGAGAAAAAAGAATTTAGGATCTAATTCATACTCAATCATAAAAACTTGAATTATCTTATGGCAATGGCAAATAAACGTTGCGAACTTGTCAGTGCTTTCTGCGTGCACGTGATTAAAATCGTTCGCAACAGAATAGCTTTCAAGTGTAAAAGTCATGTCATTAAAGCTATGGACAAAGTTGTGTTTCCTTCAAGCTGGAAACATAAAGCTTGGGGTTTCAAATTTAGAAAATATGCGGTATCAATACTATGAACCTCAATGGCTCACATTTATGGCTATGCAAAGTTTCAAACTCTTGAGCAATTTGTTCCCCCATAGCGTGCCATTTTCTTGATCGCTAGAAAAAAGGCACTAAAAATAAGTGACGTTTCTAAAAAAAACTTTACCACAATTTATAATTAGGATTTCTTGGAATGTGCAGTCCTAATTCATCACCAATTTCTTCAAAACTATGCATGGCAGGGTATGTTCGCATTCGCACGAAAACGACTCATTCTAGAATGCCACTCACGTGTATCATGAAAAAATACGATTTTCTTCTCGAAATCTTGACTGAATGCATTGATTAAACTTCGGAAGATAAACTCACTTAACATTATCTTTCTTAATACATGAGCAACCAGTTTTATTTTTTGTGAGGCACGCTGAAGACTGCCGCCTCAATCCTTATGATTTGCAACGTCAAGAAGATATAGCGATAGTAAGGAGAAAGAATGAACGAAAACAACTGAAACAGGCAGTATTCAAGTGATGACCGAAATTGGCGATTGCAAACGATTTTACAATGAGAAGAATGGCAACAATATTAAAACTTTAAAATTTGAAGCTAAGAATCCCGGTCACGTTGAAATTTTTGCTATTAAAAATCATTATCATAATCGGGGTGCCTAGATAGGAAGTCTGCTCGCGGTGGCCGGTGAGTGTATCCACTGTGACTGCTGCCATCGTAGTACTGACTGTAACCATGCCAATCAGACCGCCAGCTATCGTAAAGGTTCGACATACTTGTTTCGTATGAAGAGCGCTGTAACAGAAAATAAAAACAATCCCAAAATTAAATGCAAACATCATTATGAAAATGCGATACGACTGTGTCGTGTGTATAATGTATTAGGTTCATGGATTGGTAACACGTCTGTTGCAAACTTCTGCTACAGCTTTGGAGAGATGTCTGTACTGGTGTAAAAAAAAAAAAAAAAAAAAAAAAAAAAAAAAAAAAAAAAAAAAAAAATCACTTGGGAATATAACATTCAGAGCATTAAAAAGTTTCAAAATTTACTAACAAACTCAATAAATGCGTTTAAAAAAATCATCGTGGCGGTCAAATGAGTGGGCTACAATATAATGGGGGAGTCCCCTGCCCCATCTAATTCCAGCTTTCACTATGATGGATCAAATTTCTCAGCATTTTTCTCAGCATAAAAAAATACGATTAGATGGGACTCTTTTGACCTGCTTGTTGACCGCCATATCTTGGAATTTTGTTTAAACGCTTCTATACAGTTTGTGAGTCAATTTTGAAACTTTCTGATGTTCTAACGACCCTTGCAAGTGATTTCAAACCGAAATAGATCCTCTTCATAGCTGTAGCAGAAGTTATTGCAACAGACCCATTGTGGGGGCAGGGGGGGCGGTGGTGTTTGAAAAGTGTTGGTCTTTTTTGCGCATCTCATAAGTTAAGGAGACGAGAGGCAAGTGTATATTTCAGATTTTTGGGAAAATTCAAAGTTAGGGGGATACATGACATAGTAGCAAATGATACGATTCTCTCTCTGGCACTGGAGTATGCCAAAAAAAAAAGTAGTTAACTCGTGTGTGGTGAACCTACCTTTTTGATGCTGGTGTCATTCCAAACATCTTCCATGTTGTAAATATCATCAGAGGCTCCGAAATTGTCTACTCCGCTCATATGATTTTTGTTGAGCTCGTGAAGCATATCTTCCGTCATCGGCGTTGGCTGTTTCTTCGTATTTTTACTCCTACTTATAAGCTGAAACAAAAGAAGTATACAATAGAATTAAATTGTTGCGAGTTTATCCATATAAACGGTGGTTGATAAAACGGTGGGTTATCAGAATCAGCCCTCCGGTAGGAAAATGGTTCAAATAAATGCTGTAATAAATAATTGGATCACACATGATGCGCTCCAACAGCAGGACAAAGTGGTGCATATTGTCAGAGACTTTAACGTATGCGTAAGAATGTATTTTTGTGCGGAGCTAGATCTGGTCTCTTTGGCGTCTTTAAGGTTCGAATTTTAACGTGTTCCTCGAAATTTCCTTGGAACTTCCTCGACTTAAAATAATAGAAAGTTGAGATTCTACGGCAATGATGGCGCATTATCGGAGGAAAGCTCCAGAAAATAAGAGGAGCACTTTACGGCAATTGATCGGAAATAACGGTAAGTAAAGCTTTGTTCCGGAACGGGGGTGAACGAATTGATTTTTCACAAGTTTTGCCGAAATTCTAATGGTATTTCGGGCGTTAATATTATTACATTATGATGCATGACCTTCTTCCTTATGAGGAATTTTCAAGGTTAGTCCCGACCAGCCTTGAGGAGCTTTGCTGTCAAAATAGAAGAATCTCCCTGCAGTATGCCAGTGGTAGCTCGTGCAATTTGGCAACAATCCCCCCCCCCCCCCCATATATGACTCAATGTAGAACAATCGATTGTTGGTGAAGCGCTACTTCTTTATCGAATCGATTGTTTTACATAGAATCAAATGGAGGAAAAATGCATTGTTGCCAAATTGTACGAGCCGCCACTGTGTCCCTCTTTTCTCGAACTTAACTCCGAAAATGCAAAGCTGTGACCGCGGAATCCCCATCTTCCCCTGCATGTATTATTTCGCGTCGAAGCAGTTTTAAGGAAATTTTGAAAAACGAGTTGAAATTCGGCCTAAAATCACTAAGCCGGAGGGCATCTAATTGGTCATTTTGGTTTTGCAGTATTTTATTGTAAGTCTTAACCACTTATTAGACTATAGTACTTGATTGGTCACTTCAAAAGCACCCACTCTTCTCGAAAATAGTCTGTGACAACAGCGCGAAAGTTACTAGAGAATCTTTTTTCTCTCTCTCTCTCTCTCTCTCTCTCTCTCTCTCTCTCTCTCTCTCTCTCTCTCTCTCTCTCTCTCTCTTATTTCTTATGCGCTCGTGATCTAGACTTGAGACACATATAAAACTAGAAGCGAGCGGTGAGACACGTTTAGTAGCGCTTTAACGGCGCACATTGGATTCAGTGGTAGCTCTATAGGGTCAATTTTGTTTTTACCTCTGCTCACAGGGGGTGTACTAGAGGGGTGACACACTCTAGTATAGAGCGGTTGCGGGGGGCTAGGGGGGTTGATTCTGCTTTTTTGAACGAGACGAGACGAGATAGCAGGAACTTATCATTCCCATTGGTTTAAATGGCACCACGTGACAGATTTAAAGTAGTTTGAGTGGTTCATTCTAAAAAAATGACTCCTCCGTCCATCGAATGACTCGAAATATGTCACGTGACGCCTTTTAAAGCAATGGGTTTCGTCGATTTCCGCTATCTCGTCTCGTCTCGTCCAAAAGAGCAGATCAGCTTCAATGGCGAAGCGTGAAATTTGGCAACAATGTATTTTCTCCATTTAAATTCACCAAAAAAAACTCGAACGCTTATTCAGTCATCGGCGATGACTAGGAATTTCGACTTTTTTAATGTGTTTAAATGGGGAAAAAGGAACGTTGCCAAATCGCTCGCCTTGCCACTGATCGCAGCTTCCATGGCCCGAAAAATGTTGGGACGAAATTGTCACTCCACTTGGGTGGATGGTGAGGGGACTCGAGCATGCTATTAGATCAGAGCTGCCGTTTTGGGTATAATTCATGACATTTTTCAATTCACCGATGATTCCACCGGTTGAAAAAAGAAAACACAGTTTAGTTCAGTGTATGACTGTAATACACGAGAATACTCTGATCTGCAATCTTCGCTCAACGGTGGAAACTCCGTTAATTAATTAAATATTCAATCAGAAAGTAAATTTTTCACCAATTCATTACATATGAACTTTCAAGACCAATTTTCATCAAGGAAAACAACTTGAACAAGTAATCTAAACTTAGAAATGCCACTGGAAAGTTTTAAAGTAAGCTTAGAAAGTCGAAATCGTTTATGCGAGAGATTTCAGCCCGGGTTCTAGAACCCGGGTTGAGATGATCGCAAAAACACTTCGGTTTTCGCTGAGCTCGGGTTCGACTCGACACCGATTCGAACCCGAGTCGAGTCGGCGAACTCTGGTTGAGATTTTACGCATAAGCACCGAGTTCAGAGCCCGGGTTCACGCGGCATCGATGTCACCAAATCGAGCGAGGTTAAACACGCGTCTTATTCGGTCGCACTTGACCGTACCACACCAAGCATCACCACCATTTTCGTCAAAGATGTAAGCAAACATAGAGAAAGAAGAAGATAGAAATCGTTTGAACTCGAATTCAAATATACGGGTGTTTGTGCGCTAACCCGGGATGGACCCGGGATGAAAACTCAACTCGGGTTCACTCAACCCAGGTTGAGATCTCTCGCATAAACAAGGCTGATGAGTTTTGATGCATTTTTTTCTCTGATTTTTAGTCAATTTCTCTCGATCTCTTATCAAAGTTCAGTGGTCAAACCTTTAACTATGATGAAGCATTTTTCTTTAGAGGAAAACTTACAAAAAATTGGTCCATACACTGAAAAAATTAATTTCTGAATTATAGTAATATTGCCAGAAGCACAACGATATGTGAATCACATAAGTCTAGTACTTTGACCAGAAAATTCTGTTGTTAATACCAGAATATGGTCATAGAGCAAAAATGTCCTCAAAATATTCAAGAGCTTCTGTGCTTACAAACACTATACAGTTCTGGTGATTGTACTATCCTTTACATTGGTTCACTTATCGTCATGCCTGCGGGCCGATCATTTACTTCATCGTTAAATCGATCGTTATAACTATCTTCGAGTGATTCTATTGGTCGAAAATTGTAAAACTTGGCCGTTGCTATGGTAACCATCGTTATAGTGTCCGTTTTTTAAAGGTTACTGTTACATCTTGATGAAGGATGTGGAATATTAATAAGGATAAATAATTATACTCGATGGATACAGGATAGGACAATTATATATTGATGATAAAACATGTTGAACTTATACGTATGACTTATGCGACTGAGAGCCCGATCGGGATTGAATGAAAAGCAAAGAGTGAGGTTAATAACAACCGATGTGCATCGATGATGCTGACATCGCTGACTATAGATACAACAGTTCTCCCCCCCTTATTTTGAGAAACAACGATAAAACAAATAAAAAATTTTCTTCTCAGGTATTGGTACTTTTATCACAGATAAGACAAATCAATAATTAATTTGGGAGGATTAATTTAGGATACAGTTACCCTCCGTCTTTTTTTTTTTAAAGAAAAATTAGGTTTAAATCTCTTACGTCATATTTACAATAAAGAATAAGAATAAGAAAATAATAGGAACTTTGAGTCCCGGAGGGACGGAATTGATAACAAATTAAAAGTTTATCTTCAAAATGATTTAAAGATTTATATACATTTCATTTACCTACAAATCAGTCAAATCATATTCCCCTAAATATCTCGGTGTCTTTTTCTCCCTTTGAGGACGGGTTGATGATGAAGAAGAAGATGCAGCACTCATACTTAAGTTCTTTTTCATTGGACTTCTGAGATCAACGAGGGGAGGTTTCTTCCTGACATGAGGTTGACCACTGGTCGAAGGTTGTTGCTGGATGATACACGGTTTTTGGAAAGCAGGAGGTTTGTAGCTGGTAGACGGTTTCTTGATGATTGGACGGAGAACTCGAGAGCAAAGCGGATCAAAAAGAAAAGATTGATTGACGAGGATGGGATATTAATAAGGATAAATAATTATACTCGATGGATACAGGATAGGACAATTATATATTGATGATAAAACATGTTGAACTTATACGTATGACTTATGCGACTGAGAGCCCGATCGGGATTGAATGAAAAGCAAAGAGTGAGGTTAATAACAGCCGATGTGCATCGATGATGCTGACATCGCTGACTATAGATACAACAGTTACTCATGAGTAGCCTTTATAAAACGAGACTCTTAACGATGGTTACTATAGCAGCGGCCCAGTTTTACAATTTTCGACCAATAGAATCACTCGCAGACAGTTATAACGATCGATTTAACGATAAAGTAAATGATCGGCCCGCAGGTAATATTTTTTTTTTTTTTCCAGTGTAGGTACATAATAATAAAGCATAACGTATCAAAGTACATGAAACAGAGCTGCCGTTTTGCGTATAATAAATGGTATTAGGTAGTATTCAATTCACCGATGATTCCACCGGTTGCCAAAAGATTACACAGCTCATTCAGTGTATGACTCTACTGCAAGAAAATACTCTAATCTGTAATATTTTCTCAATCGGCGTAATCGCCATTCAAATCCTTAAAATACCCTCAAGTTTTTTTTAATGTCATCGACGACTCCAACAATTAAGAAAAGATTACAGATCAGAGTATTTTCGTGCATTACAGTCATACACTGAACTGAATTGCCTAATCTTTTCTCAACTGGTGGAGTCATCGGTATGAATTTAAAAATGTTATTAATGATACGCAAAACGGCAGCACTGACATGAAGTTAAGTTCAACATTCGATTTATTGAACATCGAATAGGCTCGCGTCCCATTGAGCGTTGGCAGATCAGATCACGGGTCTCAGATCGGAGTGTGGCGGAGTGCGCGAAACTTTTCTAACCTTGAAGTAGAGCTCGAGCAGACTTCGTGGCCGCTTTCACTTTCAGAAACAGCCAAGCTCAAGTCAAGTCAAGCAGCAAGCAGCAAGCGAGCCAGCCGACCAAGCGATTGAACGGCCTCTTAGGTGAATTATAATGGCTACTGATTTAATTGCGGCGCGAATATTATGGAACTGTAAAACCTGTCGCGCCGTACTTCACACTAAACTGTGAGCAAATAGCTTACACTCATTCATCGACTTTATTGATTCATTTTTTTCTAAGGCATGTTTTTGCCTAGAATATATTGTGCGATTCAAGCAACAAAATACGGGTCAGCGCAGGTTTCAGTTATAGTTGTCGGTGTCATTTTCTTGGTCAAGCGCGCAATCGACGAATTTAAGAATGCCGGGTAGACTACCTGCAATGCAGTGGCGTAGCGTGCAGTTTGGCAACATTGTAATGTGTCCATTGAAACCCACGTAAAAGGTCGAATGCGAAGGTGCGTTCACCGAATACCCCAATAGTTCGATATTTTTAATTGGTTTAAATGGACACATTTCAACGTTGCCAAATTTCACTCTACGCCACTGCTGCAATGCTTATTCAATTCATTTATAGGCATTGCAAGTGGCCTACCTGAGCCAAACTCTAAGGCGTTGTCTGTCATTCTTTAATGCGTCGCGTCGACTGTAGGGTTGCAGGTCGTTTGGTCTACTAAAAATTGGTCTACAGTCACTAGGTCTAATAAGTAACGTCTAAAGACAACAAGTCTAATTTATTAGGTCCATAGACAAGAAATCTAATAATGAAGGACGTCTACTTAAAAAAAGGGTCTACAGGCTTTTGGTCCAGGAAAATAGGTCTACAACGTGATAGCCTACTTAACAAATACGGCTATTAAAAGATTGGTCCGCAAAATTTTCCAATGAATTAGGAGTAGACCAATCATAAGCACTGCACTGAAAAAAAATTGTTTTGCGGTGAGGACTCGTTTATACAATAACAGCTACAATTTTACGAGGCAAATAACTGCCAATTTACTTCTTGGCATACGACATGTAGGAAAAATAACCAATGCAATTTTAAGCGTAGACGCTATTTGTTGGTAGGCAAAAGAATAAGTTAGACCTATTTTGCAATGAGACCTTATTTGTAAGAAGACATTTAACTAGCCAATGGACGAGAAATCATCAGTAGACATAAAATGCTAAAGGGGCGAAATGACACATTAAACGAAACGATTGTAGACAAAATAATAGTAATCAGACCTAATTTTAAGTAGACCAAAAAAATAGTAGACGTAATTGCGGTAGACCAAACGGCCTCTATCCGACTGTGGGTGTTGTGTTATTATATAATACCTATGATCATTTGTGTCTGCACCGATTTTGTCCATGCGTCTCACAGGTTTTTTGTCAACAAGCAAGTTACGGTCGGTTATTTCTTTCTATATGGGAACCGCAGAAAACCTTCATTGTTGGTCTAAGAAGTACATGTTGAATTCGTTCGGAGGGATACTTGGTTAAAGAGCTCTTTTTTTTTTTTTTATTAAAACTTTAAAGGGACCAATAGTAGCCCTTAATTTGTCCAGTCTGGGCCAGCATTATCTAATGTTGTCAAAAATTGGCCCGCAGGTCAAATTAAGAGGATAGTTGAATATGCCTACTTTGCTGTGTTTATTTTGCTTACGTCATTAATTGAAGGCGCTGGCGATTAAACTAATTTAAATGAACAGAACCGTCCATTCATAGAGCAGCTGTTAGTACGTATCTTAAATTTTCAATCTGTTTATCGTCCTACGCAAAAGGTTGACTGTGTGCTATCCCTATATAGTTGTCTATCTTATTCGGATTTATGTTAGCTCAGCCGTCACATCTCCACACAAACGATTTCGTGACAAACTCAAAGTCCCGTAATAATGAATGAAATAAAATGTCCTTGACTTCTTAAGTGTTTGAGTAACTTGTTACATTGAACTTCACCCGCTTTGATTCATGTTTACAAAGTCACCTATTTTTGTTTTACCACTTAACTTACAAGAGTGCATACTGCATACGCCACATCAAGTAAAAACACTCTCAGAGTCACGCGGCCGCGGGCTAGTTTATTTCAGAATAATGAATAAATAAAGAAAGAAATAAAGAAAGAAAAGGGGGAGGTTGGAGAAACCTTGGTTGGATCAACATTGCTTTTTTTTTGTTTCAACAGAAGACCGCACGTGCGAAACACACAAAGCGACGTTGCCAAATTCTACGTCAAATGTACTATTTCGTGAATAAACTAGTTTCGAGGAAGAGCTGATTTGGTTTGGTACCAAATTGAGTGTAGATTCAGAAGTGTTTAAGAACTCTCCGACATTAATGGGCACCGTCCTCAGTTTTTTCTTTTTTTTTGGACAGGCAAACTCCCTCTTCCGATTGCCGGGGGGGGGGGGGGGGGTCCGACCATCCGTCCGTTCGTCGCTTGGGCGTGCAATTGCGCGACAATGAGACGCGTGACGATTGGGGGCATTCGTGCGTCAATCTCTCATGCTGCGCACTAAATTCGAGTATTTGTTTTGTGGGCGCATTGTGCTTGCGTGGTGACAAAAACTGTTCCTATCGTCTCAGGAGTTTCGAATCAGTGCACTATTGATGTCCATCAGGATCGAAAAAAGTGGCATATGATTAATAAAAAATAAGTCATGAAAAATCATCGTTTTCGACCTTTTCAGCTAATTTAAAATTTTTCAAAGACATTCGAAGGTTTAAATTTCTTTTTAAAAATGTTCTCTGTGATTAAAATTGGTTTTGAAAGTTTAAAATGATAAATTTATGAGAAATTTACTTTGACTTTTGACCACACTTTGCCGATCTCAGACTACAGTTAAGTGCTACCGTTCGTGTATATTTAATGTCATTTTTTCGATTCACCGATGATTCCACCGGTTGAGATAAGATTACACAATTCAGTTCGATTCATGACTGTAATGCACGAAAAAACTCGCATCAGTAAAATTGTCTTAATCGGTGCAATCAATGTTAAATTATTAAAATGTCTGCAAGTTTTTTTAAAGTGATCGACAACTTTACCAGTTGAGAGCAGATTAGGTACATAGATGCGAGTACTTCCCTGCATCACAATCATGAACTAAACTGAACTTCGTTATCTTTTCCCAACCGGTGGAATCGTCGGTGAATCTAAAAATATCATTAGATACATACGGAACTGCAGCCCTATCACGAATGCAGTTTTGTCGAACCATCTCTCAAGTCCATGCACTCTTTGAACTGTAAACTGAACATTGCGACCTGAAAATCTATAAATCAATCGATGTATAGTGAGTGGTGGCGGATCAAGGGGGGGGGGGGTGTTAACACCTCCCTTCTCAAAGTTGTCAACTAAACAATGGGTAAAAATGGATTGCATAATGATTTCAATGGGAGAAAGAAAGGGAGTTTTTCGGGGAATTCGGTGTAAAATACTTTATGGGCCAAGCCCGAGTATTCTAGTTTTTCTTCTCCAGTCTACTTCACATTGTTCCAGTCTTCATTCCTGATAAAAGCGATTATCGATAAAAACACTTACAAAATAAGGTTTCGTCTGGCGCCTTCAATTTCTCGTATAGGCAATTCCAACTCCCTCAAGTACGAACAGTTACCTAATTTCTCTAAATAAACGGAAGAGTGGCGTTCTTTTGAACAAACCTGGTCGCTGAAGGGTTAACAAATAAAAATCATCAGGTTTGTCCCTCTCCAAGGAATTGATGGAATGGCCGTGCCTGCATATTTGTTTACACCTTATTGTTAGAATTAAATGTTTCACATCTTATTGTTAGACATGAATTTGCTTTACTTACCACCGTAACTCCAAAAATGACAACAAAAATTAAAGAGCCGAGCCCAACCACTGTCACCGCGATCGCCCACTGCGGAAGCCACATATCTTCCTCAGCCATTGCCACTTGTGGTACGATTTGTTTGGGGAGCACTGAAACAACAAAGTAAAATTCTTAGAGACTATCAAGACAATCACCGAATACGCGATTGAAAGGCTATATTTTGAGTCAGACGTCGAATTCAAAGATCAATCATCCACCAGTCTCGTCGTTCATTGAATCCGTTTATGAAAAAAGAGCTTACTGAATATTAACCCTTTATGGGCCAAGCCCGAGTATACTCGTTTTTCTACTCTGGTCTATTTCACATTTTTTCAGTCTTTATTCTTGATCAAAGCGCGCAATTATCCATGAAAACAATCACAAGATAAAGTCTCTTCCGGCGCCTTCAATTCGTCGTACAGGCAATTCCAACTCCCCAGAGTACGAACATTTAACTACCTTCCTTACATAAACGTTGGAGTGGTGCGTTCGTGTGAACTAACCTGGTCCTTAAAGGGTTAAGTTTGTTATTACAAGAACCAAAAGTGTAGACCAATCTTTGAAATCTGGTGATTGGAAGGAAATTGTGGAACTAACAATATTCCCTATTTCACTCGCAACTTATTAACAGATGGTCAACATTGTCATGAAGAAGTACGCTTTTAATTCTTAACCAATTTTAATGGTTGATAGTTTAAAATTCAATTAAGGAAATAAAAATAAATAATAATGATAATAAAAAACAAAACAAAAAAAACAAAAAAGAAACGGGCCTGCCGTTATTCCAATATTTTTAGCGTAAATACTATACTCGTATTTTATATATCATTCAAACCGTCCTCTAAAACATAATTTAGAACAGTCACTACATTCTATTGGACTGAAAGCTGCGGCAGTTTGGAAAGTATCTTTTATAAGCAGTGTTGCAATTTTTTGGATATCATCCGATTTTCCCCTTTTTTGATTTAATGAATAAAATTTGGTAATTTATAGGGGAATTTGACAACATTGTCTATAAGTAATAGATCAAAGTTCCAGCTCCATGTACAATACTCATAATACTAATTCCTTCCATCTGTAATTAGTTAGCGGCACCACACTCAACGATAGAATCATCCGCAAATTTACAGATTTAAAGGAGACTCAGCTGATAAAAAATGGGAGGAAATACTAACAGATATTCATAAATAAAAGTGCATCTAGGTTCGGTGGTATCGGAGAGACTAAATTACTCATTCCCTATTTCCCGAAACCGTTCTTCAATCAACGAAAAGAAAATTAAATAAGAATCATAGCTTTCGTGTTGTGCTGTCTTTGGCATGAGATTTCAAGCTTAAACACAATTAATAATCTCAATTCCTGAAAAAAATACCAGAAATAGGTGAAACCATTTATAACTTACCAACGAAATCTATGTGCTTCGGGTCTACCATGAAATTGCCCATCTGCAGAGGTTCACTCTGAGATTGTTCTTTTAGGTTGGAGCTCGATTGGGCCTGAAGCAAACTTTCATGGAAAAGGCGCTTCAAATCTGCAGTGCTGACGCTTCGACCAAGTTCGTTTAACTCGACGAAATAGTCGACTAAAACGCTGCCCTCACTGAAAATAAAGTAAATAAATACTCTGATTTAGATAGAACTATAAGCGTTAACAGAAGCCAAAATTTGCAGAAAAATGGTTCCAATTTACTTACTTCAGCGCTGAATTTTTATTTTTGAATAGAGGATTTAAAAAAATCTCCTAAAAGGAATAGATGCAGTTTATTTTTCTATTGTGTAAGTTTAACATTCATTTTACAGTCTGTAAGCTTCAACAAATATTCATAAAAATAAGAGAAAGGGAAATTTTTAATGGATTAAATATATTAAGATCAAGAAGGAAAAGAGGAAATCGATGTATACCTATATGTGAACGAAAGACACGATGAATAACAGGAAACAGGCGTCTGAACTTACCTAAAAGCGTCGATTGTGATTTTCTTGTACCAACGGCTAAGTCCCTCGGATGTACTGTAAAGTTTTTCAAGCTGTAACAAACATTTAGAATTGATTTAGTTACAGAGAAGTAAACAGTAAATGAAAAATACAAACATATAGAATGTTGGAAAGCCATACAAGCCGGGGGAAGGAAGGAGGAAGTGACTGACACTCAAATGCACTAGCAGGGTCCAGAGCACAGCTCTACAGATCGTAGATCTACGCTCAAAATATATATAAAAATGGTGCATGGCTCTACAGAGCGTAGATCTACGCACCCTTCCATTTCACTCCTAAAATTTGTCTCTAAATAATGGTGCACAGCTCTACAGCTCGTAGATCTACGATCAAGGCTCCTCTTAAAAGATGTGCGCAGCTCTACAGAGCGTAGATCTACGCACCTAAAATTTTACTCTTGAGATAAAATCTCACAAATATGGTGCACAGCTCTACAGAGCGTAGATCTACGCTCCCTATGTTTTTCAAAATATGATGACATCCCAAAAAAAGAGAGCGTAGATCTACGCACCACTTTTTCTCAGTGAGCTGGAAAAAAGTGGTGCGTAGATCTACGCACCACTTTTTCTCAGTAAACTGAAAAATAGTGGTGCGTAGATCTACGCACCACTTTAGAAATCTTCAGATTAATAAAGGATACACAGTCAATAGAGCCCCAAATGTATTTATTGAAAAGGAGGAACAGGGCTGTGAAAGTCCAAAACTCTAATTGAGCTTTCTCTTGTCTTGAAAGCATCAGTAAGGAAGCGTAGATCCACGCTCTGTGGCAAAGATCTCTGACTTTCAAAAAATTCTTGGGCATAGATGTATGATCTCTCCAGAAAAAAAACATCCCCTTATACCCAGTCAAATAAATAAAAAAAATAGTTAAGTGTGGGTACTCACCTGATTTATTCCTGATTGATCGAGACGGATAATAACATTTGAAGTTGCACAAGTTGAAAAACAGAGGCTCTGAACTAAAGACATACATTTGCCACACAGCAAATATATCTCATGCCCAGAACTACTCTGGCATAGTTCTCTGAGCACTATAGGTGCTCAACAGTCAACATAGTGACTCGAGTCGCTTGTGCAGCTGAGACTCACAAAAAAAAAATAACACTGAGGTGACCGAGGGATGATGGAAACACACTAATATTTAATTGTTGTCAGTTGAAAGACGCGTTAAATGGAGTCTAATCTACTCTCCCCGAGTAATGAAAATTGGAAAAATGCACTCGTTTTCTCTCCCTTAGATCCCACAAAACTCCAGGGCAAAGGGAACAACGACCACGTTCCACCTGGGGCCAAGACAGGGGGCCCCGGATAATATGTGAATTTATCCCCTGACCAAAAATTTGCCGCATGCCCTCAGAATCCTCCTGATAATGAATAGGTGCTCGAACGATTATCCCAAGCCCATTTAGAAACTCTCAGATGAGAGAGAAATTCAGAGACTTCTGTGCACTGAATGAGACAAGAAATAGTAATAGAGCAAAGCGGACTATCGTTGCGGGTGAACTGACAACGTACTGGAATTATTCACAACCAGACTAAAAATTAAAATTGAATTTCAGAGTTTTAAAAAATCTACTGCCTACTACACAATGCAACTCTCGGGTCAAATCAAAGGTCCTTCAGAATTGGTACGAACTTTGACTCCAAACTATCAAGCTTCATTTGAGAAGCATTGACTTCTAAACACTGACAAATCCCTGAAAGATCCTTAGGCTAGTCGGAAAGTGAAATAATTATTTGATGTCTTGCAGGTCTGTAATACTATTGAGCTTTTTCTACTGATGAAAAACAAATAACAACATGATAAGGAATGTGCAAGTGAATTGAACCTTCTTCTTGTCCACTGGGGGGACTCGCTTTATATCAATTTGTCAACAGTGTGCAACAGTAGGACATTGTCGAATGAAGGACGATTCAAATTAGTAAAGAAACCGGGAAAGTGATAGCTGGCGTACAAATCAGAGAGAAGTTCTATTCTTCCCTGAACAAAAGGCATCTAAATTACCAGGTCACTGACCCTCCTTCACAGTTCACAAATTAATCACACGCGAGTAAAAAAACTTGGCCATTGATCGACTCGGCGATTTAGAATAAGTAGGAGATTCACTTTCAGCACAATGCAAAAGCTGTCACAAAATATATCGTTTCACTTCACAGTAAATTCAAGGAGAAATACAGACAAATTTATTTTTCGACACTTTATTTGTTATGACTCCACTCTTCTAACCTTTCAAAACAAACACGACCAAAGATTATGGAGGAAAGCAGAGGGCAGATCCAGAGTAGCGTTGTTTCCGGTCTCGGCTCGTTTTTGAGTTGATGGCCGTACCGCGCGGGCGCGCCACAGGCAGAGCTCACAATTCACTTAACCCGCGATATTCAATTTAACGCTCGCTCTGACCATTTTAAAAATCCAATGGCCAGTTGTTAAATCATCCTCCTTTTGAAACCGCTTCTCTCCTACCCGTTTTCTGGGTTTCTTTCTTTCTGTCTTTTAGTTTATTTTGTTTTCGTTTTTTGTTTTTGTTTTTGTTTTTTTTTGTATGCTCTAACCCAAGAGCCGAAGTCCGTTGTTTTAAACATGAAACATAAAGGCGACAAGATGCAATCATGATTCCTAAAGGAGCAATAATAATTGAATGGTGTAACAAAATTGTGCTTTTGAGGATTGTTGACCCTGAACATTTCACAAATAACTCGCAGCTTTCGTCGCATAATTCATTAGTGATATACTCTTTCCAGAGGTATCAGTATCAAGCAGTTCATCACCGTGGCTGCAAAAAAAAAAAAAATACAAATTTTTAACCCATAGGTGTATACGCCCAGAATTATTTGAAATTTTTAGGTGTTCTTCTAAAAAAAAAAAAAAACAAAAAAACAAAAAAAAAAACGAAAAAAAAAAAACAAACACAATCCGACAAGGAAAACTATAGAAACAGGAAAAAATGAGAAAAAACAGACATTTTTGGTCCAGCTAAATGACACGTGCTAAAAACTCCCAAGATTGGTTTTTGAGTATCATATTGGCTCAAATATAACACAACAGGTGGGTCGTTTGGACATATATGAGTTCAATACTTACCTATTAGATCATATTTTAAAAACCAAATGGATGATCGTACCTTCGAATAAGCAGAAATAATGGTTCGGCTCTCGAAATCGCCTGACATCGCAACCGCGCCTTTGATTTTATTCCCTTCTTTGCTTGAGCCGATAGTTGAATCTTTTCCCCACAGAAGCTGATTGTGATGAATTACTCGTCGCTGCAAATTCCACTCCCCCCCCCCCCCGCCCGCCCGCCACCGGTGGGTGTTGCTTATTTTATAGAATTAATCGAATTGAGCCTTCCAACCGCTAAACACGTTCTAAATGAGGACTCAACAGTCAACATACCCATCTAAAGGATTTTGAAAAATTTAATATTTAGGGGGCGCGCTCATAGGGCCTAGAGGGGTTAAGTACGAATTAATCTAAAATTGAGTTTGACATGTCGATCCTAGCTGCAAATAGCGATCTAATGTTCTGAGAAGCCAAACTTTTAACTGTTTCTGCTAATTCTTAAGCGTTGAGGTGTTATCGCTCTTTTTATGGCTCGCGTAGTCAATTGATTACGCGCTATGAGCCGCAAACGCACGTGCAGGGGCGGACTGTGCCGGGGTGCTGCAGCACCCCGGGCCCCTCCATGTCCACTCCCCTCTCCTCTGGGCCAGTACCTTATGCGGGCCCCTTTCCCCAAATCTTGGGCCCTAGCACCCCGGACCTTTTTTCCCAGTCCGCCCCTGCCACGTGATGCGCTTGGCGCGGCGGCCCTAGGGTGTCCCAAAACAAAAGAAGTTTTGACATCTTTTGTTTTCACAGGTCTTAATTAATGTGCTCTCAAAGAAGCAGGCTCCATGAAAAATTTGAGCTCTTTAGATTGATTCTGGAGGTGGCGCATCTCGTTTTCTTTTTTACGCGCGTATAATTGCGATTTTCATATTTTCGCGCTTTTTGCCGATGAGACAATTTCTTTCCCGTGGCAATCCCCCCCCCCTTCCCCCACCACTCTCGCACTGGCACTACACCAATCTCTTTTTCACCCATGACCAATGACTTTCCGTAATCCGTGCACGTTCATCTTTTATGGAATAAACGCTGTAAATATCTACTATACGTAAAAACGATTTTTGAGATTTCGTTCACACTAAAGTTATTAGGAATTCGTTTCATTAAAAACATGTTGTTTCCTAACTTTGAATCTGGATACATCGAACACGAAAAGGCATGTTGCACTCTGGTCCGCGCTATAATGCTTGAAATTTTCCCTTTCTTTTATTACCGAATAAAAACATTGGGTAATGATGCATTTGATATATTTGATTTCGCCCCCTGTAGTGTTCATAGGTATTGAACTGTTTAGAGCTGGCAACACCACTGTTTTGCGATGAAACAGAGACATATATCTTCCAGGACTGACAAATAAATATGAAAGTATTCAAAGAATCCTCAAAGTATTAGAAGTGGTATGATCATGAGGAAAACATACAAGGTGTTTCAAAAGTCCAATAACAGCTAATAATATCTCGGCTGACGTCTCTCAATTCAATTGAAATTAATATGTGCCGTTTGCACGATTCATGATTTTAGTCAACAAATAAAATGTGGAGGGGGTAGTTGTAACTAAACCCTATATTTGTTGGGAAAGGACGTAAAAGGCCGAGGGCGGATGTAGATATTATGCTGTCACTGGCCTTTTGCAACACCCAGTACAAAGCGCTAACCGTCTTCGTCAACTCAGCAGTCTACACCATGGTTCTTGTCCAGTGCCTTTCATCATGTAGCAAACAAAGGCTCTGTGATGGACAACTACTATAGTCAAGGTGCATCGGGTCTGAATGGTGGCGAGCGGAGTGAGGTGAGACGGTGAGGCCCTCTTCGCAAAAAGCATCATTGCCAGATCTTATTTCTCTATTAAGTAAATGTACCTACAATCTTCATAAAAAATTACTTCACACTCCGTTTTAACAAGTTTGTCATTATACAAGTTTAGGCCAGCGTAGCCAGATGGGGGGGGGGGTATCGGTTATACGATTACCGAGTAATCGTAATCGTCGTTAATTAAGATGGTGGTTTTAGGGTGATCAATACAGATTTTTTACAATACACCCAACAAATTGGGAGCAGAAGAATTTTATCTAATCCAAATACAGTTTATTTTAATCCCGAGAAGACAACATGTAATGACTAATCAAAGGTTTGACGACATAGAATTCTACAATCGGATGGAAACTTCGGTTCATTTTGAATCATTATTTTCTGGTCCACCACCGTCTTAAAATTTTCATCAAACTATCCCCATTCAAAGCAATGCGAAAGACAAAGACAGAGGTTTGTCCGCCATCTTGAAAAGTCGGAGAAAGAATGAGTCCATTGGCTCTCATGTGAGTCTCCATTGGGTTTGTATTTTTCTGTGGTTTGACGATTACTGATTGCACAAAATAAAGCAATCGTGGAATCGAGTACAATCCCATTTTCCCAACTCTATGGTATGGGCACAATGTTCAGTCACCACGCAATCATACAGTCAAAAACACTATGAACACTGTTCAACTATCCAAGTACGCATTTATAATAATTATAAAAAAAATGATACTGATAAAAAGGTAAAAAAATAAGCATTAATTGTTTTTTTTTTTTTTGTTTTGTTTGTTTTTTTTTTTTTTTTTTTTTTTAATGACTTTAGTGCGAACGAAATCTCAAAAATCGTTTTTACGTATAGTAGATATTCACAGCGTTTATTCCATAAAAGAAGAACGTGCACGGATTACGGAAAGTCATTGGTCATGGGTGAAAAAGAGATTGGTGTAGTGCCAGTGCGAGAGTGGTGGGGGAAGGGGGGGGGGATTGCCACGGGAAAGAAATTGTCTCATCGGCAAAAAGCGCGAAAATATGAAAATCGCAATTATACGCGCGTAAAAAAGAATTTGCAGCGACGAGTAATTCATCACAATCAGCTTCTGTGGGGAAAAGATTCAACTATCGGCTCAAGCAAAGAAGGGAATAAAATCAAAGGCGCGGTTGCGATGTCAGGCGATTTCGAGAGCCGAACCATTATTTCTGCTTATTCGAAGGTACGATCATCCATTTGGTTTTTAAAATATGATCTAATAGGTAAGTATTGAACTCATATATGTCCAAACGACCCACCTGTTGTGTTATATTTGAGCCAATATGATACTCAAAAACCAATCTTGGGAGTTTTTAGCACGTGTCATTTAGCTGGACCAAAAATGTCTGTTTTTTCTCATTTTTTCCTGTTTCTATAGTTTTCCTTGTCGGATTGTGTTTGTTTTTTTTTTTCGTTTTTTTTTTGTTTTTTTGTTTTTTTTTTTTTTTAGAAGAACACCTAAAAATTTCAAATAATTCTGGGCGTATACACCTATATGGGTTAAAAATTTGTATTTTTTTTTTTTTGCAGCCACGGTGATGAACTGCTTGATACTGATACCTCTGGAAAGAGTATATCACTAATGAATTATGCGACGAAAGCTGCGAGTTATTTGTGAAATGTTCAGGGTCAACAATCCTCAAAAGCACAATTTTGTTACACCATTCAATTATTATTGCTCCTTTAGGAATCATGATTGCATCTTGTCGCCTTTATGTTTCATGTTTAAAACAACGGACTTCGGCTCTTGGGTTAGAGCATACAAAAAAAAACAAAAACAAAAACAAAAAACGAAAACAAAATAAACTAAAAGACAGAAAGAAAGAAACCCAGAAAACGGGTAGGAGAGAAGCGGTTTCAAAAGGAGGATGATTTAACAACTGGCCATTGGATTTTTAAAATGGTCAGAGCGAGCGTTAAATTGAATATCGCGGGTTAAGTGAATTGTGAGCTCTGCCTGTGGCGCGCCCGCGCGGTACGGCCATCAACTCAAAAACGAGCCGAGACCGGAAACAACGCTACTCTGGATCTGGGGGGTGATCACGGAGGATCGTTTCGTTTCGGTATCGTTATCGTTATCGTTTGCATTAAATCAAATGGGCTTGCTTCTGCGCAACTCGATCGCGCAGGTGATCCCCTCCTCACCTCTTCCTACTTCAAACGATCGAGTAAACGACAGCCTCCAACTCATCGCTTCCTTTCGACCGTTTCAATCGTTACGAGAGGCTCAAAACGATTCGATCAGTTGAGCCACCCATAAGGTTACACGTAAACGATAACGATAACGAAAACGAAACGAAACGATCCTCCGTGATCACCCCCCTGCCCTCTGCTTTCCTCCATAATCTTTGGTCGTGTTTGTTTTGAAAGGTTAGAAGAGTGGAGTCATAACAAATAAAGTGTCGAAAAATAAATTTGTCTGTATTTCTCCTTGAATTTACTGTGAAGTGAAACGATATATTTTGTGACAGCTTTTGCATTGTGCTGAAAGTGAATCTCCTACTTATTCTAAATCGCCGAGTCGATCAATGGCCAAGTTTTTTTACTCGCGTGTGATTAATTTGTGAACTGTGAAGGAGGGTCAGTGACCTGGTAATTTAGATGCCTTTTGTTCAGGGGAAGAATAGTACTTCTCTCTGATTTGTACGCCAGCTATCACTTTCCCGGTTTCTTTACTAATTTGAATCGTCCTTCATTCGACAATGTCCTACTGTTGCACACTGTTGACAAATTGATATAAAGCGAGTCCCCCAGTGGACAAGAAGAAGGTTCAATTCACTTGCACATTCCTTATCATGTTGTTATTTGTTTTTCATCAGTAGAAAAAGCTCAATAGTATTACAGACCTGCAAGACATCAAATAATTATTTCACTTTCCGACTAGCCTAAGGATCTTTCAGGGATTTGTCAGTGTTTAGAAGTCAATGCTTCTCAAATGAAGCTTGATAGTTTGGAGTCAAAGTTCGTACCAATTCTGAAGGACCTTTGATTTGACCCGAGAGTTGCATTGTGTAGTAGGCAGTAGATTTTTTAAAACTCTGAAATTCAATTTTAATTTTTAGTCTGGTTGTGAATAATTCCAGTACGTTGTCAGTTCACCCGCAACGATAGTCCGCTTTGCTCTATTACTATTTCTTGTCTCATTCAGTGCACAGAAGTCTCTGAATTTCTCTCTCATCTGAGAGTTTCTAAATGGGCTTGGGATAATCGTTCGAGCACCTATTCATTATCAGGAGGATTCTGAGGGCATGCGGCAAATTTTTGGTCAGGGGATAAATTCACATATTATCCGGGGCCCCCTGTCTTGGCCCCAGGTGGAACGTGGTCGTTGTTCCCTTTGCCCTGGAGTTTTGTGGGATCTAAGGGAGAGAAAACGAGTGCATTTTTCCAATTTTCATTACTCGGGGAGAGTAGATTAGACTCCATTTAACGCGTCTTTCAACTGACAACAATTAAATATTAGTGTGTTTCCATCATCCCTCGGTCACCTCAGTGTTATTTTTTTTTTGTGAGTCTCAGCTGCACAAGCGACTCGAGTCACTATGTTGACTGTTGAGCACCTATAGTGCTCAGAGAACTATGCCAGAGTAGTTCTGGGCATGAGATATATTTGCTGTGTGGCAAATGTATGTCTTTAGTTCAGAGCCTCTGTTTTTCAACTTGTGCAACTTCAAATGTTATTATCCGTCTCGATCAATCAGGAATAAATCAGGTGAGTACCCACACTTAACTATTTTTTTTATTTATTTGACTGGGTATAAGGGGATGTTTTTTTTCTGGAGAGATCATACATCTATGCCCAAGAATTTTTTGAAAGTCAGAGATCTTTGCCACAGAGCGTGGATCTACGCTTCCTTACTGATGCTTTCAAGACAAGAGAAAGCTCAATTAGAGTTTTGGACTTTCACAGCCCTGTTCCTCCTTTTCAATAAATACATTTGGGGCTCTATTGACTGTGTATCCTTTATTAATCTGAAGATTTCTAAAGTGGTGCGTAGATCTACGCACCACTATTTTTCAGTTTACTGAGAAAAAGTGGTGCGTAGATCTACGCACCACTTTTTTCCAGCTCACTGAGAAAAAGTGGTGCGTAGATCTACGCTCTCTTTTTTTGGGATGTCATCATATTTTGAAAAACATAGGGAGCGTAGATCTACGCTCTGTAGAGCTGTGCACCATATTTGTGAGATTTTATCTCAAGAGTAAAATTTTAGGTGCGTAGATCTACGCTCTGTAGAGCTGCGCACATCTTTTAAGAGGAGCCTTGATCGTAGATCTACGAGCTGTAGAGCTGTGCACCATTATTTAGAGACAAATTTTAGGAGTGAAATGGAAGGGTGCGTAGATCTACGCTCTGTAGAGCCATGCACCATTTTTATATATATTTTGAGCGTAGATCTACGATCTGTAGAGCTGTGCAACGTACTCCACTAGCAGAGACAAAGATAGCTGGCCAGGGTATGCAATAAGCAATGCACAGTATATCATTCAAGTCATTCAACACATGTATTACGTGCGTTGCGTATTGCATACTCTGGCTAAGTATCTTTGTCTCCGCTAGTACGCATAGACAAATAAATCAATCTTCAAGTACATTTGGCGACAAATAGAATGTCAGACGACTCCTGTGGAGGTAGGCTCCCCGCATTACTTCTCAATAAATTAGAGCATTGCAGGTTGCCTACGCAAGCCAAAATCTAAAGATTCGTGTATTACATTCTGTTTGTCCTCGACAGTACATTCTTAAATAAGTATTTCCAAGTCTTGAGTCTCTTGGCAGTTGACGAGGGAATTTGAAACGGCAATTTATTTAATTGCCCTTAATTATATTGAAGCGGAAAACCCCATAAAAATATGACGTAAAAGGCCGTCTAAATATTACTCACGACACGAGAGTATGATCCGCTCTTTTTTGACACTCAAAGAATTTGTCTTTGAATCTATGAAAAGGGCATTGCTGCTAAAAATGGCTAGTGTTATTCGTTAAATAATTCGTCGATTTCGGACCTTGAGCACCAGCAACGAGACAACGAGAATATTAATCACATAAAACATTTTGAAAAAAAAAAAATTAAATCAGGAGCAATTTCGTATTATGAGGTATTCATTTTATATTCACGACTAGGATCTAAACGAAAGTTTTGAAAAGAAGCCCATCGGAAGTTTTAAAGACATATTTGAATAGAAGGTATAGACGGTTTTAGTGCGAAGTCAACGCGGTAAGGCAACAACCCCAAAAATGCACTCAAATACCTACAGAAAAGCAAAAGTTAAACAACTAATTCTGTACCTGATGCTGCACTTCATTTGCCAAAGTTTGCCACTCTTTGGTGTTATGGTCGAGGAGCTCGGGTGCCCATTTTGCACCACCAACCAGCTTGATCGTGGCGGCTAAGTCGCAATTTTCGACGCAGTATCCGGGGGTTGTCGGTACCGGGGTTGTTGTACTCGTCGTGGTTGTTGTCGGCGTCGTTGATACCGCCTCTGTCGATGTTATCTCGCTCCGTTGCGTCGCCGCCGCTGCTTTGGCCGCTTCGATCAACTTCTCGACGGAAATCGGTGTCGTCGGTGGAGTTGGCCAACCTGTGAACTCGGTGGTGGACCTGTAACATTAATCAAAGAAGCAGAGTAACGTTAATGTCTTTTCTTCAACGATGATATTAAATTTATTTTTATATATTTGTCTATGATTCTGATACATATATTGCCACACAAGGTGATAGACTTACGGGCATTTGCAGAAAAGTCACAACAATCACATATAGCTCTATTAACTAAAAAACATGACAATAATAAAGGTTACAATAAAAATTTCTTAACCCCTTATGGACTAAGCCCGATTTAACTCGTTTTTCTCGTCTAGTCTTTTTCACAGTCTCACGATTCCGAATAAACGCGATTATCGATGTAGACCCTTTCAAGAGAAGATTTCGTCGGGCGCCTTCACTTTATCGTATAGGCAATTCCAACTCCCCAGAGTGCGAACAGTCAGAGCTCGTTCCAGAAGTGTAGGCGGACCAATACCATAATCTTTGGCGAATTTTCAACTTTTATTCCTTCAAATCAATACCAAATTTGCCCCTGGCTTTAATCTTTGGCTTTTAATGTGTTTTTCACTGTAACGTGAACACTCAATATCATTTTTATTCATTTTCATTGAGTAATATCAGACATAATGTTGACAAATTCCAAAGATTATCGGTCTAGGTCCGCCTACACTTCTGAAACGAGCTCTTTTTACCTTCCCTACATAAACGGATGAGTAACGATCTTACGAACTAATCTGGTCTTTAAAGGGTTAAAGTGTACTCTTTTATACTGTAGAAGGCGTTATAGGAAATATTCTTATAATCTATCCATAAGAAGTTCGCTCTTAGAATCCATAGATAATAGTTTAAACTCTTTAGGCAGCTTATAAAAAAAAAAAAAAAAAAAAAAAAAAAAAAAAAAAAAAAAAAAAAAAAAAAAAATATGGAGCCTCTCTGCTCTCTCTTTCCAAATCATTTCTTACAAAAAAGGTTGTTCTCCTTCCTACTCGGGTGTTGAAGTCTTTTTAATTGACTTCAAAGCGTCTTCAACAAGACAGATTATTCTTCAGCGTTGCTGTGTCTGTATAGCAGTGTGGATCAAAGCCATGGAGGCAAAACGCTTAACAAGTAAGGCCTCTTCAGACTCTTCACATTGGATCCTCAAAGTAGCTATAGTGGTGGCTCATGCAATTTGGCAACAACGTATTCTCTTTATTTAAACCTACGTAAAACAGTCGATCTTTATGAGGTGCATTTGCATGCCCAAGAGATCGATAATTTTACATAGGTGTAAATGGCAAAAAAACGTGGTTGCCAAATTGAGTAGCTTCTAAGTGGGGATTTGGTGATCGGAGCATACCTACACATAGTTTTCTAGAGCTCGTTTCAGAAGTGTAGGCGCACCTAGACCGGAATCTTTGGCGAAATTTCAATTTTCAATCCTCCAAATCAAAACAAAACTTGCCCTAAATTTTAAACTTTTGATTTTTCAGCGTTCCTCCATGGAAAGCCACCTCTCGAACTCATTTTCATTTATTTTTATTATTTAATATGAGAAATAATGCTGGAAGATTCCAAAGATTATCGGTTTAGGTGCACCTACACTTCTGAAACGACCTCTAATAATTAAAAATTAACAAACATTCAATAATGTCTAAATTTTCAAAATGTCCTGTATCTCAACAAATATCCGAAGATTATTTATTTAATATACTTTTTTATGTCTTATTTCACCATTTATAATTGTATTGACTCTTTATTTCTTCAGTTCGTTTCATTCTTTTTTATTTATTTTATTTTGCTTTATTTTCACTGTTTTTTTTTTTTTTTTTTTTTTTTTTTTTAATTTTCGTCACAGATCTATTGATTTGCAGAGCATGACGAGTAATCGGCGCGGAATCTTGTCAAATGGTAGGTATTAGTCCGTCCAATCAACCGAAAAGTCAACGCAGCTTGTGATGATTTTATTTCATTACTTTGTCTCTATCGCCCTATCGGGCTCAGCAGTGCAGAGTGATCATGATCATGGAAACAGAGACAGACGCAGATATGGAAGGAGACACGAAGAGATAGGAGGGGTGAGGGAGCAGGAGAGAGAGAGAGAGAGAGAGAGAGAGAGAGAGAGAGAGAGAGAGAGAGAGAGAGGAGCCAGGAGGCATTCACGTCGGGTCGAGCCGCGTCGCGTCACGTCGGTGGGTCCGATTGTAAGGGACTTGTACAACAATGCAGAGTTTAATTGTTACTGAATTTAGTTTTAAACCGTGAGGATAGTAATTAATTTCACTCTCAACTCTTTTTGTAGTGCTTTGCCCTTTGCATCCTCGACCCCTCTCCCTCCGCTAACCCCTTTCCGACCATCTGTTCGATCATAACACCTTGAGACCCTGACCACTCCGCGCCGCCGTCCCTGTTTTTTTTTTTCATCAGATGATGCATTCTTGATCTTGAAGTTGGTCTCTCACCGCTTTGATTTGTTCCTCCCCAAGAATGCCTCAAGTCCTACGCAAATCCGTTGAATGGGAAGCAAATAAATGTGTATGGAAACAGGTGTGGTTACTCACAACACAAGCCAACCATTCTTGGAAAGGTGTACATTATAGGTCATTTTTAGGTTAGTTTACGTGAATATTTCGCACACAGATTATTTTGATTAGGAAAGGTAGTCTTTGATTTTCCAAAATAATCGCAATTAATCATCATCTTTTACCACTTCACGTCATTTTGAGTAAGCAGAAACAGCCGAGTATGTGGAACCTATTTCTCAAGACCGCCTATTTACGGCGAGTACCCACAGTCTCATACCCCACACATGCTTCCATGCATCTTGAATGGAAAGCATGGCAGTGTTTAAGACTTTATTTTCTTTTAAATTTAATTTTCTTTTTACATTTTTTCTTTTAAAGAAGTCATTGAAATTAAGTTATGAACTGCTTTTTTTCAGCAAAAATTTGAATACTTTATCTTCTTGCCTTTTTTTTTATTCTCCTTTCTCTTTCTCTCTCTCTCTCTATCTCTCTCTCTCTCTCTCTCTCTCTCTCCCTCTCTCTCTCTCTCTTTTTTCTCTCTTTTTCTCTCTTTTTCTTTCTTATTCTCACTTTTTCTCTGTATTTCTCTTTTTTACCATCTTTTTCTCTCTTTTCTTCTCTCTTTTCCTCTTTTTCTCTCCTATTCTCACTTCTTCTTTCTTTGTCTATATTTTTCTCTCTTTTTCTTATCTTCTTCCTCCCTTCTTGAAGTGAGGCCCTATGCAGTTGCGCATTTTGCGTAATGGTAAATCCGCCCCTGCCAGTACAGTTTTTTCTTTGAGGGACTTTTGTTCTAGTTACGCCAATAGACCGATGGTTAGAGAACGGTGTATTTGGATGCGCGGTGCTACAGACGCCATAAAACTAGCGCGTAACAGGGAGCAACAAGGAGCGTATACATTCCGGAAGCTGAGAATGGACAAGACGGAGAGTAGGCCGTGTATCTGTATACCAAACATATTCCCGTAGCGTAGTAATCGAATTGTCGTCTTCGTATACTCCGAGACGTATGTTTTCATACCCCGCGCGCCGCACTCAGTGTGTCCAACGTCTGAGACGAGTCACGCGTGTTACGTGTTGCATCGGATGTCTGTCATGTTCGGCGTGTTGCATTTGTCTCACTGGATTGGTCAATGGTCATCAACTAAAGCAGCCTTCGCACAAAGGGGAAAAACCACAAGTATATGTATATAGGGTCCGAAAAATAATTTACGGACACTGGCGGATCCAGGAATCTGTCCTTCTCTCTCTTTTCCCATTAGAATGCATGTGTTAGAGAAGGACAGATCAGGGGCAGTCACGTGATTTTCGCCACCTCTTCCATCCTTTTCTAACACATGCGTTCTAATGGGACAAGAGAGAGAAGGACAATTTCTTGGATCCGCTAGTGTTTACGGATGCTTACGTTAGTCGACTCCATAGACTGATTTGCAGTGGTGAAGTCGCATCACAACTCTCAACCGGAATGTTCGAAAAACCATAAAGGTCATGTGTAAGCAAACGCAAAAGTTTTGACAGTCAAGAATGCATACGGATTGCAAGGTTGGTTTGATTGCACGAGGATTCGTCACTTATCTTGAATTCTTGACCACCGAAACTTTTACGTTTGATGGTACAGTTGGAGGATTAAATTGTGTTAGTTGAAGCCTTAGATTTTGGCTCAGGTGTCTTATTACGGCCTCCTTAGAAAAGGCCCTCTCAATAAATTTTTGAACACACTCAGAGGCCTCAAAAAAAAAAAAAAAAAAAAAAAAAAAACTTTTGAAAATATGCAAAGTCATTGGCGCATCCCTAGATAAATTCGAAATGAAGCCACCGTTATGTGCGTAAGGACTTCGAAACTGACTTCACTACAATGGGCACTTTCCTAAATACAATTGTAATAGAAACTTCCGTAAGAGCCACTGGAAACTTTTTTTTTTTCGGTCTGTTTTGGTGACTTATCAAGATGGCGGACATATGTCTCTTTCGTTATTATCTCTCTGTCTCTGTCTTTTGGATTGCTATGCATGATGATTGCTTAATTGAACTTCTCAAATGACAAACCAGGAAATAACCTAAAAAGCAAAAGTGGACAAAAAACGTAAGGTTTTACGCAAGTTTTTCCGGGGGAGGAGATTTGCGTAAAACGATCAAATTGCGGAAATAATCTTATTTTACGTACACGGAACTTTAATGGGAGGTTTTCCTGCGGTTAAACGGAACTTTTCCGGTAAAGCCGCTAAAGAACAAAAAAAAAAAAAAAAAACTTCGGAATAACCATAAGCATACACCAATTATTACTCTCATTTTCTGTAGAAAATAGAAATCCCGATGCATGTATATGGAAGGTTAATCCGAAATTTTTTCCCGTCCCTTTGCAACTTTACCGAAAAAGTCCCTTTTAACCGCAGGAACACCTTCCGTAAAAGTTCCGTTTACTTAAAAACGATGATTCCAATTTGACCGTTTTCTCGGAGGAAAAACTTGTGTAAAACCTAACGTTTTAGGTCCATTTTTGCTACTTAGGAATGCTTTAAAAATGAATCGAAGTTTCCATTCTGATTTTAGTATATATATGATGTGCTTATGAGGGATTAAATCTCAAAAAGTGGTTGTTAAAACTGTAAGAAAAAAATCACAGTCGTTTTCCCCCTTTTATTTCAATCATAAAACCTATCGTTGCAATAGTTAGGACGCTTGAATCGATACTATAATTCTTATTGTCTTAATGGGAAATAAAGAGTAGGATTATATTATCAGAGCATTCATTGAAACAATCGGAAATTTTTCTCAGTGCACCCTCCTGTGCGCCGTTGTGAGAATAACAGCAAGCACCAAACATCAGAGATGCTGCAGCTTGATGTGCCATCTGCAGATTCATCAAATTAGAGCGATTGCGTGTCGGGTGCGATGATAGACAATGAGAGAACTGCATGTGGACTGTTTGGACTGCAGATTTTTGAGACGTGAAAGAAATGACTTTGGAAAACCGGAAATGACCGCGCGGGCTAGCTTCGAGAATGAATCGATGCTCCAAGTTTCGATCTACTTCGAGGGCTTGTCCAAAAATGGTATTATTTTCTCATTGTCTTTCCAGCATAGTGTGACCAAGGCGGACATTTAGACAATTGGTCGACGTACAGTCGGACAGTTGAGCAAACAGACACATCACTGACAAACGACAGCTACCGTCGCACTACGGTCTGAGATCAAATAAAAGTGGCCAAACATTGGATAGTCAATTTCTCATCAATGTATCACTTTTAAACTTTCAAGATCGATTTCAATAACAGAAAACACTTTTTGTGAGTTATATTTTTATCGAATCATGTCTCGAAAGTGTAAAATCAAGCTTTTACGGCCGAACAAGTTGATTTTTAGTGACTTTTTTTCACTGAATTTTTGCCACTTTTTTCGATTTTAGACTACTGTGCGTCGAGAAAAAAGACTATTTCAAAGCTGCGAGTCGCTTGTTTCGGAAAGTATCGTTCTGATTTTAGATGGACCTAATACATCAGGCGTGATGACCATAGAGCAGCCACTTTGGACCAAGTGGTCAGTGGTGAAGGAGGAGAATACTCTCCAATCCGGCCAAAGATTACAAGTCGACCGAAGGTATGCAAAGGTATTCACATCTAAAGCGAGTTCTAACTTAAAGTGACTGTGGGGATAGATTATCGAACCGAACTTTCTTTGATCCTCGAAAATGTGGTCTCTCAGGGCTGATTCCCAGCAAGCGTTTGATTCAACCTGTTATGACAATTAACATTCTTTGGCAAAATACCTCTCCTGGGAGCGAAACTGAGTGAAGTGCGATCCTTAAATTACTCATTCATCTTTTTTACCTTGTTTTCTCGTTAATTTCTAAACTATCCGCCTAATGGCTCTTAAAACCCAGTGAATTGAGGCTCACGCTAAATCTCATCAAAGCGGACTAGATGTTGACATTTTTTCGCGATGAGAGGAAGAAAGTTGGTGAATTCATAACTTTGCGCAATTTTTTTCTCTTTTGTATGTGGACTGCAATTTTCCCCCTCCGATTGGGTATTTGTTTAATCTGTGCCGCTTTCTTTGAACAAGCGATGGCAAAAAATAAAAAACAAAAACAATCAAAACAAAAAATAAAGAACAAATAAGAAACCGAAAAGCCATTCCTCTTGAGAAAGTCTAATAATATCATGATTAAAATTACTGTGCATTGCTTGGATTTTAAGAAGATTCACTTCACCTTGCCATGATGAGAGTCATACCAGATCATCACGATAAGATTTAGTTGCGGATTTAGTTTTTTTTATTGATGCTGTGCTGCTGCTGCTACATGAATGTTAATACTCATATAATATAGTAAAGGTGAGAGTGATCAGACTTTGCACTCAATTGTTTTTTCATCGGAGATATACATTCTTTCTTTGATTTTTAGCTGATTTTCCCGTACTTGAGAGAGGATTAGACAAGATACTCTGCAGAAAACTCTTTTAAAAATAAAAGTCTATGACAGTCGGAAGCCGGCGGCGGTAATCGTTGACCACTGATTAAAAAGTCTTAAGACTATGGAGCTATCTGAATAAGATTGATGAATCGCCAGCAACTGTCCGTTTTCTCATTTGCTCAACGCTCAAGCGATACACTTAATTTTTATTTTTAGAGTTTTGATATATAAGCCTTCCCCATCTAATTCTCAAAGTTCAATCCGAGGAAATATATAAGACTGTATTAAAAATACGAATAAATGCCGAGGTCAAAGAGAAACTTAGAAAAAAGGAAGGAAAAATTATGAACGTATTAAAAAATATTAAAATATGCGCATATTTGACCTTTTTTTTCAAACTTTATTATTCTATTGGATTGAAGTAAAAAATAGACAAGGAAATCATTTATCAAACTTTTTAAAAATAAAGACTTAAAAGTATATCTTAAGCGATGAAATTTTAACAATATTCTCGGGAACCGATTTACTCTGAAGCTTTGTCGTTATCAAAGAAAAGTATTTTTTGTTTGTTTTCCAGTTTTTTCTTGTTATGAACATGTTTTCACAAATAAGCGGACAGTTTATTAGCTTGCCAAATCTCTATGAATTGGCACTAACGCAGGACTTCCATTTTTTTTTTTTTTTTCATGTTGATTTAAAAACTAAAAATAAAATTAGGAGTTTTTAGATTGAAATCTGGCAACGCCAATATGACGCTCTATCGCGTCACGTTGTGAAAACAAATCGTTGCTATAAGTATGTCGCTAAAGGCTTTTATGTAACAACTACAATAATACTCAAATATGTGTTCACGCACTTGGAATGAATTCACTCTCGGATTTCGTGCTTACTTTTATGGGGGTCATGTATGTGTATAGTGCATTTTTGGTAGGCGCAGATAATCTCACGCAGTAGCGCTACCTTTCACCCACACGAGTTTCTTCGAATAACAACGATCATGATGAGAAACCAAAATTACCCGGCTCATTCCAACAAAATGAATATATTCAGACGTATTATATTCATCGACTGTTTCAGTAAAGCAATAGTTCATCGATCAATTTTAAGATCTAAACTATAATAGTCAGACTCAACGCAGGTTTTGGTGGAAGAGAAGAAGCGAATTGTCCCTCAAAATTGAAAACATGAGTCATCGGAGTGGTCGACCAATTACTTGACCGGAATTCCTGCTGAAGTGACATGAATTCTCGTTGAAATAACAGGACTTTCTTATTAAAATGACAAGAATTCCGGTTAAGTAAGTATTAACAAGACGCCTGGTTACGGCAACAGGACATTTTTTTTCAGTGTAAGGGGACACTCTCCAGCAAAGAGGGGGGCTTCTACGTTAAATGTTGAAAATTTATTTGAGAAAGGACACGTTTTGATGCTGTATTTTTGCCTCAAAATTCTTCATCATATTTACTCCAGAAAAGAACGGAATATTACTGTTACGGTCGAGTAACACTCTCCGTAAGCCAGCAAAAACAACGGAGAGAGCATTAAAATATATCTTACGCCATGCCAATCCCAGAGACAAATAGAGACATAGCACTACGCTAAAATATATAGGGAAGATTTGAGGCACACTGAATTTTCGGGGATTCAACAAAATAACATGTAAAACAATATTCAACCCCTTTTAATGTCGCACGGTGTTGAACGGTTACATTCGGTACACACAGGGATGATAGGCTGGGAAGTGTGGAGGAGGGCGATCAACATTCAACAGTCAACACCCTGCGACGTTGACTGTTGTTTTGTTGAATCCGCGAGACTTTAGAGTGCCTCCGCAGCAGCCGCTAGTGCTCTGTCTCTATTTGTCTCTGGCCACTCCTAACTTAAAAAAAAACATGCTTTTAAATCTGCGCGCGTGATGGTGGCGTGACGGTGGGCACTAAAAATGGAGGATTCCTATCTGGAAATATTGTCACCTTATCAAGGAGTGGCCAATAAGAGACGACTTTCCTTTTGGCTCCGGTGACGCGCGGTACCATATTGATCGGATCTGAATCTCTCCTCTGGTGGCTATAGTTAGTAACTCTACGAATCACCCTTTACCCAGTATAGAAAGAGCACCCATTATTGGTGTCCAACACCAGGTCTCCATTGAAAGTAAGTTGAGAGTTCAAGAGTGTATTTCTTAAGTTCATCATTATTTTTGCTAGTTTTTACCTCTGAATAGGTCTATAACGCGCATAGTAAAATCTTGCAACAGCCCAATTGATACGACCAAGATACTTCTAAATATACATAATTTATATTATCCAAAATAAAACCTCATTTGATTATTACCTCATCCTCATTTCAATATGCGATGCGTTTGGATTGTTTGCGAAAAGGAAAGCTGCCGTTTGAAACTACCAAAATATCTATTTGAGAATGAATTTACGTTTCACTCCTTCATTACTTTGATTTTGAAAATGATAAGAGACACATCACTATTTCCATTAACACACCTCATCCGTCTGCACTTTTACCGTCGCTTTCTAACTTATTACTTAAAAGAGTAGTGCACCGAACGTTGCGAGCTGAAGACACGAAAGTCAAAATGGAATTAAAGCTTTCACCGAAACAATATGCTTTCGGCAAGCATCAGTGAGTAACATTGCTGCATTTGTCAGTGCCTCTAAGTCTAGGCCACGGGTCTATACTTATTGTTGGTCGCATCAATCGTGTACGTACGCAGCTTATATGGGACGCTCGGGCCGCATCGTCCATAGGCCCGTGTACTGCGGAATGCTGATGCCAAATCGGCCCGTTCAAAAAGGAGTCTGCCGTTTTCTTTGACCCGATACGCATCCTTATCAGTATTCGTGGCGCAACCTTCAAATGTATCCGGTAGAAAGAGTTGCGTTGGGTACACAGTGGATCGAACGCAGTGTTGCCAGATTTGAGATTAAAATCCGTATATTTTACATTGATCCTGATGGGAAATATACGATTTGAAATATACGATTTAAAGCCGTAAATCTAGCAACACTGATAGAACGGTTCGAGCTTAGGGATACATACGCCTGCGTAGCAAATGATTACGCGTAGCACATTCACTGAGACCTCATTCATCAACGGATGGATTTTGATTTTTTTGAAAATATAAGTGAAGCAGAGTACGTATTTGATAAGTATTGGATACCTTATATGCTCAAAATTTATCGATTGCTGCATGGAGTACCTAATCGAGACGATGTCAAAACATTCACAGAAAAGTCAAAGACCAATAGATTTTCTTCTTTTTTTAACTCCACAAACACCAATCTACTGGTGGCTCGTGCGATTCGGAAACAGTGGACTCTCTTCATTTAAACCTGTGTGAAACAATCGATTATTATTTGGTGAGGCATCGTGCCTCACAAAGTATCGATTTTTTTGCATGAATTTAAACGGCAAAAGAGTACGGTTGCCAGATTGCAAGAGCCGCCGCTGTACCAACTCTTAACCCATAGGTGCGAACAATACACTAAGGGAAACGAATGTTGTTTAGTGTTTTAGTTTAGTTTTCATGTATAAATATCTCAATTTGAGGCAGTACATTGATGTTCTTAATTCTGAAGTTCTCAATGTAGAATTGAGGAGAAGTGGTGTAATTATATGGTAAATTTGAATTACCTTTTACGACCTTTCTAAGAAATCCTAAATCTTCATGATTTTTTTATATAAAACTTTGAGCCTTTTTACTTTTAAAGTATTTATTTGTATGAGCTAACTAATTTGAGAACTTAATCACCTCACTGAAGATGAGAAAATTCGTGAATGTTGTTTGTGAATGTTCTCCTTTAATGCATTTCTAAGATCGCTAAAGCTCTCCTATTTTATATGAAACTTAACTCAAGTTGAGAGATTGTGTGAAAAATAAAGAGGTGTATATGTTTTGAATATTAAATGCCTTCTCTTAAGGATATAATTGATCGAATATCTTCGACAAAGATTTTTTTTAATTCATGCAGGTATACAATATAATAATGATGTAGGTATCAAGAAAAATGATTTGCATGTAAAAAATGAGGATAAAATTACCTTTGGGGCCATCCTTTCTGGATTTTGGGCTGAACTACAAGGACACCACCTTTAGACCTGGTAGGTTTCTTGGTCGTCGAAGTTGGCTGCTTCTCTTCTTCACTGTCTGGTTTTTCCTCAACATCGGTTGAGGTGGAGTTTAGCTTTAATCCTGGTGGAAGCAGGGAGCTTACATCCTTGAACTGAATTTTTCCTAGTAACGATTCCAGACCCGATTTTGATGTTGATGGTGGACGTGGCGTCGTCGTAGTCGTTGTAAAATTGGGTGGCAAAAAATTGCTAATATCTACCGGTTTTGCTTTGCTCAGAATATCCTCCAGAGACGCTTTTCGCTCCGGTTCAGCGTCTTTTGGAGGTTTGTACCCAGGTGGCAAAAAGGAACTAATGTCATCGAACTTAATCTTACTCAAAACACTCTTCCGTGGGTCAGTGTCGTTTTTCTTGGGTTTGAATCTTTCGGTTTTAACTTCCGCTTCAGTTGTAGATGGTTCTGCAGGTTTTTCTTCCGTAGGTTCAGTAGTTGTGGTCGTGATCGGTTTCCGAGTCCTCTGTTTGAACGTGGACGGCAAAAGACCGGCTAAATCATCGAACTGGATATTATCTAAAAGAGAGGATTTTTTCTTTGTCGAAGGTCTTGCAGATGTTGTGAACTTGGGACTAGCCGGACTGAACTTCCTTTCTGGCGTCGTTGTTTCCTCTGTTGTTGTTGCTACTGCTGTTGTTGTGCGCGGTGTGGTTGTTACGGTCGTTAAAGCGGGAGTCGTGGCCGCAGGTGTAGTTGACTGCCTTTCCAATTTTTCATTCCCTAAATCAGGAACCTGGAGCTCCAATTTGTTAGACCCTGAATGGAATCCATTGACAAAGAGGCCACTTGAAAGTTCGGACTGAACGCGATCTAATTTGTCGATAATACTTTCGGTAGATGTTTCCGTTGTTGATTTGAGTGGGGTCGAAGTTTCTCTCGAGTCTACGTCAGCGTGCTCATTGTTGGACTCACCTTTGATCTCCCCAGAACCCTTTGGCAGAAGTGGTTGTATCTGTTCTTCTTGCTTTATGGTACCAGAGGGTAGGAATCGGGCTCCAGAAACACTTCTACTTGTCTGAACAGAGGCTACAATTACCCAACTCTCTGTTGTCGGAGGATTGTTTTTGGTTGTAGGAGAAGTTTGTTTCACTACATTTGTTTTTGGCAATTCTTTTTTTAGATCCGTAGATTTATTCCTATCAGTCTTTATCTCGCCACTAGATGGTGCCGTTGTTGTTGGAGTGGGTCTCTTGGAAGTTGTAACCGATGAGTGGACTGACACCGTCATTCCTCCACGACGCTCGTCGGAAACATCTTTATTTCTTTCCTCTTTCGATAGTTGAGGAGTATCGATATCTATCGAACCGCTATCGACGAACTCGCGGAAATTGTCGTCAGAAACGAGCGTTTGATCTTTGTGCATTGGAAGAACGTCAAACTGTGATTCATCTTCATCGTCATAGAACTCATCGTCTTCGCCTTCTCCTTCCTCTTCTAGTTCTTCGTCAATGGGCTTTGGAGGCGGTGCCTTCACCAACTTGGGCTGCGTCTCTTTAACCTCCGTTGAAGCTTTAGCCACCGTTGGTTTGCTTGGGTTGAACCTACTAAACCCTCTGTTGGTAATGGTTCTTGGGGCGACAGTAGTAGTGCTTGCAACTGTATTCTTTGGAGGTTGTCTACTTGGAGCCGGTGAGTTTCGCTCCCGGGAAGAGGCAATAAACCTTGACTTGCTTGGCTGAGATTTTGGCGTAGCGGAAGTTGCCTCTGGTGGGGCGAGCGTAGATGAAGATTGTGGTCGAAACCTTAGTTCCGGTCGACCGCTCAGGAACTTTGTGTGACTTTCGTGGATTTCTTGCAAAGTTTTACTGCTCGTATCAGGCCTCTGCGACGGAGCTTTATTGAAATTCTCTACGGGTCGTTCTCTAGAGGTTGGTCGGACCCGATTAGCTGCCTCGTTTTTCGTACTTTCAACACTGACCGGACGCAAGAAGCCTAAGTCTGACTCAGGTGGCGCTGAGTTGTCGTCGAAATCGTATTCTTCGATCTCTTTCTGTGGTGGTAGATTATCTCGCTGACTGTTTTTTGCCGGAGTTGGTATTCGAGTTCCTGCAGGTATTGATCTCAACGCGTCTTCGCTTTCCAAACTTTGGGTTTGAGGTCTAGCCGTAGAGGGGTTCGCTCTCCATCGATTTCTTGGCGCTGAGGACAGACTGTCTCCAAAACCCTGAGGCTGTTGCACATTCCCGAAACTTTGCGTCGTTTGGACGTTGCTCGGTGCGCTATTCTTGAAACCGCTCGTGAACTTGAATTTATCTTGATCTCCACCGCCATTACGAATGACCTCCTGCCGCACAGTAGATTCGGCGTTCCCGAACGATTGAATTTGACTCGGGTTTGCCCGAAAACTTGTATCTTGATAATTTTGTTGTCTAGGTTGTGTATTGGCAGTTGATCTTAATGGACTAGAATTATCAAAGGAGACCGGCGCTGCGGGAGAATTTCTTGGAGGTAACTGATAAGTTGTAGGAACGGAGAAACCCTGAATTTGAGGGAATTGACTGGGAATGTCTGACGTTTGCAGGTCATCCTCCTGATAACTCGGAGCTGTAGCTCGGTATGGAGAGAAGGGTCCTGAATTCGTCCTTGGGAAGAAATTAGAAAATTGGTTCGAACTGGGCTCATCTCTGATGAAAGGCTGTTGAAATTGTGGTAGGAACTGTGATTGTTGGCCGGCTGTGTTTGTGAAGAAAAAGTTTTGACCTGAAACAGACAAAAATAAGAAACCGTTAATATTTATGTTACGTGTAGGGTTTTCTCATCACACAAAGAGCTGACTTCATTCCAGACAATCTTAAAGCCAATTGATCTAAAATCTTTCCAATACACTGTAATTTATCAACTTCATACAATGTGGCATATTTATACCATGTCACCACGACGAAGGTAAAAATTACGTGAACACCGCATAGCAGCCAGGCAATTAATTGTCACTTGTAAAATTGGTTTTACTGAAGTAAAATCTAGGTAATTTTGAATACATTTGGCGCAAAAAAAGTGAATGTTGGTTTTTTTATGTATTTCCTAGGTTGTTTGGATGTAAGGAAAACATATACGTTGCTATTAAGACGAAGATAAAAGTTGCGTAAAAATCGGAAATCGACTAGGTAACTTTTTTTTATGGGTCTAAATTTTGGTTTTGGAAAATGAAAAAAAAAACAAAAACAAAAAACATGCAGTATAGTATAACTGCATGCATGAAAAAAAAAAAAAAAAAAAAAAAAAAAAAAAAAAAAAAAAACTTGCGCTGAGAACAGAAAAGGCTTTAGTTTTTCATACGTGTATCGCGGTGTAAAGATAAGCACTTGTGTAAAAGTACGAAAAATTGCGCTCGGCACGGGCGGGTTGTGACCCGCGAATTTAAGCGATCGTCTCAATTATTCATCTGGCTACTTTAGATATCCAACATTTCTTTATGCAGGCCGGGGGCAGGAGGTAATTAAAGATACATGGCTAAAAGCTGGATTGCAAAGTTTTCACGAATACTTATTAAGTGGATAGAGCGACACGGCTCGGGAATGCATCAGCTCTGTAATAAGTTCAATGAGTAACTAATAAAGTAGATTCCTTAACCTTATCGAGTGTTTTAATCGAAAAGCACTTGCGACCTTGGCTAAATAATATAATATAATACAAAGATATAGGTGTAAACAGTGCACCTAATGGATTCGGACGTAAATAATAGACGTATCCACGCGGCCTTGACTTTCGAAATCGTTAAGTGCCCATTCGAGTCGTTTGAGCGTCCGATAAGGGAGAAGATGGAATTCAGTAGTTCCTTTTACTTGCGACTGCCGAATAGAAAAATGAAGCAATTTTGTTCCTTCTAAAACTGCGTCTTGAAGAAAAACTTTGAGCTTTTGGAATTAGTGATGCCAGATTTGGCACAGAAAAACGTTACACAATTTATATTAAATTATATGGAAAATGTGTACATTTTCTGTCACATCAGGCAACACTGTTTGGGATTCATTCCTCTTGAAAGGAGTAGACATTGCATGGCTTTTTGCAATTGCTGATCGTGATTCCCACCAGCACCTCTCATTTTGTGTGTCTTTAATGTAGGCCTGTATGCGCGATCGACAGAAACAACGATTGCTCGAAAGATATTTCAAAAATGAAACTTTGATTAAATTGAAACTTTGTTTACTGTCTCAAATTCTGATTGCACGTTCAAAACTACGATAAAAAAAGTCGACTTTTTTCAATCTATAGTAATTTTGAGGTTCCAATCAGATGCAGGCATGTCTACCCTACCCTACTAGCTAGACTGAGTGCGCTCGATAGTTTCAACTTAAAAAAAACTATAAGCCGCTAGTGTTTCAAGAATGATTGTTGACCGATTACGTTGACAAATGGGGTACTGTTTGCGCGGATGCTTCATATTAAAATGCGTCCTGGAGCAATAAATGTCGATCGATTAATTGGATGACTGCAATATGCAATAAATGGATTAATTACACTCGATAAACCGTCACGCCGCAAGCCCTTGATATTGCGTCTGTACGCTGAACTCCTTGGAGAGAAATAACAAATTATTGCTGAAAGTTATAAATGCCATCAAATAATAATAGCGAGTACGTAAATGCTCCGAGATGCGACACATTGGAGAGGAGCAATCGCTGGGCTTAAAAGGGTTAATCTCCCCCCCCCATTTTTTCACCAAAGGTGTTTCCTGGCAAACTATGGTTCTTTTTTTAAAGAAAAATTAAATGGGAGAAAACCTACCGTCGCGTCACGTCCCGTCGCCTCGCTAGTCCCATCAAGAGCGGATCCGGCAATTTGGCAACCATGCATTATTTCCATTTATACGTATGCGAAACAATCGCTTTTTAAAGGGTCCGTGGCCCTTTTACTAATCAATTAGAATCCACAGTTGCCAGATTGCTGCGGATCCGTTTTTGGTTGGTCCGTAAGTGAGCCCACAAATCATATGAAGTGGAAGCTAAATAATTGATCGTCACCAGTGACTCATGATATCTGGCAACTTGGCATTATTTCCATTTAAACCCATAAAAAGGATCGAATATGATAGTCATCCCAGATTCCTCAACAGTTCAATAGTTTCCATGAGTTTAAATGGACTAAATTGCAACGTAGCCAGCTTGCACGCTTCCCGCCACAGAGATCATCACGTCCTTAAGCTTTACTTTCGAGAAATGCGTCTTGAGTTGAACTTTATCAACACTCTGTCGAATCTTTGGGACGAGATTATTGTGGCATCACGAAGCATGACGTAACAGAGAACCAGAGAGTTAAACGGGACCAACTCATAAATAGGTGCGGATAAATAATCACATTTCGGGCTCCCGTTTGAGAAACAATTGAGAAGATGCGAGAATCGAGAGAGAGGGGAGGGCCGGAGGGGGTCCAAAAACTGGACGTGGCTCCGAAGGATAATGGACCGCTGATGATTTGGTAGCAACAAAAAAAGAACCAAGAATATTTATTACTGAAAGCCCGCATGAGGACACGGTCGGACGGATACGGCCACGTCTTCGGCAGTTGGGCTTTTCTTTAGTCTCACCCCCGCTTCGGATAGCTTCGCTTTATAGGATCGGAATAAGTCAGATCAAATCTTATTTATTTTTACGGACGGATTATAGGTTTCAAATAACTCGGGATATATACTCCTCCTGTGAGCATAGCCGTTGGCAGGATATTGTCTTTCTCTCTCTTGTCCCATTGCATTTGTTGGAAAATGATGGATATGGGGTTGTCACGTGACTTCAGCCCCTGTTTCTGTCATTTTCTAACCCATGCGTTTAAATGGGCTAAAAGTGAGAAAGATGATATCCTCGCTACGGATATGCTGTGAGTAGTTGCCGGATTACGGAAAAGCTTGGTGACGCCGCACAGTGGAGCGACTCTAAGGGAGGGTTAGGACATGGAACTGATTAATAAAAATAAAAATTTGAATATTTTTACCGACAAAAAACAAACTATGTAGGAAGATTCAATGTAGGAAATTGTTCAATAAAATCAATGAAACCCTTTTCAAACTTCCAAGTTGCGAATTCACAAAGAAATACGCATTTAAAGTATCCACGCCATGTTCGGCCTCTCCAATTGACTCGTTCCATTGCATTGTGCGCCGGTTCCTAATTTTTTACTAGAAGAAAAGACAGATGCATCCAGCTTGCTTTGAATACAAGCAAATCATCGATTAATGCAACAAACGTTTCTGGCTTCGAAAAATAATCGCTCGCAATCCTCCATGCTTTCATTGAAAAAAAAGAAAAATCGATTAGCGAGAGCTGACCTTGAACGAACAAAATAATGTCATCGACCGTGGCACCCCCAAATGTATTTTACAAAGATATTTTAAACTGTTCAGTTTTTTTAGTCCATAATTCATTATTCGTACCGTCTTAATCCCAACAATATTTAAGAGTTAGGTAGACTTGACCCAATGTTAGGTAGAACAAAGTTCAATCGGTTGATCCAATTTGACCTCAAATTACTTTGTAGTTACCATACTCCGGTGAAGTTTACCATACTTTTTATGACAAAGCCAGAATCTTCTATGCGTATGATTAATTAATTGGACCGTATTTTTTCCAGAGGTAAAACATTCGAAAATAAATAAATGTCTCGTTTTGGGAGAGGATAACACATACTTATACGTATTTAAGTTGGAAGTTTTTAGACAAAGGTTACTGGTTTAGTCATTATGATTGAGGTAGCTTTCATTAATTAAAATTCTACAAAACTAGAGATTGCTTTGCATTTTGCGTTCAATTTTAACATATAGGTAATTTAAATTTGCTAGTATTTCCTTTAATCGTTTTTTGTAGACCATATAGTGCCAGGTTTCAGGAACGTTCGTCCATTGCTTAGGTACCCAATATTACAATACGACCATTTAATAATATTTTGTCCATCCTATCTTTTTGACCTATACATTTTATTAACTGACTTTTTTTCATTTCAGTCAAATTGATAAGAGGACCATAAGTATTATTAATGCCAACTATAGTTAGTTAATTAATTAATTAAGAGGTTTTATTTTTACACATTACACAAGTGACTCATCATTACAATCTCTACGAACATTTATGGCTTCAATTTTAATGAACTGGATCGATGTAGGTCCTTGAAATTTGATTGATTGAGTTGGTGACTGGTCAATCATATCTACCGATCAGCAATTTGCGGACAGTCCATTAACTTTTAATTTCTCTTTCGAGTACATAGCTTTTGCAGAGATGTTCTTTAATAATTATGACCTCGTGAACTTTTGGGCTCTGCAACGTAATGCGTTTAGCCATCTCGAGAGCATGACCTTTCTGAAAAAAAATCAATGCCATCGCTGATTCTTGTCGGAAATATTGATCGTCATTAATCGCTCGAACAGTGATGACTGTTTCAGTAAATATAGTGCCCAAGTAGTTTGAAAATTACCGATCGGATGCTAGATTTGAGTATGATAACGCATTGAATTTAAACTAATCGCGCGTGTTGCTTCCACGATATATGTCAACAACTTGTTGGTTGCAAAACGTATGATAAAAGTGAACTATAACTCCTAATCTCTTCTGACCTTTTATCAAGTCCCCTATTTTCGTATTTTATGGCATTTCTGTATTTTTGAATCGACGTTGTTCCAACTGCACACTTTGTGGCTGCTTTGATTAAATAAATAATATTTATCATTATATTATATGTATAATTACAGGGTGGTGTGTTAAAGAAAGACACCACTTCGATTTTTTCAGCAATAATGGCTGCAGGTATCAAAAAACGGTCAGACACGTGTCTATGACTATTGAATAAAAGTAGATATAACAACTTTCTTAGGGTCAGTAGGTGTCCTGGTGCCCCCTCCATAATATCAGAAACGTGTCTAACTGTGTTTCGATGTCATCAGCCATTTCTGAAAAAAGGGCAGGGGTGGATTTTTTCAAATGCACCCTGAATATCGAATCACTAAATTGATCCATAAGTCAAGATGGCCTCAAGGTTAACGAAACGTCCTTGTGTTATATGGGCAACAAGCTCAATTTTTTTTTTTTTTTTTTTTTTTTTGGGGGGGGGGGGCAAGGATTGTAAAACCTCGTTAGTGATTGGAGTAGATCCACCAGTTATGGGTACTAGTAATGCAACCTAACCAAGCGTTATTAGGGACCGGTTGGGAGGGAGGGCCAAGTCGAACCATCGAATCGTAATCGAAGTAAGTTAATACTAACCTGATGAGTGAACCTCTTCAATTCGATCAAAGGTCACCCAAAGTCAAGGTTGCCAGATTTTCCCATAAAATACCAACTTTTACGATAGGGTCAAATGGGAGAAAAAATAATAATCATCTGAAATATAGCAACACTGCCGAAAGTTTCGATTTTCGAATACGCTAAAATCGAGCCGGAATGGCCTTCGACCGATGGACCCAATCTCACGAAGATTTAGAGGGTTATTTTCGGTTGGACCCCTACCCCATACCTCAACAACGCAACACTATACCAACCCTTTTACGACCGGGCTATGTGAATACAAATCAATGTTCACTCACTCAAGTTAAGTTAAGTGGGTATCTAGTTAAATATATTGCTACGCCGAAGTGTCGATTTTGCATACACAAATAGTTGAAGGCGCTCGAGGAACACGGGTTATTAATGGTTCCGATCATCGATTCGATTTCACGACGATCCTCGCAGTCATCGCCTTACTGTTGTGATGTCCATAACCAACCCCCTCCCCCTCCCCATCAATATCATTCAGTTTGCGATTATAGCAATAGTTACCAATGCAAACTCCTTGCCTCCCTTCATTCATTTGATTTTGTTCCTGTCACTAATGACGGGATGACATCCCGCCTGGAATAAGGAGTGCAAGCTTGTATGTGCTTATACTTATACATACAATCACGAGCATGTCTTGGATGCGAGAGTGCAGAAGGTGAAGTGGTTGGCTTTAAGACTTAAGAGTTCATCCTTGGCGGCTTGTGATCTGATTCAAAGTCTGCTGAGACGCGACGAAGGTTAATGTCAATTATCGGCACTCATTATTTAAAAGCAACGCCCAAGTTTTTCACGCCTTCTTTTATAAGATTCCTGAATGAGCGAGCAAGCCACATCGCTGAACGCTGATCTTTATCAACTATTTAGAGATAGCCGCACTAAAGCCGCTCACATAAAAGACCATCACTACCGCTGAATGAATAGAATATTGATCGGATTTAGTAAAAATTACAAAGGGAGTGTCATGTTTTGGAGGGAATGATCGAGAAATGAGTAAAGCATAGATTATTGAAAAATAAAGAGGAGATGAAATAAAGAGGGAAAAAATAATAATAAGATTGATGAAGAAAATTACACGGCCCAAGTAATGACTTAACAGTATGGGCCCTCACAGAAGAAACAGAAAAACAAACACATAAGTAGCACTGACAAAACTCTTGGTAGAAAAACGATCCAGATCCAGCAAAAGATTATAGTTGAGTTAATCAAATCTTCGGTTCATCTAGCAAAATCTCCCTAGTTAGTGGCTTACAAAACCTCTGGTTAGCCATAAAAAATCTTTTGTGGAGTCATTTTTTTACCAACGTTTTTGTCAGCTTTTTATCTTTAAAAAACTGGCTTGAGGTAAAAAATGTATCTCCCCTTCGGCCAACAAAGGGTTAAATTAAAGAGTGATAAACTGCCTTGCACATATATAAAAAAAAAAAAAAAAAAAAAAAAAAAAAAAAAAAAAAAAAAAACAGCGATGGAGGTGAGCTGATAACTTTCGGTGACTTTACCTTTCTCTCAGTAACGCTTATAAATGTTAACAAGAAATTCCTCTTTAGACTTTGTTATGTCGCTGTCTTAAAGATAAGTTGTCATTAGTTCACGTCAAATGTGGAATAAATGTAAGAATAAATGTGCGAATTTATGTGCGAATAAATGTAAGAAAAGAAGACTGGATGAGCGGAGAGGGCATATTTTATTTTAGAATCTACTCTAATAAAAAATTCAGGACATGAAAATTTGATTAGCGTTGAAAGGTTTGAAACGGTTTAAATCATTTTTCCTCGGATTTTTTTTAAACGCCCAACTGATATACTTTCTGAGGTGTGTTGATGTATGGACTCAATCAAATAGCAAATGAATATAAATAATATATAAAAGTTGAGACTCGGGGTTCAGTCAGCCAGTTTTAATCCACGACGCAGATCGTGACAATGGATTCATGCTGAAACTAACGGTACGTTTATGGGACATTTATCGACCGCATACATGCGCGTCATAAAATTTAAAAGAGTGGACAATAGAATGAATAGGTACTATGGCTTTCAAAAGAAAGTATCGATCCCGATAGAATTTTCATTATTTTATTTCTCGACCAAAGAAATTTTACTGTTTTCAAGTATTTCAGAGTCTCGCAGTATTGCCAATTCTGACATTACGCCTCAAAAAAATTGAAACGATGGAAAATAAAAGAACAATTCACCAAGAACAATTTCGATGGGAGCACTTTCTTTTGAAAGTCATAGTCCATGATTATTTAGCCAGCTTGAGTTCCTCTCATGTTTTTGCTGTCTATATCTTTATTTTCACATTACCTGAAAATATATTTTATGTATGTGCTTTTGGCAAGAAGGTATTTCTTCACACCTGCGTAAAGGTGGATCGAGAGGTGTTACTACCTCTATCCCTCCCCATGTCCCCTTGAGACAGGGAAAAGTTGATGAATACACTTCTACGTTTTCTGCGTTTAAAAAATTAAGATCGGGAGAAACACATGCAGAATCCTTCATTCATTTTTTATTATATTCTTTGTGATTTTTTCTCAAGGAAAATTTCGCATAAAAAATGTTTTAAGCAGTCGTTCCTAGACAGAAGTGTCTTGCACATATTTACGTATTCGTGTAATTGATTATTATACTATAAGAATCGGTGGAAACCGGGCAAAAGGTTTTTATAAGAAAACGCGTTAACCTGGGGCCATGGAGTATCTTCAAAGTATTAGAGCTATGGGTATATCTCTCCTTTGATGATAATTTATAACACGCAATGAGTAATTATATGTAGTATTTTATTTTACGTCAACTACCTTTGTATAAAGTTCGGTCATTACCAGGACATGCCTGCGTTTACATTCACGTAGGCATATAAATAATTTAAAAAAATTATTCAAAATAATTAATCACTTTAGTAAGATGTTCAGAGGAATAAGAGAAAAAAGAAATTATCTAGATAATAAATGAATTCCATATGATTCACACACAGTGTTGGCTCTTCAATCTTCATAGCTTTTATTCCTAAATTCGTCTCACGCGGAGGTAAAGTTACAAGTGCGGTGCTTTTGAACGGAACTACCGCAGTGCAGAGAGAAATGACAACCGTACACGTACATCAATAATCAGCCGAACGAAATTACAGTACATTCCCAGACTCGATTCACTTTTTCAAACGTTCAATATTTCTTAAGGTATAAAAATTGAGGTGACATAGCTTACACCTGTAGAATCTAGCACGGCCGTGCTGCTATCGGCCAGTCTCAAATGGAAATTAATTCGGAAAATGTTGCCGCGTTGAACAAAAAAAAAGAGAAAGGTATAGGTATCAACAAATTAGGGACAGAAAAACAATGACTAAAATCAATCTATTATTCTAAGTGCCAATCCTAGATTCTACGGGTTTCTTTCGATTGGTACCTAATGTATTAACCCCTTGTGGGCCAAGCCCGAGTATACTCGTGTTTCTTTTATCTAGTCTTGTTGTTTCAGTCCTTATTCCGAATAAACGGAAATATAGATGAAAACACTACCAGATAAAGTCTCGTCGGGAGCCTTCAATTCGTAGGATAGGCAATTCCAATACTACTGAGTACGAACAGTTAACCACCTTCCCTGTATAAACGGAGGAGTGGTAATCTGTTAAACTAACCTGGTCCTTAAAGGGTTAAACTGAAAGCTACTTATTTGAATATACATATGCATTCACGTACTATGACTTTCAAAAGTTAGTATCCTTGTCGAAATTCGTACGGTTTATAAATTTGTCCTTTATTTCAATAAAACTTTCGATTTTTCATTACGTTCTTCGAAAGAGGCGTTTCTAATTAGTCCTTAAACACTAGAAAACCGCTAAATTGTCTAAAGATTGCCAAAATTTAAAAGAGTATAAAACTTTCGACCCGTGTACTTTCTTTTGAAAGTCATAGTACATTTAGTTATTAAATGTGGCAGCATCAGAGTGCAATATACTGTCAGGGATATCCATCATCTTCTAACGAGGAGTCTAATCGATGGAAATACGCATGTTGTAATGGAGCGAATGAAAGTGAAATGATTGAGTAACACGTTTGAAAATGCGAGAAAGTGACAAAGTCTGCGTAGCGGAGAGAGGAGAAGGAGAGATGAAAGGAAGCGAATATCAGTCTGGCTTCCTTAGACTCTACGAGCTCAGTCTGTTGGAAAAAGAAGTTAATTTGGTTAATGAAAAATCCCGTCATCTTGAACCTGAACTTGCAGCGCTGCCTAGCTACAGCTAGAAACCTCCGCCGAATCAGTCTGATCTAATCAGAAGCCGGTAAACTGATTGTGAGACAGAGACAGAGTGAGATACCGCCAACTGATCCTCTCTTAATTTCTCTATCTTTCTCTCTTTCTTAATTTATATCCGTCGCGTCGCGACGCGACGTCGTGACATTCCGCTTTTCACCTTCATCCGATATTCTCATTAATTAAAATCTCGTTTAGTGTCGGTTTCGGAAATCTTCGAGCGCAGTGGTGCGGTGGCGCGCGGGGGAGAGGGCGGGACGGGCAGGGTGGGTTGTGAGAGTTACAGCCACGCAATGTTGCCAACACGGCTAAAACAGGGGGCCGGGGGGTATGCACATGCACCGGACAGAATTTTTTAGGGACTGACAAAATGATACTGAATGAAAAAAGCATAAGGTGTTTACCGATTATTATAGTTTCGATGAGGTTTTTGATACCCTAAGCTAATCCCGCATTCCCAACAAAATTTGAATAAAATTACTTGTGATTTTTCGCGCGAAAGTGCGACGACGGATTCAAGTATGCTTCTCCCGCCCGCCCCACTAAGGACTGAGATGGTAAAAAAGTGGCCAAAACGCAGGAAGCAAATTTCTCACCAATTTATCATTAATAAACTTCAGTGGCGTTGCGTGCAATTTGGCAACGTTGCGATTTGTCAATTCAAACCCATGAAAAGGTCGAACTGTTGGGTGTCCGGTAAACACCTTCGCATTCGACCTTTTATATGGGGTTAAATGAAAACATTGCAACGTTGCCAAATTGCACGCAACGCCACTGATAAACTTCTCAGACCAATTTTAATTACAGAGAACACTTTAAACAAGTAATTCAAACCTAGAAATGCCACTGAAAAGTTTTAAATTCAGCTTTAAAGGTCGGAAGCGGGAGGTTTTTATGACGTTTTTTCACTGACTTCTGGCCACTGTTTTTCGATCTCAAACTACGATAGTGCGCCCCTCTGTCGCTATAAATCATACAGTCAATTTGGCAACCCTGTAGTGCCTCGCCTCGAATTCATCTCTGTCTGAGTGTCATTCCCTCATAGCTGCGGAATGATCAGTCAAGTGCAACTTCTTACCTCAGATTCGCTTTTCATCAACTTCCGCACTTCATGAGGAATCTAATCGACCACAGCATCGTCAAAATGACACACGGTTAACGTGCAGATGACGTATGTACGTTCAGGTTCAGAGTTTCCTATTTTATCATACATATGCGTTACACCCAACCTCCATATCCAGTCGAGGAAAAATAGAAATTAAGTCGCCCGGAAGAATGTTTTGGTACAACGGATGGCGTAACATTTGCTCAGCATAGGTCAGCTAATGGGAGTGAATGATACCAAAACATGGTCGTAAAAATTTATGACTCAGAAATTCGGTCATGATTATAATTAAGTATTATTATGGTAGTATCCGATAGTATTAATAGCTGTATTTAAATTATAGTTGCTCAGCGTTTATTTTATGTTTATAAATGCATGGTCGTATGTTAAAAAAAAAAAAAAAAAAAAAAAAAAAAAAAAACTTATTTGACATTTACGTGGAATGGCGTAAAAGTTGCGTGGTCAAAGCTGTAATTTAGTTATTTACTTGAGTAAAAGAATGTCACTATTTGGCCAAAATAGCGTGAAAACTCGTGCTTCGAAACTGAATGTTCAATATTTTCTTGAGGATCCCAGAACCCCCTACTGATGTTGGGTGTCCCCATCCCCAAAACTTCGACCATCCATGCGGTTTAGTTTATAAAAGTAGTCCCTTAATCTTGGTTTGAAATTAAGCAGGGTGAACGCATTTTTTTTCTTTTTCTGATGGTACGCCTCTGAACGATTTGACTGTTTGAAATAAGCAGCGAGCACTCGTTTGTGTGTGTATGCTGAGTCACTCGAAGTGGTAGATTGTTTCTTTATCAAATCTTTAACCCTTTGAGGGGCAGTGGCTAGTGCCACTAGCCACCTTTTATTTATTTTTTCCTGAGCTTATGAGATAGTGGATTTTGTTACTAGCCACTTTTTTTGGTTCGTAAGATGTTCTAAAATGGGGATAAAATATTTTCCTCATGGTAGCACAGCGGTAAACATTATTTTTAGACCAGGTAAATGTTGACATTTTGAGATTTTCCCTCCAAGGTAGACCGGCCCCCACTAATATAGTGATATTTTTTTTTCTAGAAGGTTTAGGCAAATTTTTATGGCAGATTATGAATCTTGAAAATATTTTGAACATTTTGAAGTACTAGTGAGTAAAATTTGCTGATTTTGTATTATAATTACAAGCGTTAGAATAAGGTGGCTAGTTCCACTAGCCACTGCCCCTGAAGGGGTCAAACAGTGATGCATTGTCTATTTTCAAGTTTTTCGCCTTTTAAAAGGAATTTTAGGGCTCAGATAAGACATTCAGAGACTTATTGTAACTTAAACAACTTATTAACATTCTAAATTCTTGAATTCAGCCAATAATAGGCCTCGGAGATTAATTGAAGCAACATCGTCGTTTACAGCATTATACAGGGTGTCAATTAAAAAAGGAGCCAGGCTTAATATCTCGAAAACGGCTCCGAATTTCGAAAAACGCTGAAACACGTGTTCGATTATTTCGAGGGGGACTTCTTTTGAGGGGGTCCCCAATTTCAGGGCCCCCCTCTGGGGGGCCCCAGGGGGGTCAAGTCCCATATTTCAAATGGGGACCCCCAATTTTTATTTGATAATCGAAAAGAGGGTAAAATTCTAAGACTTTTGGCGCAAACCGAAAGTCGATATCGTTTTTTGTGTTCGATATATCGAAGGTCAAAGTTCGATATGGACCCATCTTCAGAAATTCGTAACTTTCCTTTAAATAGTCCAAATTTCAAAAACTTGGGGTCTAAAATGCTCTACAGAGCAAGTACTTTTCAGAAAAGAATTTAATGTTCACAGAAATTTTGTCAAAATTTGGTTTTAAAGCCCCCAAACATTTTAACGTTTTTGGCCCCCACGGGGGGCTATCAGAAAAATTCCGAGAGACGACCCCTATCGAGTGATACATCAATTGAAAAGGCGTAACAAACTGAGCATTTTGGCGCAAACCGGAGTCCCATATCGTTTTTCATATTCGAGATATCGCATTCTGTAAATCGACATTTGACATTCGATATCTCGAATATGAAAAACGATATGGGACTCCGGTTTGCGCCAAAATGCTCAGTTTGTTACGCCTTTTCAATTGATGTATCACTCGATAGGGGTCGTCTCTCGGAATTTTTCTGATAGCCCCCCGTGGGGGCCAAAAACGTTAAAAATGTTTGGGGGCTTTAAAACCAAATTTTGACTAAATTTCTGTTAAAATTGAATTTTTTTCTGAAAAGTGCTTGCTCTGTAGAGCATTTTAGACCCCAAGTTTTTGAAATTTGGACTATTTAAAGGAAAGTTACGAATTTCTGAAGATGGGTCCATATCGAACTTTGACCTTCGATATATCGAACACAAAAAACGATATCAACTTTCGGTTTGCGCCAAAAGTCTTAGAATTTTACCCTCTTTTCGATTATCAAATAAAAATTGGGGGTCCCCATTTGAAATATGGGACTTGACCCCCCTGCGGCCCCCCAGAGGGGGGCCCCGAAATTGGGGACCCCCTCAAAAGATGTCCCCCTCGAAATAATCGAACACGTGTTTCAGCGTTTTTCGAAATTCGGAGCCGTTTTCGAGATATTAAGCCTGGCTCCTTTTTTAATTGACACCCTGTATACAGCGTTTTGCCGCTTTACAGCATATTCTGGATTTTTTTCGGTACTTTCATGAAGAATGTAATTTTTTTATTCTATTTATATCATCTTTGTAGTCTAGAAAACAACTTGAAAAAAGAAAAAAGTCACATCCTCTGTTGCAACAGAGCCAATAATCACTTTTTAGCGCAGCTCGCAGCAAAAATGTTGCTCTGCCACACACTAAATTCGGATTAACTTCAAAAGTTACAATTTTTTGGGGTAAACTCTACTGAGCAATTTTGTTTTCCATAGTGTAAATAACAATTTTATGATTTTTTGAGATTTTTTGGTGCTCCTCAAGATGTCTAAAAAGTTAATTTTAGTCGATCATAGGTCAAAAAGTGCCATTTACGCGTTATTTTCAAGACTAAACCATGTTTAAATAAGTTTCTTGACTGTGTTTACAATTTTTTCTCATAAATAATTGTTTGATTGATTGATTCTAACTTATAGTTGTCATTACTTGGCCCTTTAAAATTAATTTAAACCTGATTTTCGAAAAAATGTGGTAACCAAATTTTCTAGCCCTTTGAGGGGCAGTGGATAGTTACACTAGCCACCTGTTTTCTCCTATACTAGTATATGGAATTGCATGAAAATTTTTTTGGGGTCTATTTTTACCCCCAGGAACCTAGAAATGCAAAAAAATTTGGAAAAAAATGATTTTCCTTAATTTGCCCCTCAAAGGGTTAAAAAAAAAAAAACAAAACAAACAAAAAAACAAAAAACAAAAACTAAATTCTATATCATCTCTACGTAAATACAATGAGGAATAAGGGCACAGTGACTCGAGAATATAGTAAGAGCCGAGATCATCCAACTAAATCTGAATTATTTCAAAATTAATATTTTAAAAAGACCTAACTTCTTTTATGGGGCCCTCTTTAGGAGACCAGACTAGACCAACTAAGTTTGACTACAAACAAACTTTAAACTAACTATTTTTCTGCAAACCCCGAGTTGCTCCCGAGTTCTCTAAAGTTGACAGATGACAGATGACATACGCCAGTGGCGGCTCCCGGGCTTTTGCAACGAGGCAACAACGTATTATTTCCACTTAAATCTATGTAAAATAATCGATCGTCCTGAGGTTTATTAAAATTTGGAGAAAAATCGATTCTATTGCACAGATTTTAATGGCAAAAATATAATGGTTGCCAAATTGCATAAGCCGCGTCGCTGGCATAATCATTGGTCGATTATAGTTATAGTGAAATTCATCATACAGAAACATTTATTTATAGGAACATGGGCGCTGTAAAATTGACGGAAAACGCCTTTGAAGGTCCAGTTTCACAGGCAACAAGATCAGATTTCGTGCGAAGGGAAAAGCCGAGTGATTAATGAATAACAATCAGCAATACCTGCGAAGAATCAGCCATTCTGTAACGGTTCGTTACCGGGCCTCCCTACAAGTGTGCCTTCCGTCCTCTCTAGCTTGAGTGCCTCTATCCGTCAAGCGAGCCTTGCCGGATGGTGGCGCTGCCGCTAGGTGAGGGCGGGAACTACTCTTGAAGGGAGGCCCCCCTCTATAACCATATTAGTCGAGAGTCTCTCGTGGATGTAACTTCGCTAGAGAGTCGTGTTGCGCCGTCGATCTCATTATAATTCTAAATAATGTAAGTGTGATTTAAATCACCCCTATGGGGTGAAATTCCCTTTTATTACCCTGACGGAGGGCTTATAGCGGCCTCCGCGCCGATCTATTTTTCCCTAAAAAAATGTGTTAAAGTTTATTTATGTTTCAGCTGGGGCAGGCCTCGTGGTCTGTTCCCAGTGAAGGGCCGCGAGGCCTCCTCCACAACCATAACTTATAATTCTGATTCGGAAACCCCGACCGTTTCAATTCCTTCACTTTCAAAAGTGAAAGTAATTAATCCGAAAGGATGAGGAACGCAGATGAGGCTTAAATGCCGCAGCCATCACCGTCGTCCGACGGCAATGGTTTCGGTCGAAAATCTTGACGGAAGATGAAGCCCCGAATCATATTTTCGCAGCTTTCGAAACTAACACAGTCTCGTAGGTCATTTCTCGCTGATTCAAAACTCTCTAAACATCGATCACCACTCATTCACAACAAAATTTTTTACATGCGAGTTAATTTCATATCCTGCAATAACTGAACATATTCTGAGTTGATACGAATCCTGCTTAGATCATAAACAATGGGTCTGTTGCAAACTTTTGCTACAGCGCTATAGAGTGTACCTACAATCTAATGTAAAATCGCCTGAAAAGTCCCATTATTGGTGGCATCAGAAAGCAATGAAATGCAGTAATAAACTCACAAAAGGCGTTAAATGAAATCCAAGATGGCGGCAAAATATCGAGCAATCTGTATGCATGCACCACGAACATTCAAGGATAGCCAACCTCACAATATCCATCACAATCAATCATAACGTAAACGAACACATCTTCAGTGAGGTTGTCAAGGTTGGCAATCCTTGGATGATCACGGTGTATACATTCAGATTCCTCGATATTTTGCCGCCATCTTGGATTTCAATAAACGCCTCTTGTGAGTTTAATATTGTATTTCATGACTTTATGATGCCACCAATGGACTTTTCAGGCGATTTTTCATAGGAATAAACACTTTTTATCGCTGTAGCAAAAGCTTGCAACAGACCCATTGAACGGAAACAAAGACTAGTAGAATTTTACCATCTTCATAGCTAATTTTGGCGTCTGCTAGCAAGTATGGTAAACTTCACCATAGTATGGTAAATGCAACGTGCTTTGTGATAAATTAAGGTTGTCATGTTGGTACAATTTACCATGATCTAGTGAAATTTATCATACTTGCTAGCAGAGACTCCAAAATCAGCTATGCATAGATGATAAATTCTACCAGTCTTCTTTTTTCCGCGTGATGGCGAGTTCAGTAAAACCTTCAGTGTTTTTCTAGCATTCAGCCCCATAACTAAGGAATTCAAAGCTCATATAACGCGAAGGCGTATCGTTGATAAAACTATTTTAGAAAAAAAAAAAAATAGAGGAAAAAGAGACCTTATAGGTGGTTTGAAAAAAAAGAAGTAAATATGAACTTTTTAGAAAATTACTTGAGAATCCGAAGAAAAGTTATATGAATTACTTATATATATGCGCGACCGATGATGACCCGAAAAACTGCATCGTTGACCACATAAAAAACCAGATTTGTTTGCAAATTGTAGTTATAATAAGTCTCGTGCGTTATAGCATCATGCAAATTAAGTAGAGATAGAAAATGGTGATTTTTTATGATACAGGGTTGATCGAGTTGATTTGATCCTATAATGTTGCGGTATCTGGAATCGATTCGCCGTTTGAGATCGAAACTTCGCGATAGGATCTTTTTACCCACCCTATGACTCATTTGGCCCATCAGACGCCCCACGCTCCCATCTCAACTCAACAGGCTGTTTCGATCTGATCCTTCGTAATGTGGAAATGCATATTCTGGAAAGTCAATTTTTTATTTTTTTATTTTTTATTTTTTCATTTTTTTTTATTTATTTATTTATTTATTTATTTATTTATTTATTTATTTATTTATTTATTTATTTATTTATTTATTTATTTATTTACTTATTTTGTATTTTAATTTGATTCGTGGCATCTGCAATCCTTCTACCCTTTCTCCGTGAAACCTCATTTTCTCCTTAGTTCAAGGACATTCGAAGGACATTCACCCGCAAATAACTCAATGAACTCATCAAACGCTCTGTCGCGTCGTTTAACATTACGACCTCCTCTCCTCTCCCCCTCGCAATTCCCCCCACCACTTTGCTACCCCCCCCCCCCCCCCCCCTTGTTTATATAAAAATCGGCGGGGCTGGTTTTTTTTTCTTTTTTTTTTCTCCATTGAATGCGCGAGTGTCATGATCATTGCTTAGTTTGTGTTGACGGTTGACTGAACTACACCGAGTCAACATGTAACTTCGAATCACGGTTGCCAAAGATATACTGGCGAATAAATCTGACTATTTCACATTTGACTAATTAATTTGAAATAAAAAAAAAAAAATGTAAGTGAACCCCTCCTTCCCCCATGATCGTAAATAATCGATTATCGTTTTGCATTCAATTTAGACCATGAGTACATGGGCGCCCGGAAGGGAGGGCAAGAGGGGGCACTTGCCCCCCCCTCCCCTGGAATTCAAAAAAGTCAAAATTTCACGATGAAAAATGAAAGGAAAAAAGAAAATGAAATTAAAATGACAGTCAATCAAAGGAGTAATAGGTGAGAAACTTCATTTCTAGTTTATATTGTAATTTTAACTAATTTTTTGCAAGGAATAATAAATTATATATTTTTTTTTACTATCGTTATCATCTGTCGTCCCTTTATCCATTATATCAAACACGTCAAAATTGTTATTATTATTTGATACGCCTAAAATGGGTTAGTAATTGTACACTATTTGAGTGAAAAAAAAGTTTTCCCTTTTTACACGGGGGGGGGGGTTCCCCCTAGACCTTCCGTTGGGGTTCAACAATTTTGCCCCCCTTGGAAATTTATCTGCGGGCGCCCATGCATGAGTATCGATTATTTGGAGGTTTATTTATACACGAAATCCCTACACATAAAGATCGATGTGTTTCTTAAGTTTACATGAAAGATTTGTTGATATTTCCTGAATCTCGGATTTATTTTTGAGCGTTTTTGCTTGAAACTTTCAGCGTATAAGTAAAAGTCTCCTACTAAAAAGTATTTCTCATTCCCCCTGAATTAAATGGTCAATGAAACCTTAAAAACTCCTATAGGAATCATTTCAGCGAAGCCATCAAGCAGACTAGAACGCAATCGTTTAACCGTACTCAACTATGCACAGCTCGATTTTCATTTTTCTTGTGTCTGTGTAGCTATAATTATCTTTTTTTACGAGAAAAAAAAATCCAAACAAATTAAATAGTCATTATTGAAACCCTATGAAAACTCTTCAGAATCAACGTGGGAAAGCGACTGTGCAGTCATAAATGCAATCGTTTCATTGACAATTAAACAGAAAAAAAAGAGAAAAATAATACTCCACTTCTCATTAACCCTTTCATACCTGCGGTGTACATTTCAATGAACATCTGAATAACATAGAATATTACGGAGGAAATAAAACTATGATAAGCACATCTTTTTATAAGAGAAAAATTGTGCCCAGATCAGCTATTATGGACAAAAATTCGTCCCTGAACAAAAAGTATTTTCAGATTCGAAAGGGTTAAAGGGAGTATACAGGAGGTTGACGAATTTTTCATCTAAGTAATCTGGCAAGCGTGACTTTGAAAATCACTCGCGGTTCAAAATTACTCGCATTCAAACACATTGACAACGCGAAAATGCAAACACGTAAACGAGTAAAGAGGAGTCGAGCCAACAGCTATAACATAAGCCAAGGTCCTTTTGATAGTTTGATAGTTTGATGGTGATGTGCTCGCGATAGAGATGGCATGGGCAATCACACTAATCACGCTGCTATTGCTCATGTGGCTCATAGCGATAGCAGTTGCTGCCAAACCAGAAAATAAATTTCCAATAATGAAACGATCTTCGCGACGAGACGAAGTCGAAGACAACACTCGCATCGATCGCATCTCAGTTGCCAAGTGTCACATATACATGCAAATGCAATATTACAGAATAGTGTAACATTACACATGTACCAAAATCATAGAACTGCCGGTGGTTTTTTAACTATGTCGACTTTCAAAAGAAAGTATACCCTAGTCAAAATTCTTACTGTTTTTGTCCTTTATTTTCAATAAAACTTTCGATTTTTCCTGACTACTATCGACGAATTAAAGATTGTCGCGAGATTCTCACACATTTTCAGAGACGGTTGTGAGTGTGACTGATCTGTAACGGCTTTGCCGCCTCACCCGCGCTGGCCTCTCGCCTGCAAAGTGTAAGGAGTATGAAAAGTGGCCGAACCGGAACCTTGAAGGTTAAACTTACTATCTCGTGAAAATCTCGCGACAATCTTTAATTCGTCGATAGTACTTTAAATGGGGCGTTCTGATTTGTCCTTAAACACGTGAAAACTTTAAAATTGTTATAAGATTGCCAATATTGAAAAAAAGTGAAAATTTCGACCAGGGTACTTTCTTTTGAGGGTCATAGTGCATTTAATGAAATTTTTCAATGTGTTTATATGTTCACTGAAAAAAATAATTCCTAAATTCGAGTAATATTACCAGAAGCACAATGATATGCAAACCACTGAAACTCTAGTACCTTGACCAGAAAATTCTGGTTAACACATTCGATCGCCATCTTGTAATTTTGTTAAACGCATTTTAGCAATTAAGAGCACGACAAAATCGGGCAAAAAATATGGTTTGGTTTGAACAAATCTGTGTACGTTTAGGAGGGCTATAGAATAAGTGTGTAGTACCACGTCATAGGCGGACCGTATCAGAGGCTAGAAAAGGCTATAACCCCCCTCTTCTTTTGCGCGGAGGGGCTAAAAATCGGGAAAAAGTCATCACTTGAGACTTGAAAAGCAAAAAAAAAAAAAAGCCGTCACTTTTCAGCCCTCCCACTTTTTTTTGCTCACGGTACGCCTATGTTCCACGTTTACGGCTTTTCCCAGAAATCCGCTAACTATTTTTCCATGATGTTAGAAGAAATGAGAATCCAAAATTGACCGAATGATTACAAGGTCAATTCGGTCTATCATTATTACAGAAGCTCTGCCTCATTCCGTATACTTACCAACTCTATCTACAGTATACTTAATCTGACAACCTCGCATTGACTTGGATGAAGAGTCAGCGGCTGAGCTTCAAAGAGCGGAAAGGATATCAGCGGTTAGCGTTGAAGTATACGCCGCTCAAATGCACTCGAAAAGAGCGTTTCACAACTAATTCCACCGCGCTGCCTGGTCCCCCGATACCATCTGCAGATTCGTATCTCCAGACGCGCGGCGCTCATCCTAGGTTCGAATTTAGCGGACGCGACGAAGGAACAGGCATTAAGAAAATGAAGACAATGCCATCACGGTTGTCAGACGCCGATGAAAAAATCTGCCCACTTCACACTCAAGTAGACATCTAGTAAGCTGAAAGTTGGCAACTTTTTTAAACCCAGAAAATCTACCCAGAAAATATTTAGATTTTGTGTGACGTCACTGCGGGTATTGAATAACATACAATTAGAATAGAACTGCCGTGAGAGCCAATAGAAATGTTTTTTTCTGGCTCTCTTGGTGTCTATTCAAAATGGTGGACTTATCTCTATCTTTGTCTTTTGAATTGCTCTGCATAGGGATAGTTTGAATCTTCTCAAAATGGCAGAGCATGTTCATGTTCATTATAGCTGATGTCTGTATCGCTCGACTGAGGATACGACAAGAACCTCGCAATATTTTGAGACAATCTTTCTAGGCACATTGGAGTACCAGGATTTTTCAGTAAGTGCCGCGGAAAATGAGATTCTTTGCAACTTTGCAACATTCCAAGCGACATCAAATGACTTTTTTCTTGCATATTTTGATCAGACATTATAGTTGCTAATTTCACACAATAACAGACAAAAAAGTTTATGAACCATTCAAATTATGCAGCATTTTAAAAATCCAAAGTGGCCCTACCATGGTAGCGTTAATATACCACCATGGCAAAGTAGCCTTTCGACACTTAAAAAGCTAAATTATTTCGCAATGATTCTTTAAATTTAAGATCCACTTTTGATCATAATTTTCAAAAAGCATTGTCATTTCCCGAAGTATTCATTTCTTTGGAAGCTTCAAAGGTTCCACAGATTCCATTTTAACGTTTCTCCGCGTCAGCAAAAAGTTGCTACTTCCATCGAATCCTCTCTCAAAATAACGGACATTGTGAATTTAAATTTTCTTTGTTGAAACTTTCGATTTCGGAAATTATTTTCATATAACAACCCACTCTTTTGATTAGACGTACCGTACCCGCTTCTTTCAAATGCAAATAACATTGAACTTCAAATCTCGCTGTTTTTCAGCGATGGATTTACGAGGAGCTCGTTATTTTGCAGATCTCTCCGATGTGTTTTACACTGCGCAAAAAGTCACCCGGTTTCCGCCGCTTTTGTTGAGTGAGAATGAGAGAGAGTGAGAGGGGGGCATACCCCCGAACCTCGCTTGGATCCGCTGATGCACACACCACAATGCTGATGAGCGGGCTGAATGTTTACTTTTACGTTAAACCAGTGGCGTCACGTGCGATCTGGCAACGCTGCACTTTATCCATTTAAACGTATGGAAAAGGTCGAAATATGAGGGGTGCACAGTGCATTCCCTCAAATCGGTTTTTTCATACGTTTAAATGGACGAATGGCAGCGTTGCCAGATTACACGCGACGCCACTGCGTTGAACCAATAGTTAAGTCTGTCAATGAGAGACGCTATTGGTCAAGCATTGTGAGACTTGTCCGTTGCTATGGTAACCATAGTTAAGTTTCCCGTTAGCTTTATAGTTTTATAAAGGCTACTTACGGGTAGCTGTTAAAAATGGACAGTTTAACTATGGTTACCATAGCAACAGTCAAGCCTTACAATTCTAGACCAACAGCGTCACTTTTAGACAATATTTACTATCAGTTTATCGTAAAAGTAAACAATCAGCCTGCTGGACAGTGTAATATTTTCGTCATTCAATGAATCATCATCGGTAAGTTAAAAAATGATTTTAACCCTTTTACTCCCATGTTAGGAAGACAAATCTTCACTTTCTCGCTTTAATTATGTGGGTAGATAAATATTCCTACTCTGGGGTCTTGATTCTGCCTATCCCTCTGATTGAAGGCGCCCGTCAAAACATTGTTTAGCAAATGTCAACAACTTGGAGTTGCTCGATCCGGTCAAGAAAAATTGAAATAATGTGAGACAGATTTGGAGGAACAAAAACGAGTATACCACCGTGGTATTGAAAGGGTTAACATCCGTACAGCGGTAGCCCAGACAAGATCAGAGCTGCCATTTTGCGTATAGTCAATGGAATTGTTTCAATTCACCGATGATTCCACAGGTTGAGAAAAGATTTCACAGCTCAATTCGGTGTATGCCTGTAATTAGTGAAAATACTCGCATTCGTAATCTTTTCTCAACCGGTGGAGTCGTCGATTACTTTAAAAAAACTTGCGGATATTTTAAAAATTCAATGGCGATTGCACCGATAGAGATCAGAGTGTTTTCTTACAGTGTTTTCATACACTGAACTGAATTGTGTAATCTTTCCTCAACCGGTGGAATCATCGGTGAATTGAAAAAAAAATGTCATTAATTATACGCAAAACGGCTGCTCTGGTCCTGAGTGTACTCCATCCTCATCTGTTTTAACGTCTTGAAATGTGGCAACCACGCGAGTGTCATGCGCCGAAGAAGTACCAAGAGAAGAGAAGAGAGTAATTATAAGTTTCGGAGTCAGCACGTTTTATCTCGATCAATACTTCTCTCTTCGTAAGTACGACGTACGTGCGTTCCTCTGCTCTTCTCATTGTATACATTTTTCTACCTTTCCTTCAAAGTGTTGAGTGCTTATTTACTATTATATGCTTGGTTTTTTCATACTCCTCTTTATTTCTTTGTTCTAATGTTTTGTAATGCGGCTCAGTAAAGATGGCGTTATCTTTCAAAGAGGCAATTTTTAATTCTTCTTCTTTTTTTGTGAGAAAGCGGAAAATAGCCAAGAAGTTCGTTGGAGGGAGAAAAGGGTCCCATTACACTGTTTCGCACATTTGTCGAAAGATCAGAAGAATTGTATTTTCTTCCGATAGACTTTTATTGATCATGAAGTGTGATTTATCGAATTGGAATTTATCTGGTGCACCTACTGCAGCGTTAAACTTATACTTTAAATAATTGATAGTGAGGTGAATGCACTGTATGCTTGCTATGCTGAATATTTATTCATTAACAACTCATTATATATTATACAATATCTTTATATTTTCCCATAGTTCACCTATTTTTATTGATTAAATCCCAGATTTGTCACTGTATATGGAAAGGATCAGTCTGACAGACTCGATATTTTACGTATACCTACAAAGCTTAGAATGTTCATTTGTAAATAATTGGACGACAGTTTTGTGTCGTTTGCATTGTTCTCAGGATACGTTGAGGTAATCTCTTCAAACTACTCCTTTAAGATGGGTTTGGAATGATTGTTGCTGTAAGCATTTTAGGAATTTCAATGGTGCACTTGATTTACTTGAGACCTGTGCACTGAGACACCATTAGGTGAGAATTTTTCCGAAATACCTTAGATACTTCAGAAAAATTATTAAGCAAATGTGAGAAAATGTCTAACCACTGAATCACTCAGAGATGTATAACACAGGGAATCAAAACTCACCGGAGGTTTTTCCTCAGATGTAGCTTTTCGTTGAATCTAACTGCATTGTTTGCAAGGGCCCAACTTAACTCTTACACATTTACAAATTTGCCGCGTCATAACTCTATTTCGTCGATTTTTTTTTTTTTTTTTTTTTTTTTTTTTTTTTTTTTTTTTTTTTATACTGATGATTCAATCGTCAATTTTTATTTTTAACAGAAAAACCACGTTGGTAGTGCTGATAAAACCAGAAAACTAACCCAGCAAATTTTAATTGAGCCAACAAAATTTTTGGTTCACCCAGCAAAATCTCTTCAGTTAGGCGTATAAAACCGTAGGTTATAGCTCAGCTACTTAAGTCTTTTGCTGAGTAATTTTTCTACCAAAGGTTTTGTCAGCGCTACCAAAGCGTTTTTACTGGTTTTTTTCTTCTTCTTTTTTCTGTGTACACGGAATAAAATGTGGTTCTCTATCAGACGTCCTTGCAATTGATGTTAATCTGTAAATCAGTGGCATGGCGTGCAATGTGGCATCGATGCAGTTCGTCCATCTAAACCCGTGAAAAACATCGAGCTATTGGGTGATCGGTGAACCCCTTCACATTCGACCTTTTACATGGGTTTAAATGGACACAATACAATGTTGCCAAATTGCAACAAAGAAAAACGTGGCCAAAAATCAGAGAGTAAATTTCACATTAATTTATCACTTAAATACTTTTAATACCAGTTTTAATCACAGAGGACACTATTAAGAAGGAATACACAATTCAGATATGCCATTTTAAAATTTTAAATTATGCTTATAAGGTCAAAAACGATGATTTTTGATAACTTATTTTCTGAAGAAAACAGGAAAAAAATTGGTTTGCCCTACTAAGTATTAGTGAAGGCGCAATCAAATTAATTGATATAGTACTTACCCAAAAAACTAAGAAACTTCAACCAATAACTGGTAACTGGGTGCCAATTATATTGAGTAAGTGCAACCAATAAAATTGTGTGTACCACACCACTTTGAGTCGGTACTCGGTACTAATTTATTGGGACCGAGTACCGATTTATTGGATGGAGTACCTAATTTATTGGTAAGTCCAAACTATAAAGCTGAATGCGCATACATGGAGAAAAATTTATAATTGGGGCCACCTGAATTCCTTCTACGTGATATTTATTAAATGTTCATTCGCGTATCCTTAACTAGATTTCTGGTAATATTTAAAATACATTTTTCGTTGAAACCAGCAATATCTTCACAGATATCAGAATTTACATTTAACTATTCCGTAGAAGTAATTCTGGTAGCCCCTAATATAAATTTTTCTCCGTGTATTTCACTTTTAATTGGTAGGGCGAACCAATTCTTTTTTTTCCAGTGTTTTCCACTGATTTTTTGCCACTTTTCATCACAATTTCAGATCATAGTGTCGCGATTTACGTCGAGTCCGGAGAGATGAACAATTGAACACCCTAATTTCTAAAGATGACAGTAAATAGATGCAAGACCGACCGAATGGAGAAGGTAATAGCCGCTGCATGCACTTTCCTTGTTGTCATCTAAACAAACGACCGACGGACGAGACGGCTGCTTTCATTCGAAAACGAGTGCGCGGCGGTACCCTATATTTGCATGAATAGAGGAAAGGACATTGAGCGAGTATGTCTCTAGAGCATCACTAGGCCGCTCTAATTGTTTTTAATGTTTCCTTTCCTCCTCGTATTCTGAAATGGAGAGAAAACAAGTCACGCAGCGAAAATATATATAATTAAAAAGTGATGCATCCTGCGGGGTAGTTTGGAAATAATTAGTTCAAATAAAGAATAATGAAAATTATTCATGAAGTGGTGGAAGACTCAGTTATACGTCTTTAAAAGCAAGAAATTAGCCATCTCGTAATGGGTTTGTGTGTGTGTATATAAAAATTAACAGCGATCAATAAATTTTAATGGTGCTTGTGCATATTATGACCCCAAAACCTGCGTGAAAGTTAAATTTCCTCTCTGGTGGTGCGTTATAAAATAACACTATTTTGTATTAACTTTTCTTAGCATGCAATTACCAAAATCTTCATTTAAGAAAAAAAAAAAATCTTCAAAGTTTCAACTCATACACAGCACAATTTTCTTGGAATTTCGATAAATTCGGCACACGAATTTTTCTCCATTCCCAATTTCCCAAGTATTTGTTTCTGAGATAAAAATCGTGAATTTTCGGGCTACTTGTGTAATTCTGTTGTTTATAATTTTTCTTTGATGCTAGATTGACATTCACGTCTCTCGCTGACTTGATGATGGTTTCCAGACATAGGGATTTTTACTCTCTCCTTTCTCATAAAACTGACAACCCTGCACCACAAAGTTGTATCATAAAAAAAGAGTGGTTCGATTTAGAGATAATATTGTGATGAGAGCACATTTCGTAAAACTCATAGAATTGTACCTAAATCCATCGTTCCGAGATCGAATCTGAGCGGAGCCCGGCCAACTAACATCCATTCATCCCCTATAATTCACTCTCCATTGGATGCTGCGCGCGCTCAAGACTTGATGGACCTGACCGAAAGACGCAAGACTGAACTCACGACCTTTTCCGAATCCAATCCCCAGAACACGACGCGACGGCGAAAGAGCTATTGTTGAGTGCACCGATATAACAATAGCAAAAATAATAACAATGACTTAATTGATACGTAAACACCGAGTCGTAATTGAAATGTACAGTGTAAGTGTACCTATCTTGTGGACGTGCAGACATATCGAGGTCTCGCGAAAATTATTTGATTCATACAGACATAGACTCTCTCACACACACTGAAACACACAGATACAAAAGTATAGACATATTCGTGCCCACAGACGGGTGAGCGGCGTCTTTCATAATTTTAATGAACGGACCAGTGATGCCGGGTGTGAAGGTGAATCAGGCTGAGACGAACACCGACACCCAGCATGCATTGCACAAAGATCAATTCATAACCAGGTTCTACTTTACTTCTTGTTTTGAGCCAGCTTTGTAGATCAATCGCGCACGATAGTATTAATAATGTAAGTATAGAAAGGCATCTCCGAGATCACTGAAAAAACCAGTGGCGAGGCGTGCGATTTGGCAACATTCCTTTTTCCCATTGAAACAAATTAGAAAGGTCGAAATGCCTGGTCATCACCGATGACTGGAACTTTCGACCTTTTTGGTGAAATTAAATGGAGAAAATACATTGTACATCGCCACTGGAAAAACACATTTTAGATTCAATCGAAGCAGCCTTTTATTATAGCTTCACAGAGCAAAAGTTCTAGCTCTACCGGAGAAAGTTGCTGTTGTACTGAAGTACTACTTCGGTGAAGTAACGCCCTTTTTTCTTGCTTATGCTCTACTAACAGCCGCACATTGCCTTGGTAGAGCTAAACTTTTGCTTTGCAAAGCTATTTAAAAGGCTGCTACGGTTATACCAAATGCTTTTTTCCCAGTGATGTATTTTTCATCTAAAATGGGAAACAAAGTCACAAAATCAATAAAAAAGCAACTTAGCAACAATATCGTATATTCATTGCGCGCGATCTGGCAAACTTACATTTAATCCCTTTAAACCCAAGAAAACGATCGAAGTCTTAGATGCCAGAGAGCATCTGCTAGTTCGAATTTTCAGTTAGGTTTTGATTGACACAATTGCAAAGTTGCTAAATTCCACAAAACGCCAGTGAGTATTGACTTTCTTGCGAGCGTTTTAATATGCGTGAGTCGTTCCATACGCGGGCAACTGTGACAATGTGACACCGCAAGTAACACTATTTTAAGTAATATATTTCTGATACCATGAGAGAATTTTGAATTTTTGAAGCCAACAAAGAAATGTACTCAATCAGTGATACAATACTAGATAAGAAGCATTTTGAGTATCGGGTTCTGACAAGTAGTGGTGCCTGCTTCTGAACTGCCTCAAAGCACATCGATAAGCTGTTGATTATACGAATCGAAACTTTGCGCAGTACCCTCTGCGCTTCCCAACCGCTCAATGATGCTTTTTGATTGAATTCGGAAGCAGGCACCGCTACTTGTCAGAATCCAACTCGAAATGCTTCTGCTCTAACTCATATTTAAGTTGATACATTTCTTGAGTATGCGCGATTTGGACACGAAAACATGAGTACTGTCATTCAGGGTAACTTTGTGCAATAAGATGTAATATTGGGCCTCTCTAAAATCTCGTTTTAATTATTAACTTGCAACTTGTTGACAATATCTATGGAAAAGAAGAAGTTAATAAATAAAACTACATTTTAGAGTGGCCCAATGTTTACATCCTATGGCACAAAATTACCCTGAATGGCAATATAGACTTTCAGAGCCTCATAAGGATTCGAAGTTCGCGAGACTTCGAGAGACTCTGTTTTGTTTCCCCCAAAAGTATTTGGCAAAATGGCAACACTGCAGAAAAAAATAAGCAGCGAAGCGGTGCTGTATTGCGTTGAGTACCGCGATTGTGAGTATCCATCAATTGCGATTCTTGCAAAATCTACGAAGCGACGATCAATAAGAAGAAAAATGAAAAGAGACGTCAATGCAGAGACGTCAGTCTGACAGGAATGATCGTCAATATTACCCCACGGACCGCGGGCCGCGGGACCCCACAGTACACCCCCACCCCACATATATCACGCCGTACTGTCCGCCATGCGCCAGCCGAATAATCAGTGGCGATTCAGCTGTATGGTGCACATTTGCTCTCATTAAATCCGCGGGTTTTATGTAACTTTAACGCCGCAGCGCCATGCGCCACAACGGCAGAGTCGGGGAAAAAAAATCCTTCGATGCAACGATACATCCGATTATTGCACGTCGCGTCGGGAAGACGAAGAAAGAAAAAAATCACGACCTGAAACATGGCTAATTTTGGGTGAACGTTTGCGCTCTCAATGTACGGATTAATTACTTCCCTCGCCAAGAATTCACCCGTTCATGGACTCACGCGGTCATAAAATTCGATGGGCTGTAAGCGTTGTTGCCACTTTCGGAATCAGAATGGAAGTTTGAAAGATTGTTATTCCCCTATATAGTTTCCATGGATATCATTTACTTTAAAATGGCAATTATTTCCGAGAGGAAACATTTACGAAAAGTCGATAGGTCCGCTTGAACTGGTCTAAACTTGAATGGTCGCAACCATGATAGGTGCATATTTGATACTGGCACTGGCAGGGAAAAATATACCTAGCCAGGAGAAGCAACACGCAGTACACCCAGCAGGCTGATTATGAACGGTCGTATCCAGTAGCGCACCGAGAGTTTCTTCATCTCTCTCTTTTCTCCATTAAGAAACGTATGCTAGACAAGGATGGAACAACCCCCTCTTTCTGTCCTTTTCCTACTTATACATTCAAATGGGAAATGAGAGAGATGGAAGAGATCCTGGTTGCGCCAGTGGTCGTATCGTAATGCTATCGAGTTGATGATCGAGTGCGTGTTATCTTATGGGTGGTGCCATTCAGAAAAGTTTCATTCCGATAGTAAAATCTTCGGTACTCCTACCTGAAGTTCGGTACTCACAACCGAAAACCTCGGTTACTGTAACCGAACACCTCGGTTTTCCATATGAGCTGAAGTTCAGTTTTCAAAACCGAATTATTTTTCTTTGTGAAAAAATTATAAAATGCATATTTAGTCGATTTCAAAAATACTGTGTTCGCTGAAGCATCAGATATGGCAACAAAAGGGCACCCGGATTTATCCAGAGTCCAGCCACCGCTCCGTGGTTATCCTATAGAGGTGGATAGGACTACAGGAGATTCGGTTAAACTGGATCAAACTGATTGACCGCACAACTTTGTGTAAGTACTTCACTCCGTCATCGGGTGGATTACATAAAAATAAAGCGATTATGTGTTTGTTGATCCGTTGATCGGCTATTTTAACGTCTGTTTATCCGCCTGGCTGATTGTGAGCTGACCGGCCGCGGCCCCCCTGCCCCCTCCAGCCATCCACCACCGCCCCCCGTGCCTTCGTAGCGTTGTTTGTGCGGTTGGTTACTGATTGTCCGCCAGGCTGATTTGAAGTCGGTGAGATGACTGATTTTTTTCTCTCTCTCTCTCACCCTCTTTCACTCTCTCTCTCTCTCTCTCTCCCTCTCTCTTTCTCTCTGTCTGTAGGTAACCCCAGGTTACATGATTAGCCGGTTACTGCCTCTAGGTTTGGACGCTCGATGTAGAACGAAGGACGCACTTGACCGTCCAACAAAATGATTTCACGCCAGAGTTGCCACTGCTCCAAACTTGGGTCCAGGCGGAGGCCACTATTATACAGACGGTCACTTCTGTCATCTGTGTAGGAGCATCGGAAAGAGGCTGGTGGTTAGGTGGTTAAACGGTTTTCCCACGTTGAAAACCCGATCAAATGATGAAAAGGAATGAAAGCATGGAGACAGACATTCAGTATGACGTTAAAACGTAGAAAAATTACTTTTAGAAGTATTTGGTTTTCAATTTTGGTCACAGACTTCTATGGTCATTCAATTTTGAGTGAGTATATATTGAAGCGGGTGATACCAAAGTTGGTCCTCGTTTTAAATCGCTAATTCTTCCGTCGTCGTCCGAATTGGTCCGAACCGGCAAAGTGTTAGAATGTAAAATCCATTTATACGAGAATTTAATTGATTTTTTTTTTTTTTTTTTTTTTTTTTTTTTTTTTTTTTTTTTTTTTTTTTACAAAAACAAACTTGGGGAGGAATTTTTGTTTCATCAAGAACCTATCACCAATGTCTTGATTTTACTTGCGCAACGAACTTTGCAGTAGTGTAAAAAGCGCCACCATAGTTTATTTATTTATTTATTTTATTAATTTTGTTTTTATTTATGAATGACACAGTCAAAAGTAATCTCAAGCAATTCTATCAGTATATTTACTATTTTAATGTTAAATTTATGTCCCAATACATGCCTCTTGTTTTTTGCCTAGTGACTGTTAATTTTCTTCTCTTTTGTAATTTTTTTTCCAATTGTTGACAGTAATTTTGTTTGTTTTTTTTGTTTGTTTTTTTTTTAAATATTTGATAGTCGCCTGCACTTTTAATCATACCTACCTTCTTGGTGGTTATTCTTAAGCCTGAAAAATGCAGGGCATCGGACCGAACCGAACCGTGAACCGAGAACCGCTCCGAACCGCCGAATTTTCGAACCGCGAACCGAACCGCGAACCTATTTTCCACTGAGGTGGAGAACCCGAACCCGAACCGAACTGACTGGCTGAACCCGGTTCGAACCGGTTTTACGGCTTAGTAAAGGTCTTGACAAAAAACCTGAAAATTGAAAAGACCAAAAAGTTTGAGTATTTACTCTGTGAATACTCGATGGATCTCAAAATCGCAAACTTTTCGCATAGAAAGATTACTCAGAGTCACGCATCTAAACTAGTTTGAAGCAACTGAACGTTGATTGGTCTACTGATTCGTTAGAAGTTATAAGGGTCAAAACCAATACATTCTGACCCATTTTGTCTGCTCTTAGTCCACTGTTTTTTCTGTTTCTGCCTTCTGAGCTATGTGTGTCTGTTGCGAAACTTTGCCCCATAGTAGCAAATAGGGCTGTTTGAAGTATAGAATCAATGAAACTAAGTACATTTAAGTTGTTCGACCCTCTCAATTGCCATGCCGCCGCAAATGTTCGACCTCGACCAAATTTTTTTCCGAGCCGAACCGCTCCGAACCGGTTCACAAATGTCTGAACCGGTTCGGAGCGGTCCGGAAAGTCGCGTGAACCCGAACCGAACCGCGAACCTTTTTTTTCGTGAAGTGTGAACCGCGAACCGAACCCGAACCGATTTTTGCCGCGGTCCGATGCCCTGGAAAAATGAGGAGGCTTTGGAGAAAAATCAAACAGAGACCAATTTAGACGGCCAAAACAGAAATTCTCGTTTCAAATATGGGGACTAATTTGGCATGCACTAAAAAAAAAAAAAAAAAAAAAAAAAAAAAAAAAAAAAAAATTGGGGACCAATTCGGCTATTTCTATTGCCGAGAGTCAAGGCTGGAGGTCAGCCGAGTTCTTTCTATTTTGGCATTAGCTATCGTATACATGGCGAAACGTTTGATTTTTTATATTATTACATTATTTCATATTTCAATTCCACTCGTGCGACGTACGTCTGGCAGCAGTGTTCATCACGATTTTAGTACTGTTGCTCAATGACGATAGGACCAAAAACATGACGACAAAATGGAGAGTGTACACGAAGACTATGAAGCAAATCTTTCAGTAATGCTGGAACAAACAAGACAACCTCAGGCGTTTTTGTTATGACGCAGCCGATTTTTTCGACAACTTTATAATGAGGGTCAGTGGCGTAGCCAGAGGGGGGGGGGCGGAGAGGCGTCCCCGGGCATCAAGACTCTGGGGGCATCATTTTCTACGGTTATAGGTTAAAATAAAAGATGGAGAAAGAGGAAAAATTAGGAATAAAGAGGAAAAGAAAAGAAAAAAAAGGGATAATAGCAGGGATATAATGAAAAAGGGGTTGAAACCCCTTAAAAATTAAAGGTTCAAAGTCGGATGCAAGTTTTGTTCTGATTTGAAGGAATGAAAGTTGAAAATTCGACGAAGATTATGGTCAAGGTGCGCTTTACACTTCTGATACGAGCTCTAGATTTTCTCAATGTATATTTTTATGCATTCAACTTTGTTAATTTTCCACAGCTCTCCGTTTTTTCAGGATGAATTTATTTCAGGTACGAAGTCGAGTCAGGAAAGGGTATGCTTTTCTTCGCATTTATATGTATTATGTATTGTTTGCAGAGGGTGCCAGGCTTTGTTCTCGGAAAACATCAAAAGATGATGTTGCGTTGCTGATGATGATAAACAAAAAACGAATTAAAAAGTATACAGCGAATAAATTTCGCTGTAAAAAAATTTCGCCGAAATAATCGCATGAAAAATTCAACTCGGTAATACTTCACCCTTTTCAACCAGTTCTTCTGTCTCTCCCCACGGTTGATGAGCGCGCGGACAGGACAATCCGTGCAAATTACCTTTTTCCCTTTCTTCTTTTCTGTCTCATTAAAATATCTCGGCGTCAGGAACAAAATTACAGCAACAGAGATGTAGAAGTGGATGGAGTGAGAGACGAAGAAGAGATGGGATTTTGGTGGACAATCGTGATCGTCTGATTTGTCTGTTCTCCCGCGGAGGAAGAGGAATGATGATGCTATAGCTACAGTGGTGCCATAGGTACTATGAATTTTGCAACGTTGTATAGTATCCATTTAAACCCATGTGAAAGGTCGAATGCAAAGGTGTTCACCGAACACCCAATAGTTCGATCTTTCTCATGGGTTTAAATGAAGGAACTGCGACGTTGCCAAATCGCACGCTACGCCACTGTATGACTTTCAAAAGAAAGAACCCTGATTGAAATTCTTATTTTTTTTGTCTGTTGTTTTCTGTAGAATTTTCGATTTTTCATGACGTACTTTAAGAGTCATTCTGTTTATAGTTTTTAAACACTTGAAAGCCGCAAAATTGTTTAAAATTTGCGGAGATTTAAAATGTTAAAAATTTCGACCAGGGTACTTCCTTTTGAAAGTCACAGTACTTTACTTAGGGCTCTACGATGCATACCATTCCCGAACCCTTTTACTGCCAGGTTCTGCAGGTTACCGGAATAAAACAAATTAACTCGATCAAATTCAGAGGATAGTTAAATATTCGTACTTCGCGGTGTTCATTTTGCCTATCCCAGTAATTAAAGGCGCCCAATGAAATATTATTTTGCTAGTGGCAACGATTTGGAGAAGCTTTTACTGTCAATGAGAGATAGAGGTACAAATTCAGAGGGTAGTTAAATATCCGTACGGCGCAGTCTTCGTTTTGCCTATCCCGGTAATTGAAGGCGCCCGATGAAATATTATTTCGCAAGTGGTAGCGATTTAGAGGAGCATTTACTGTCAATGAGAGATACGTGCGAAATCAAATAAATTGGGCGCGGTATTGGAAGGGTTAAAAATCAAAAACAGAAAAAATGAGCCTCATCATGATGCCGACATCAAAAAAGGATCCAATAGCGATATACATATATATTTGCTTCTTTGAAAATAATTTAAGGTGGTGGAGGGTGTAATGGAAATGTACTAAAGAAGAACTACTATTCTGTAAGTCAGAACGACTGAAAAAGTTTGAGTGAATCTTAGAAAAATTCTATTTAAGGTGCCGCTTATTGAACCTCTTGGAATATTCCGATGAACCTTACACCTTCAGTTGAGTAACAAACATAAACCAAGCATAATGTACTTGATGGAGTAACGATACCAAGAATAAAGGTAAGAAACCGTCCGTACAATACACTATGTATGGTACACAATTTAAGGGCTTGTCATGGTTCATGAGTCAACGACTCTTTGACGCTCCTTCTGATTCTATGCTTCAACTGTAATGCATATATAACTGTGTATGGGGTTCAAATTGAACTACATACTACGGTAAAAATATCACCTATTCCCCCGCCCCCTTTCCTGAGATTAATGACAGATACTTTGATGATAAATCTTTCGCTTAAAAGTCGTAAAAACTATAGGATGGTACGATAGCTCGATTAGCGCAACACTTTGATACTTAACGATACCAGTATTTATGTGCATCTGATATTTGTTGTCAGATGACTGCAGAAAATTGCTTTTATCCCATTTACAATAAATGAAAGCAGGCAAGTCTTTCGCACCATCTGACAACCGTGCTGTATAACTGGGTGTGCTGCCAAATCCATTGTTGCCAGGTGTATAGCTTTGGGTTGTACATTTCCCATAAAAATCAATGTTAAATATACGCTTTTCAATCTCAAATCTGGCAACGCTGACCGCATCACTAGAAACAATAGGGAGGTTGAATTTGGAACAAAGGAATGTCTTTTCCTCTCTCTTGTTTGCATCAGAAATGCCTTTACCAGCCGCGACCGCGGTGGCGCGGTTTAGCTCAAGCAACAGCAACCGCCACCGGTCAAGCGACACCTTTTAAAGATTTGTACGACTCTTTGGTGGTTGGTTCATCGGTGTGCCTCTCTATATTCATCACACCGCAATCGTTGCATTCCGACGAGTCCTACATAACGCAGAGTTTCTCAGTTCTGCTTCTATTTGTTCGAAGATCAAATTGATTCATTGACTCTGAAGCAATGCGTTTTTTTTTTTTTTTTTTTTTTTTCCCCGCACTTTTTACTAGACATCCCCCCTCCCCACACCATCCAAGCATCGAACAGAAAACAGAACTGTGCGTCACGATGACTGATTGCAAAAATTCCTATCGCATCACGTGAGGTGATATATTGTTTTACATCCCCCTTTCCCCATAACTCTCACCAAATATGCAGGAAAAGTGACTAACACAACACGGTGTCTAGTGCGATTTCTCACCTTCAACGGCCGGGCAGGCGGGCAATTGCTCGTGATCGCTCTAAGCGAAAAAATGTTTCAAACTGACAAATGAGAGTGCGTTGATGAAGAAGCATGACTACTCTTAGTATTTGAGCAAATCAACTTGGATTTTCCATCTATTTCCTTGAATATGTCATTCTTTTTGTGAGTTCAAATATAAAATTGACTGAGACAATGTCAGCATTGTCTTGCTGATTTAATTGGAGTGAAATTATGGTTTGGAGATCATTCATCAGACGATATAGTTTCGTGCAGGGTACTTTATGCAGAAATAAATATTGATTAACTATGGTATAACGATGTATCAAGAATTGTGTAATCATCCAATCGTTAAAAAAAAAATCACCATAGCTGAGAAAGAAAGACAAAAATATAATATGTCGTGCGTATTTTCTTGAAGATAAGTTTTCGGGATAAGGTATACACGCTTTTTATTCGCGCACGCGGTTTGATGCGCTTTTTAGACATGTAACAATACTTTCTAAACATCAGTATAATGTTCACATCGATTTCTTTTAACGCTTGTAAGCTCTCGGAGGACTTTATGCCACCAAAACGTATACAGATACTAGTTTTAGATATTATACTTAATGGGTTGAATTGGCCCGGTCCAATTGATTACCATGCTTTGCAATCAGGCTGTATGATCACTTATTTAGAAGGTTTAGTTTAAAAAGAGAAAAAAACCTTTTTGTGAGTTTAGTAGATATGATGAATTATCCGTAAATGTACGTTTTTGTGCATTCATTGATTCAAGTTTCCTTTTCGGAATGTTCATCATTAAATTTGGCAAAGTTGCATTTTGTCCTCTCAAACTTACAGTAAAAATATCGAAATATTTCTTGTGCAGATGACACCCATAATTTTGACCTTTTGCATGTGCTTGAAGAAACTAAAGGTGCCCCCCCCCCTCCCCGGAAGGCGGAGATGAAATGGACAACTGCGGCAGTTTTCCACGTATGGGGAACTCCCAATCTGAAAACAACATCCATAAAAAAGGGGGGGCCAAAACCCAACATTTCTCCGGGCCCCTAATGTCTCAAGGTAGTTTTGGTGTGTTCACGACACAGAATTCATAAAAGCGCACAGAGGGAAGACATGCAGATGAAAATGATCAAATAATAACGAACTTAATGCCTATGGTACAAAAGAGAAAGAATACAAAATGGTATTCTCCATCAATGAGTAGTTGAGTAGAGACCCGACAGGTCCGGATAAGGCGAGAGTAGATGGAAGAAAAACGAGGAAAAAGTAATTAACGAATGGGATGATAGATAGGATCGATGTTGGCGAAGAAATAAGCGCGGGTATATACATATATACACCGAGGTGACAGCGGAGGAGAGGGGAGGGTTTAGTATGAGTGCGTGTGTATGTGTTTTATTGGTATACATATATACCGCGGATATACACGCGAGAATACGGACGGAGATGAGGAGGTGCGCGGTTTGGGTGCGCGACAGCCTCTCCAGTCAGCGATGCGACACGACGGACGAGCGTATACCAGATGCGGCAGCGGGATACAGCGCGCGGGAGGGAAGCGGGACCGCGCAGACGGCGGCTGGCTTGGGTGCGGACCGCGAAGCCATAGTGAAAGTGAATTCACTTTCGATATGAAATAATAACTGGATCAACGCAATTCGGACGAAGGATGAATATTGCGTTCCAGCGTTGCCAGTGAGGGCTATGCGTGAAGTTCCTGGAAACTAAACTAGAAATATTCCGTGAAAGGACAATTTTCCTCCTGATGAAATGTACTGTTTTAGTGACGAGCGGGAAAATTAAAGTTCAGGAACGAAAAATGGCTTGTACTTTTTTTTTTTTTTCTTTTTTTCTATAACGAGAAAGCGACAACTGCGACATCTGTCAGGTGATTTTTTTTTTTTTTTTTTTTTTTTTTTTTTTTTGAGCGGGTTTAAATCCCAAGACTCGATAATTGGCTTAGATGATTTTTTTTTGTTTACAAGGAACCGACATCTATATTATAGAATTTTGAATTTCCCGCTAAAACAGTGTATGAAGAGGAATGGTGCACAAATACACGGGTGGCCCTTCTGAACTTCGGGCTAAGTTGTCTCCACGAGGAGTGGGTTTAAGACCTTCTTAATGGTCTCATCGATATTTTTATAATTCAGAGAAAGTCAGTGAAATTTAAAATCGTCGGTCCTTTTTTGGCAAGAGCAAAACCTTGCAAGAGCTTCACTGATCGCTAAGTGAAATTAATTTATTGTCTTTCAAAGTTGGCAACGCTGTCTTGTTTGACTGTTCATGCTCCGCGAGTCTTAGGAATTGAACAGAGACGGGCGCGATGCGACAAACCTAATTCAGAAGCAAGAGCTGGAACGCGAGATCAACCAAAATTCCTCTTCTTACTAGACAAGAGGACAAAGAGGTTTGAGAAAAAATGACTAATATATATACGGTATAAAGACACCCGATATTCCATAATTCTCCACAAATTCGATCTTCTCTCTGATCTTCAGTCATTGGCGGATCCAGGAATTTTTCCTTCTTTCTCTTTCCCCATTAGAATGCGTGTGTTAGAAAAGGACAGATTAGAAGAGCAGTCACGTGATTTTCGCCCCTCTTCTATCCTTTTCTAACACATGCGTTCTAATGGGAAAAGAGAGTGAAGGGAAATTTCTTGGATCTTCGGTTTGGAGAAATGTTGCCTAATCATCTGTCAGATGACTCCATCTCTCCTCGAAACTTCCTAAAAAGGCTATCGAGGAAAGCATGTTCCTCGGAGGAGGTTGTAAAGAAAATTAATCTTTCCAGTGTAGAACTGGTTTGTCAGACCAGACGGGTTACCTCTCATATTCGACTGATCTCGCTGACTTATTCAAATAAGATCAGCCTGAAACTAAAGCTTGAGATCCGTCTCAGATGATTGGCAGATGTTTTGTTTATATATTTTTCGGTTGCCTTTGTAATTCTGCCCTATGCATGTGTGTGCATTTATTTTTAGTTTAATTTTGTTCTTCTTTTTTTATAGAGGTGAATTTTTTTCTTGGAACATCTGAAAAAGATTTTTAAGGTTAGCTATACAAATAATGAATTACCTAATGATTGTGAAGGCAAACCTGTATTAAATAAGTGTGTTTTCGTTGTTTTTGGTACATTTTGTTTAGTTTGGAAAGATAAGTTTCTAATGTTAAAACTGTGTAAAAAATGGGACACTTGGAGATTTTTTATTTTTATTTTTTTAAATCCAAGGTGTATTTCGTTTGTGTTAAAGAAACTGAACAGTGAAATATTGACTAAGGGGGAATTCCTTTAACCCGAGGAAAAATGTCTGCTGCTCCAAGTAAAAGATTCCATTGTTGTGACAGAGATTCTTCTTCATATTCAATCAGAACTTTACTTCGCGAAAGGAAAACTGTCACAAATAAATGTATTTCCTTGTTTTTAAAGAAGTAGTTTCTCTCAGTGAATACTTCGCACGGGGGAGAAAATTCTCGTTGAAATTACGAAACCATCATAAATAAATTAATTAAAATAAAAAACTGAAATTTGGGCGACGAAGATCTATATTTACAGAAACGAATATTTTCGGGCGCGGTATATGGAGAGGGTTAAATGAAATGAAAGGCGCTACACGAGTTATTTTCTTCTAATTTCGGAGTATAGCAAAGTGCGGCTATTTCAGATCAAACAAATCAAATATAGTTCCGGTATCAATCTGCTATGGATGAAGCGAAGATCTGTGTACATGCACAATATGCACGGAGCCCGCAAGCGGCGCACAGTGGAACGAGCCATTGGGAGAGGCTGGACATAATATGGCAACTTTAAATGCGTATATCTTTGTTAATATACGCAATGTAGAAGTTTGAAAGGTGTCTCATAAGTTTTATTGTAAAATTTCCTACAAGAACCACCCATTATAGTTTGTATTTAGACTGTAAAAATATTCAAATTTACATTTTTAGTCATATATTCCAGAGGGCGAAGCGTGCGATAAGACAACATTGTATTGTGTCCATTTGAACCCCTTACAAAAATCGAACTATTGGGTGTTCGGTGAACACCTTCGCATTCGACCTTTTTCGTGGGTTTAAATGGACACACTACAACGTTGCCGAATTGTCTCTGATATATTCCATGTCCGGCCTCTCCCATTGATCCGGTCCACTGTGCGGCATGTAGATCCACGAGAGAGAAAAGCGTATTAACACAATGGAAGCTGTGCATGCGTGGAGCGGTACCGGCGCGGTGGCGGTGGTTCGCGAGAAAACGCAATCAGATGCGGTGCCCGCTCAAGTTTGTATCGTTCCACTCCAATCGAGAAATTCCCAGAATCATGCATAGGGCCAGATAGGACAGAGGAAAGAAGTAGCTGGAACAACCGAATTAAATGGAGAGGAAATGAGAGGAAGAAGTAGATGAAAGTATATGTATAATAAGATCTATCGGATTGTCAGCAATCGCATGTATACGTGAGTGAATTAACCCTTTTAGCACAACGTCCGAGTGTTTTCGTTTTCTTCACTATATAGTTTTTTTTTTTTTTTTTTTGTTTTTTTTTTTTAGGGTTTATTGGCTTATGCTCCTGATTGGAGCCTACAGCCATCTATAGACAAGAGAAAGGAAAAGTTGTGTTTATTTGTTTGTAGTCAGAAGACACCGGATACTTTAAACATCCATGCTCTAAGCACTCAGATTTCCATTGTGATCTTTGCCGTGGACCCACTTTTAAGGAGACCGAGCGACAGGGCCAAGGAAAAATCTGCTGCCACTACCGGGATTTGAATCCGGGACCTATGGATTGGCAGTCAGGTGTCCTGACCACCAAGCCACCGAGGCTGGCTTCCACTACAGTTCTGCCTCACAGCATTGACATTTTTTATTGACAGAGAAACTTTTTTAATCCCCATTAGTACAGTTTAATGTAAACTATATATGTATACGTATAGTTTGTGAGATATTTCTATAGAAACTGAGTATCCACTGCGTTAACATCTATTCAAACTGTGTATGCACTGCTGGTGTCACACTGAAGAAAAAGGAGCATGACCTTGAAGACGGAGAGTCTATAGGCAATTGTGACTACGGCTGTAATCTATGGGTGAATATGATCAGCCGAGCGTCTCCATGCAGCTCCTGAACGATTGCGATTTAGTTTAGTGAGCCGTATCGTTTTGCCGATTGCCTCGGTTGGAAGGATCGCATCGGTGCGGTGGGAAAGGGAGGAGGGAGGAGTGTGAAAGGGGGGTGGGGGTGGAAGACGGACGCACTCGGAGCAGTCATCATTACTGACAATGATCTCATAAATGTCAAGCGCACCACTTTGGAGGAAATTCGTGTCACAGCTAGGTAATAAGAGGGGTAGAGTATTTTTTTTTTCGCCGTAGCTCTGCTCAAAAGCCGAGTAGAATTCCACTTTAGACGAAATTTTTGACCTGTGACCTGTCATCATACAGTCTTTTGAGAGTGGTCCACGTAATGAGAAAAATTTTCCTGTCAATTCAACTGGACGTCTGTTTAATACTTACTTAACCGGAATTCCTGTTGTTTCAACGGGAATTATTTGCTGTATTATTTCATCAGGAATGCCTGTTACTTGACCGGAATTCCTACTAAAGTAACAGGAATTCTCGTTGAATAACAGGAATTCTGATTAAGTAAGTATTAACAAGACATCCGGTTACGGCAATAGGACGTTTTTCTGGATGGCGGCTGGATAACTTCATGAGCTTTCAAAAAGTTAGAGTGCAATAGAAACTTACGAGGCACTGAATCGTTTTGACGAAAGTGGCGAAAGTTGCCACGGGTAGCAAAAATGTAAGTTTCGAGATAGTTGTGGGTTCTCGAAAGAAGGAATAATGGAATATCATTCCCAGTTTCCGTTCCAATTGTGTAATTCTGTGGTATATATCGGCAACTCATCGGTTGAAAATGAATTTTTTAAAACTATTTCTTGATTTCTTGAAAGCTAAAATAGAGCATATTGACCGCCAAAGCACTGCTAATATTGACAGTCAAAAGCAACTAAATCATCAGTAGTGGTGGGTCCGGAAAGTTTTTGTGGAGGGGGGGGGGGGAGGGGCTAGAGAATGAAGGTAGCAGCGTCGCAGGAAAACCACTTGTGGGCCATCTCTTGTATAAAAAAACAAAAAACAACCAAGAGACAAAAACAAAAAAAAGGGCTCCGGCCCTCTGATTCCCTGGATTTGCCACTATACAGGGTTATTTCTGTGGACGTGTCAACTTTTTAAAGGCAGGGATTGCCGAGTTATTGCAAATTTGCGTAAATCCGTAGTCGCAAAGTTTTGTGCAATACGACTTACGTATCTAGGTAAGGACCTTGAAGAGAAGCAAAATTATATTCACCATGACTCGTATACATTTGACTCTATGGGTCACTGGATCGCGATCTAACAGTATTTTATTCAATACACAGTTACAAAACAGGAAACGGCGGCTGACTGCCGGAAATTTAAAGATAGACCCCGCAAGACTCACCAAGGTCAATGTAACCATCGCGCAGTCGTGTATCTTTACGCATATGAAGACTCTTGACTGGGTCAAATTACGTGACACATTATGATGAAGCGGGATTTTCGTCGATTAAAATGTATGACTCGTCAATAATTTGAGCAATACAGATTTCGGTGATAAATAATGACGTTTGTTTTTCTCTCCTACTTTAATTAGGTATTCATATCATCAATCATCATTACCGGAAATCCTTCAAGAGTTCATTTTCTTTCAATTTATTTCAATTTGTCTAGCACCTTAACCCTTTGTATCCTGACGGTACAAATTTGTACCACCAAATTAACATGGTTTTAAATGTATTTTTTAAAAAATCACCATGCACATCAAACTAAATGAGAAAAGTTCATTCTATTTATTGAGATTGATAAAGAATTTGTGATAAGGGTTTGTAATAGCGCCGGATTCAAAGGGTTAAGGGCGCATCGACAAATGTAATAAAAAATCTGCGAATGATTTATAAATCCAAAGAGAAATCATCATGACTTGGACATGACTTGAAACATGGACTTTTTATTCGCTGACATTGTAGCTCATTCGACATTAGAACGTTTGGACGAAATTACATTGGACGCAAATATAACTGGACAAATAAAATTTTGGACGAAAAAGTTTTGGACATAAATGCTGTAGACATATCATCTGGAAATCGAACCTAAGTCAAACCTAACGTAATAACCTAAACAGAGTATTGGCGTAAAATGTTACAAATTATAGATCTGTTTTAGAGAACTTCTGACAATGAGAGGGGACTTTTTTTTAAAGTCACCCTGTATACTAAAGTGACCAATTTCACTTTCGATTATTATAAATAAGTTATCCTGGAAGTCATCATAAGCAGTCACGCGCTTGACAAAGAAACAATTTATTTTCTTTAAATTAAGACGATCAATGCTTGACTTGCAGTTCGTGGCAGAATGATTTCCGAGCTAATTTCATCGTAATACTGTGCGACATTCATTTAAGTGACAAGTCGAACTGTCACTTGGAATGAACACTCGATCAAGGCCTTTCACAATTTTCCTTGCGAGCTGCACATAGAGCACACACACCCATAAGTGCTCGTCAAAACGTTGAAAAGTGAAAATGCAATTTACCGCAGCTTATACGCGGTTAAAAGTCTCTCTATGATATCCGTTCGAAGTGATTGACGGGATTGTTTGCAATTGATGTTGAGCATTCGCGGAGGTATGTGAAGTGGGGTGTAAATAAATGGAGAGAGAAAGGAAAAATAACTGCGCGATGGAAATCCAATGGAACTTTGCAATTAATTCTCGCAACAATCGTCTTTTTATTACTAACGCTTTTCTTTCTCCTTTATATTACATCCAGAAAATCATTGACACTCGAGTGCCTCTCAGCAGCTCTACATAATTCTATGATCCAAGGAATTTGGGTGGGGTATGAAAAATAACTAGAGCTGATAAGCTTGGATAGAAGGAAAATTGACGTTCTTACCTTAAAATCTGTAATCATGATTATCCTTTTTTATACTTAAACATATGGCTTTACATTGAAGGATAATCATGATCTATTACGGATTTTAAGAAGTAAGTTTTGCTTTGACTTCTATCAAAGGTTTAGCTGGGGTTGCTCGTGCAATGTAGCTACAGCGGATTCTCTCCATTTAAAACTTTCAAATTAATCGACCTTCAAAATGCTCATTGATATCGGTAGAATCGATAGGTACTTTTCCATACTTTACATTGCAAAAATCGTAGTTGCAACATTGCACGAGCCACCATGGTACAGTTTTTAACTGGAGAAAAAATGTTGTTGCATGCCGCAAAACACGAGCAACTACTGTGGCTGGCAGAGCTGCTGTATTACGTATAATTAACCGTATTTTTCAATTCACCGATGATTCCACCGGTTGAGAAAATATTGCACAGTTCAGTTCAATGTACAACTGAAATGCACGAAAATACTCTGACTAGTAATCTTTTCTTAATCGATGGAAACGCCGTAATACCCGAAAGTTTTTTAAAGTCATCGATGACGCCACCGGTTGAGAAAAGATTACATCGGTGAAAGATTACATTTCCATCGGTGGTACAGATACCAGCATATTCGTACATTAAAGTCATACATTGAACCGAACTGTGTAATCTTTTCTCAACCGGTGGAATCATCGGTGAATTGACAAATGCGATTAATTATACGCAAAACGGCAGCTCTGGTGGCCGGGCAAACTATGTCTTCTGCTGTTTTCTCAAGAGCGTGTTGTCATCGCGGGATGCGACGGAACTTTCGATTTTTTTTTTGAGATAAGATTAGGGGCTCGCGCGACCGACTTCCGGTTGAGACTGGTAGGCAGAAGTAACCGCTCGCGCTGATCTCAGACTTACTTCAGGATGACGATACACAATGGTCAGCTATGTTACTCAAGATATTCAAATGGACTGCGAAAGAAAGATAGCGGAGGAGGAGAAAGAAAAAAATGGCGTGGCCGAAACTCGAAAACATCCAATTGAAAACGGGACAATATGCAGATTGGGTGTTGTTGCTCCTCTTTTTTTGACTCTGCGGCTGCCGCTCGACTTCCTTTGTTACGCAAATGGACAATGCATCGCGGGCAAGGTTGCCGCATCGCAAAGTACAGTTATAGCCAGTGGCGTATAGCGTGCAGTTTGGCAACCTTGTAATGTGTCCATTTAAACCCACTTAAAATATCGAATGCGAAAATGTTCACCGAACACCCAATAGCTCGATCATATTGTCGAGGGTTTAAAAAGGCGAACTGCAACATTGCCAAATTTCACTCTACGTCACTAACTTAGGAGGCATGTAGAGTTATCGAGTGACCAATGACCATTGTGTTACTTTGTTAATAATTTTGATAAATGGTGTTGGAATTAGGATAAACATTATAGGTATAAGTTTAATCACTTGAATGAAACTCAAAGACCAATGAGAGTTGTGACAGTCTTTTTGTCGTTAGTTGTATATACCATTCAAGCAAATCGTTTGATGGGAAAAAGGCGCGAACCCGCTCAAGAATTTCTTCCATCAAGCTCCTCCATTGACTTCTGAGAGCGAGAACACCACCTAATATAAGTAAATTGGTATAATATTAACCTGCACAGTAGCGCAACGAGAGTTTCTTCATCTCTCTCTTTTCTCGATTAAGAAACGTTTGTTAGACAAGGATGGGCAAGGGGATAAAACCCCCCGTTCGATCTTTTTAATGGGTTTAAATGGACACAATACAACGTTGCCAAATTGCACGTTACGCCACTGGTTATAGCACAGAATACTCTAATCAAAGCGGAAACTCTAATTCATTTTGAAACGTTCGGTACTTCGGGGATATTCAGGTCCACCATGTTGGAAAGTGAGCATTTCCGGCAATATTCGGCAACCAGCCGAGTTACGATTGGTTAAGTGTAAATCCTGATTGTGAATATATAACCTCAAAAAGAATGTCTACCATCTTGAGAAGTGAACAGGCAAGGTTGTCAGTTTGCGCTTGTAAATTCCAAAATATTTGTTTCCATTGGCTCTTATGGAAGAGTTTCCGATCTGGTTGTGGTATTCCGTGGTTATGGCAACACTGATGACAGCCAAGAAAGATTATTAATCCTTGCGTATTCTCAGAAGTCTTCCATTTTAGACAGAGAAATTCGATTTTAAAGCTGGTATTGAAAAACTTTGAAAGGGTCATTTCAAGTATTTAGACAATTTTACTGATGATGTCATCCAGTGAGAAAATTCGTTAATCGTTCCAAACTTGGTCCGTGTTGTGACTGCGATACTGAGTGCTTATGTTTCCGATAACCGTTGAGTTCTTACTGAAGCCGTCTGTATAGTTACAGACCGGCTCAGAAGTGCATGTATTGGCGAACCCGACCAATAAATCTTTGGCATTTTCACAACGTTATTTCTCATGTTGCATGATGGAAAATGATGGAAATAGATTATTGAGCTATGGATATAAGTCCAAGAACGGTTAGAAACCAAACATTGGAAGTCTTCGGCAGGTTTTGAGTTGATTTGAAGGAATGAAAATTGGAAATTTGCTAACAAGATTATCACCCGAGGTTCACCTTCACTTCTGAAACAAACTCTGGATTGGCAAAGTTTTGCTGTGTGAAATTGAACTTTCATTTTGTTATGTTTATAATAAATGACCATGAAGTTTAAGTTTCACCTATTTGTTCATTTTGGATTCAAACAAATAAAGCTATATTAAAAGTAATACTTTCACGCACGAATGTCTCTCACACGCATTTTAAGGCTTTATAAGGGCACGGGCTTTCGATTTGACGAACGCTCTGGATTTGGATATTTCCCTCAAACTATTCACGAAACGATTGAAGTAGCGGCCGAAACAGAAGAGAAAGCCAATAAACGAAGGCTGAAAAATGTGTTGACGATGGGCTGAAAAGTAAACGAGAGTACGAGATTAACCATTCATGGTCAAATTAACGCACCCACTTATGAACAAGCTTCCACAGAAGTGGAAATAAGGCTTTGCTTGAAATTTTTTAACCATAATAAAAATGCAGACGATCAGCGTTTTGAAACACTCTCTGTATGTCTGTTTGTTTGTCTGTGTGTTTTATCAGTAAAAAAATTAAAAAATAAAAAAAAAAAAAAACGGTGCTGTTGTAAATAATTATGAAAATGAGGAGATTTAAAAGCGGCTGTCCCATAGTTTTGATATAGAAGCCAAAAAGAGGGACTTACAAATCTAATGCTATGTCCTTATACATTTTTCCCATTTTTAAATGTTAGTGCTAAAAAAAATAAAAAAAAAATCTGAATAGATCTTGTAATATAGTTCCTTCAGAAATTAAATCATTAACCTTGCTTTTTCTTTTATAGCTAGATAGAATGTGAAAATTAGATGTATTCACATTTTTTCTAAAATATTAAGTAGAGTTTCTTTTAATAGAAATTGAAATATTACAAAATGCACTAAGCTATTGTCGAAAACAATGTGGTTGAAATGAAGGAACTCAACTGATTGGAAAAAATATATTTCAAATTTTTAAAATAATATTTTAAAAAAGGTGGCAAACAGAGTGTTTATAGTTGGAAGCTGTTTCCCTTGCTATGTATGCCAACAGAAGTAGTTTGAAACAATAACTTTTATTTTTTTTATTTTTACACATTAAAAAAAAATTATGATAAAAATTATTTTTACGCGAATTCAATTTCATGTAAAAGCAAATCAGGTTCGTACGATAAATGGAAAGAAAAAAACAAGAGCATAGAGGAGAGAGAGAGAGAGAGAGAGAGAGAGAGAGAGAGAGAGAGAGAGAGAGAGAGAAGGAGAAAAAATTGGGTTGGTTGAATCAGCTAGAGGAGATGCGCATTTTAGGTTACTCGAATAAAACTTCCTTATTGCAGATCAAGTTGAAAAAATTCTTTACTTTTGAAAACTTTCCCCCCTTTTTTTTCGTCTCAGTATTAAATGAATTAATGATAAAAAGCATCGCGTTGTATGCTGCAGCCTCAACATTATGATTACACAACCTCAATTTTTACCGCTTCATGCTACACTCTCTGTGTGTGAGTATTGATTCAAGAATTAGATTAACTGGGGTGCAGTTAATGAGTAAGCGATAGTTATCTTCCGAACACCTTCTCCGATCGAGAGCAGCAGTCAGCACAATACGCTTCAACAAAACATAACTCGTTACATTCGCCTCATACATTCAGTCACCGTGAAATGCAACGTGATCGAAAGTAAAAGTGTGCACTGATATTCTACTGAGCATCCATTCTTCAGCAAGGATTACAGGCTGGTCGACTGGCTCATAAATAATAGATTGAATACAATAGACCGAGAAGATGCGGATATAAATCTGAGCGAAGTTAAAAATAATCTAAAGCAAGTATCTACCTTCGGTCCTTCGGCATGCATACCAATAGATATTCACGACAGAAATTGAAATATTGTAAAGCAGAAAAAAGGCCCATAAAATACCAGGTTAGTCGGTCCTTACTCGAAATCCCAACATTTCGGAAAGTCTGTATATGCCTACTTAAAAAAATCCGAAACAGTGAACAGCATATCTAACGAAAACCACTGGTGACGTGGGGGTCACGAAGGGGGGGGGGAGGTTGAAGAAGATGCATTTTTAATTTTCTATTTTTAATCTTCAAAGACCAAGGAAGACTCCATGGAAACACATAGAAAAAAGTCGTCGGACGTATGAGAATGAATCTAATACCAAGTCGGAAAGTGTCATGTCATAAGCCCGGGCTTATCCCGGACTTTCAGAGGGACTTGAGCCACTCCCAGCCCGTATGAAGCACCGTTATATTCCAGTAGCAAAAACCCGAAACTCTATGTAGACCTATTCGTAACTTCGCACGTATCGCCGTATGAAATTTCATACGGCATGTAAATGTGAAGTTAAGAACAACCATTGTTAATGACCTCAGTTCTAATTTACACTGCTAGGAAGCTCCTCAATTCAGACCAATAAAAATTGCCCCCCGCCTTTCTTCTAACCTAAATTATTCAAAAATATGTATTGACTCTAGAGAAGTTTGCAAGCAGAATCAATTCTGGTTGCTCTAGCTAATTTTTGCAGACAAGTAGGAGAAATACAAACTACAATGGGACCAAGGCGAAAAGACGATGCAAACTGGGACGTACAAAAAGAAGATTTTTCCAAAAAAGCGAGAATGTTATTAAGACAGTTCAGATCGTTATTTTAGAATTTGTTTGCTGTAATTTTAGCAAAAATAAGTATCTCATAAAATAAAATCTATGCAAATTGCACGGTGTCTATTTAACAAACCGGCTTTCACGCACGTTTTTCGACAGGCACAAATTATTGATGCTACTGTTATACATATACGGTAGCCTCTAGCCTGACACTCCTGACAGCTTTTTATTCGGTATGTATTTTTGTTACAAACCAGCGGTCACTATACTGATCGCGAAACTGCTGCACATGAAACAGTTTTAATAGACGAAACAGCATACCTGAACCTTTTGTGAGTTCTTTTCGTTATAGCTGGTGTAATTAGAGTCAAGCAATTTCGCGGTGACTTTAACGCTGCCCTAGGAAAGTATGCGCGCGAGGTCAGGATCGCAATAACTCTTTCTTCGCCGGCCAAAGTGACGGACGAATGGAACGAACGGCTTCTGCTAAATGTCTTTTCAAATGAAAATTCAAATGGAAACATTGTATCGACTTAATAAATCTTTTCTTTTTACCTCTCCTCTTGTCTGATCGTTGAAGCTTCAAGTACTTATTTTAATTTATACTCCAACAGATAATTATACGTTGTTACGTGAACTGGCACAAAAATAATAAATGTCTGTATAACGAGCGGTCCAGCGCTTGTAATTGAAGAGAAGAGCTGGAAATCGATTCCGCCCCTTTTATTTATGTCTTCATTTATATTTTCTTTACATTCACGGTTTTCCGAATGGATTCATCTCATTTCTACGTCACTATACATAGATGCGAGACGTGTAACTGAGCGATTTGCAAAACTTTTAACGATACGACCTGGAATCACAACTCTTGAGTACTTAAAAAAAAACAGGGCTAAAAATAATTGGTAATATATAAAAATTCAAGAGTACTAAGGGTCTGCATGACTGCTGCATCATAGTGGGTTAATAATTGGTCATCATTACTATATCGTTATAGGGGTAATCCCGGACGGTAAAACAGAACCTTTCACTGTCACTGATAATTGCAATAGGTATTGCATCAATGAACATTTGAAGCAACCAAACGAATGAATAATTCTGTAAAAAGTGTTGGTTTTTAGTACTGCGTTCAACAAAAACAACCCAAAAATTTAAAGATACATTGAAATCACACTGCTTTTGAGAAGTTCTAAAGCTCATTCTGCTAAATCATTCTGTCGCAAGTCATTCCGTCTGTTTTGACTCTTAAAAAAGCTTTAAAGTTCTATAACGATTCATGAAAGTTACATGCAATAAACACTGAAAAAACTGCGCTCCGGTAGGTCACCCAAAACTCCGCGGTAGAGCCGAAGCACGAGCTGATTCAGATAGCCTCGCAGATCATAGTTCGGTAGAGCATGAGCTCATGCTTCGGGAAAGTACATAAAGAAGAGTGAAAAAGTAGAGTGACACGTCCCGGGATCGATTGGTCCAGTGTCCATTGCGTTACCACTGCGCCACTATATGAGCTTGTGTCGGAAGGGGGTTGATTGCTGCGTAGAGCCTGAACTTTTTTTTTCAGTGTTCAATGACTTTTTCGACGGTAGCAAAAAGTCTGCGGCCCGGGCCGATCATTTACTTCATCGTTAAACCGATCGTTATGACTGTCTATGAGTGATGCTATTGGTCGAAAATTGTAAATCTTGGCCGTCGCTATGGTAACCATCGTAATTTTTACAATTTTTAACCAATATCACTCAAATCACTTCAAAGACATTCTTAACGATCGGTTTAACGATGAAGTCAATGATCGGCCTCCTGGTTACCGTGGTATTACCTACACAATGCCGAAAAAATATCCTGTAATCATCATGAATAACCATATATGTTACGAAAAATACTACAATTCATCCTAATATATCTAGAAAAATAAGAGTTCTGAAATCTCTAATTTCTTTGTCAAGTGCATATGAGCAAAAAAATTTAATGCAGACATCTTCTTTGAAAAACCAAAGATCTTTGGCGGTAGTGCATGCGACGTTTCAAAGTCACAATGCACCCATCTGCGTTTTGCAATAAATCGTTGTAATGATGGACGAAATGAATTATGTAAAACTGGACAGAATTTCCTGGTGCAGGAATACATTTAATCCGTGTCGTCGTGGAATAAAAATTCTGAATCCCAAATGACCTTCAGCCTTGTCTCGATTTGGGACGTTAATGGTATAAATAAAACGTTTTCGCACTTTATGACCTCTCGTTGATACTCTCATCGATTATTTTTGTTCCCTTATTTATATTCGATATATTTAATTGATTTCTTTTTAAACTACGTCGTTATATTATTACTATGCGAAAACGCAAGAGTTTTATAGGAATTTTCACTGACGACTGTAAGATGTAGTAAAATAATGGTCATAAAACTGGACGAATCTAAAATTCACTGACATTTAAAAACCAACCGAAGTTATATTATAATAGATTGAGTCGTTTCTACGAGAAAAGAAGAAGAAGAATAAACAAAGAATGAAAAACAACTAAAATACAGTCGAAGGACGTAAAAAACATTTATTTTATTGTTATTCAAAAGTCAGCAAAGTGTATGTTTTCAATTTGATTATTGGAGTCTCACTTAATTTAAGATTTCTTGCATGTTTGTAGACTGCACTCAAGAGGACAGCATATTTTACGCTCGCAAGTTAAATCTTAATGTATTTCAGTACATCAAAATCAATATTCTCCAGCAGCCATTTGTGTATGTCATTTAAAAAAAAAAAAAAAAATGCAAAGTGGTGTAATTTTCAATGTGAAAACAAATCCCTGAGGCAAAATATTTGAGAAAATTATCCCAGCCATTTAAAAGGAGTTTTCAGTTACAAGCTGTCATTTTAGAAAGTATCTCATTTCACACTTGGACGACTGAACTTAAAACAGAAAGGCACAAAAGTGATTGATATAACAAAAAAGAAACAACCGATACCTTTTTTTGCCGTTTATATATATCAAGGGCAAAATTTAGTTTCTAAAGTATATGTACTATGTAGTCTAAGGACTTATCAAGCCTTAGGGCCTATTTAGGGGAATCTTTGTCAATCTACCTGCGCGGGACCTGCGGAAAATTTGGCAGGGCTTAGAAAAAGGTTACGGTCTGGGAAATCATTACAATAGCGTAAAATATAGAAATGCAAGAGGAAAAAAACAACATAGTTAAAGAATCTTAAAGTAAGAATAATATTGTCATTTGCTGTGCCGCAAGTAAACTATCAGTTCGAACAGCATGAAAAAAAAAAAAAATTATTTGCATACTCTCCGAGCTTCTTAGCAGATTGCAGGTGTAGTCAGCGTCCTAAAAACTACCTTTTTTCATTGGCATTTTCTAAATATCACGTTAAAATTTTTTGAAGTTTAAGCTAAGATGTGAACGACGTGAACGTTCTGAAACATATATGATTGTGAGAATTTTTTAGGCTGTAGATGGACAGTTTGGGGAGGGTAGCCGGATTTTCTTGTCATTTTTTTAAAAAAAATATATAAAAAAAATGTGACCATTCTACCAACTATTTTCATCGATAAACGAACTCGTTTTGAGAAAATACTTACTGAAGCAAAGAGCAATCTTGAGCGATTGAAATAAGAGGCTTACACTGATAATCTTTGCAAACATAGTGAAGTATTGGAAAAGGTGATAGTCTGAGCCGTGGGCGTGGCCTTGCTTACATACCTGGAACACATAAAAAAGCACACGAATATTATTAAAAAAGTAATTTTTACTGTTGATATTTAAGTAATGAAGTCTAACCCAACTCCAACGATTTTTTCAAAGCACTGCGATTACAAATAGTGTCTCTGTCGTAGCGTACAATACATTTTTCTCCATTCGAACGCATGCAAAAAGGAGAGTTTATAATGGCAATGTTCTCTGCAAACCAAAAATGTCAACGAATTTCGTACGTTTAAATTAACAAATAAATGCGACGTTGCCATATTTCATTTGTATAAATGTTTAAAAATTAAGAGCTGAAATATAATTGAGGCATACTGGATAATAGTTGCCGCAACAAGAAGTATATACAGTTCCTCATGATGTTGATACAGTAAAAATCGTCAGCATTTTTTGGTTACCCTGCACCGTAACGAAATACTTTTACTCAGCAACTGAGGGACGCCTAAGTACATAAACACGGAAAAAAGTAGCTTGTAACGTAGGCACAAATTTGGGTTCATCGGCCAAAATTTGGATCAGTTCTTTGCATGGGACACAATCAGATGGTGTCAGCCGCACAATCTAATTGTATCCCATGCACAGAACTGATCCAAAGGACATTACCCAAAATGGGCCTTTTTACCCCTGAGAGCGAAATGTGAAATACTTTCAGGGTTGATAGAGGATTAAACCAGCGTTCCGAATCTGGCCTATTTTTTGATTTTGGACGAAGGGAAAGGGAGGGAGGGGGGTCCAAAGTTAGACACTTCAAACGCTTATAACTTTCGAACAAATAAAGATATGATGATGTACTCTGTGCAAAAAGATAGATCTTTTAAAGACCTTTTGATTGATGTGTATGATATTTGCCTCATTTTAATTTTTAATCAATTTATTGAAGTTTTTTTGATTTTTTTGAAATTGGGTTTTCAGTTTTTTTAACCATGGACAAAAGAGTGGAGTTTTTTTTATCATGGCTGCCGACCAAATTGCAGAAAAAACTGGTCGGCAGCCATCTTGGATTTTCGAATTTTGAAAAACTGATGCAAAATTTGAATTCTGCGTTAAAAAATACCCTGGAGTTCCAAATCTCAAGTCATTTTGACGGGTAGAACAATTTATGCCAACTTCTATCACCTGTAGTACGCCCCTCGGGGCGGCCTTTTTCGCTAAAGCGCCCACTTTGAGCCCTCATAACTCCGCTTCAGAGCATTTCCCCAGCATGCGATTTGAACCATTTTGAAGCAAATTGCGTCTACTTTTACCATAGAAACAATTTGTGATGATTCGTGCGTTGTCAAACTTCCATGGTTAAAAAAACTGAAAACCCGATTTCAAAAAAATCAAAAAAACTTCGATAAATCGATTAAAAATTATAATGAGGCAAATATCATACACATCAATCAAAAGGTCTTTAAAAGATCTATCTTTTCGCACAGAGTACATTATCATATCTTTATTTGTTCGAAAGTTATAAGTGTTTGAAGTGTCTAACTTTGGACCCCCTCCCTCCCTTTCCCTTCGTCCAAAATCAAAAAATAGGCCAGATTAGGAACGCTGGTTTAATCCTCTATCAACCCTGAAAGTATTTCACATTTCGCTCTCAGGGGTAAAAAGGCCCATTTTGGGTAATGTCCTTTTGGCCGGTAAACCCAAATTCGTGCCTACGAGACTAGTTACTTTATTCCGTGTAATACGTACATTTTGAAAGCAATAGCGTGGCGTGTAAATTGGCAACATTGCAATAGTTCATTTAAATACCATTTTCCATCTGAATTTAAGTAACACAATTGATTCTTGATGAGGCTGATTATATAGCCTGCCTGCGGAGAATCGATCTTTTCTCATTCGTACGTAAATGGAGAAAAATCACTGTTGTTAAATTGCACGAACCGACATTATTCTCAAACTATGGAAAACTTTCAGAACTTTATGACTTACAAACTTTCATCTACGGACTGTGCATTTAATATACCTATTAACTTCGGATTAAATAATACACGGAGTGTAGGTTTTTAAAAAGGGGTTGCCTTTTGTCACCCTAAGAATTTTTCTAAAGTAAAATTTTTTTTTGTTCTCCATTTGTTCACACTTACATATTTTCAATATTCCACCAATGTGTATGTGCACCCTCCAGCTCTCTCTCCCCCTCAAGATCCGGCACTACAAATGAGCAAAACTAGAAAGAGAGTAATTGGTTGAACGGAAACGGAAATAACGAAATGGGCATCATTCAAAAATATTATGAACGACAAAATGAGCATTAATTAGCAAGCGCTCCTTTATTGTGCATTTCTATCTGTACCGGATCCAGTGGCGTAGCGTGCAATTTGGCAACATTGCGGTCTGTCACATTTAAACCCATGAAAAAGATCGAGCTATTGGGTGTTCGGTGAACACCTTCGCATTCGACCTTATGGTTGGATTTAAATGGACACAATACAACGTTGCAAAATTGCACTCTCCGCCACTGACCGGATCATATCTTATCTAGAGAACAACAGAATTCTATATCCATTCGTTATTTGGGTTGCAATTTAAATCAAATTACCGCCTTTCCACTATATTCAGACGCTTGATTTTAGATTGAGGAAATATATATTCACTTTTTTGAACGGAAAGATCTAAAGCATGACCTGGGACCTCACACGCAGTTGCCAGAAGCCAAAGAAAAATTCACGCCTCTTTCACATTAAATGAAATGGGTGATGGACAGATTTTTCAATATTGACGAAATTGCCTCGAGCTAAACACACTTATAGATATCTTGTCCTTCTTTACAATTGCCGAAATTAAAAACGAATAAAGAATGTGTGTGTGAGCGGCAAAGATGACACTCGTCCGCCTGTCAGCGAGGGGGCAATCCCAATCGTCTGCTGTTATACCAGCGCACTATGGTTCAAGATCGTCAGAAAGTGGCCACAAAATCAGGAAACAGGTATCCCGAAATTTATCAAATATGAACTTTCAAGCATAATTTTAATCACTGAGAACACTTCAAACAAAGTAATTTAAGCTTGTCGCTTGGAAATCTTCAATAAAGCTTAAGTCGAAAATTGTGACTTTTCATGAGTTTTCATTACTGAGTTTTGGCAACTTTTTTTCGATCTCAGGATCAAGCTTGTCAGGGCTGGATGAAATATCTTCCAACTTTAGGCGAAGATAATTGTAAGTGAGAAGGATTCGACATTTTCCTTCCGAGTAGAAAATCCCAATGACGATGGTTGTTCTATTGGGGGGGGGGGGGGGGGGGTGGTGTCCTGCTTGAGTAGGCAACCGAAAATACGCGCAGATGGACATGACAATATTGGCCCGGGGTCCTAATCCCCCCTGCGCACCCCCGTCGTTGAGATATAAACGAGTCCACGTGTATACCAAACCACGATTCAATCTCTAACGTTTTCTATAAGTGTAATCCGAAATCAAATCCGCAATAAGGATAGTTACCAGTTTTTTTTCTGTGATAACAAAGACGCAACACCAAACACCACCAAACGTTGATCTGATTGTTTGCGACCGACACACGACGCATGTTGTTGACGAGACCTCCATACGCGTGTCAGCGCTGGGAGCGCGGCGGCGCGGCGCGGCGCAGAGGCACCCGGCAATGCAGCCGAGAGTCTGCTTATTTGTCTTTAAAGCGATGTCATAATAATTATGTCACCATTTTGCTATCTCCGAATGTCTCACCATCATACGCATGGCACGAAACCTTGCAGAATCCGCATGGACGAACTTCCCATGCCAAGCCCAAGCACATCACAGTATTATAGTTAGTATAGCAAAGAGCCACAATTCTTTGCCAACGTATGAAATCTGAAACTCACCAGAGAAATGCACCGAAGCAGAACAGTTTACTACGTTCAGAGTTAAAATCGATACGGCAGATTTTGGGCTAAAAATAGTGCTAGATTCACTATGATGTTATAAGTTTTACATGGGTGATTAAGAGGTAACAGGACTTTTTGCTAACAATATAAAATCATTAAAATTGCATTATTAAAACGTTTATAAAGCTACCAAACAAATTAAATTTCTATCAAAGACACTTCTCTCAGCGCAAATTTAACAAAAACGACACGTTAATTTAATGATAGTTTGAAATCACACAGCTTTTGAGAAATCAAAAAGTCATTCTGCCAGTTCATTCCTCATGTTTTGACTCATTCAAAGTTTTGCAATTTCAAGGATTCATTAAATGAGCAGTCCTTTAATATTGAGCTTGCTGAAAGGAACGATTTATATTGACAGAATTCATTCCTTTGGGAATAGCTCTAAACGTTTCAATTTTAACTAATTTCTGAGATATTAGTCGGTGACAGCGAAAAAGCCTGAAACCGGGACCAAAAGGTTAACAATATATGTTACTATAACACCAAAGTAACTCTATAATTTTTGCTTAATTGTTTTCTTTTATTTCTTTTTAGACTTGTTTACAGTAAAAATCCACACGATGCAGAGATTTTCAAGTGCTGATTGATGTGATGTAAAGTGGGAAATATTGATTAGTGAGGGGGGGGGGTGAAGGCATATGAGGTATTCCAGATATAGATATATCGACGATTGATTGTTTTGACACATAGAAGTCCCGAGTTGAGACAAAAAATGGAACATCGCATTAGCATAAGTACAAGAGCTCTGTTCAGTAATATTGGTTATAATTGGTGATCGAATGACCATTATACCGCGCAAAATAAATTATATCACAAAAAGCAGAGTGCTGAGAACGAACGTCAAATTCTTGAATGGGTTCTTTACCGATTTGGGAAACAAATAATTATGTGTATCAGTCCACGACAAACAACCAGATATAGGAACGGACGTGAAATAATACGAGACCCGAGGTGATTGAAACAGGAATTTGTCGACACCTTTTTTTGTAATCAATAATTGATAATTTGGAATTTGTCTCCACTGATTTATTTTATTATTATTATATTTTCCCTTTCTGAGTCGATACTCTTTTGTTACAATTTAATTATACTCATTCGGCAGTTTTGCCAAATTCATGGTTCGATAGTGTCAGCTCAATAGACTGCTTTTCAGTGAAGAGCGGGTTATTCTGATGGACCAATAATTATAGATGAAGATTTGACGAGAGAGACCTGAGCGGTCCAATCAGAATTGGTTCAATGAGCGGGTAATTTAAATTGACCAGTATAATGTTGGCCCAGTGCAGGTTCAGTGACATCATCAGAATAATAGACAATAGGCTCTTGCTAACTTTTGCTGTAAGCGATTTAAGTTAATTCTCCAGTGAAAAATTTCAGCGAAAATTAATCTATTTTGAAATAGTAAATAGGAAAATAAAAAGAAAGGGAGCATCGGTTTTACGTGTAATGCGGGTTGCGTCTCATTGTCGACGCAGGACTACGTGACTGCTTGTACTATTGTGCCCGGGTTGAAATTGTTATTGCTAAATTGTTCTGTTGTTTTCAATAGAATTTCCGATTTTTCATGACGTACTTTAAAGAGTCATTCTGTGTAGTTCTTAAGCACTTTAAAGCCCCAGAATTGTTTAATGGTTGCCCAGATTTAATATGATAAAGATTTTGACCAGCGAGCACTTTCTTTTGAGAGTCACAGTAGGTACCTTACTCAAAGCTCTACCATTTCTGAACCCTTTTACTGCCATGTGCAGGTTACCAGAATAAATCAAACGTTTCAACTCGCTTAAATTCAGAAGGTAGTTAAATATTCGTAATCCGTGGTGTTTATTTTGCCTATCCCGGTAATTGAAGGCGCCCGATGAAATATTATTTTGCATTTTTTGTTTTTCATACTTTTGGTTGTCGGGTACTTTGTTTTGAAAGTCTACGTTCTGCGACATCAACACTATAAATCAAAATGAGATAAATAAATGTTTTGGGATAATTTGAGGGCAATATATAACCCATGAATATATTAAGAGAAAAACTTTGGATCAATAATAATAATAAATAAACAAATATCCCAAAAAAAAACAAACAAAAAAACAAACAAAAAAAAAATTGTGGTTTTATGAAGAGGAAAAGTTTATTTCCTGCTTCCTTTTAGAGAAATTTGTTTTTCACACGTTTCTCACGACAACAAAAATTTATGAGCGCACCACCAGTGAAATGTTAGGTAAGAATCTGCCTGTCACGAGTGGTGGACTAGACGTGTAATAAGTGGTGGTTGGAGTGAAGCAGGGGCCAGGGGGCTGGAGGTTGTTCCATGATTCCTGAAAATTCAACGAGTATCTATAGCAATGATGCATCCACGTCTAATCGTGGCGAATTACAGCGAATAAGTATGCCCGCTTTCTTTTTCCTTATAACACTATCTTGGGGGCGGGTGTGGGTGGGAGGATCAGGATCATGATCTGTCCATATCTGTCAGACTGCCTGTGTTTGATCTGGCTTGTCTCGCTCTTTATTGCACGTCACACTGCACTCTATAGTGAGATATTTACAATGTTGCCTGAATCGATAAGTTTTATATTTACCGTTAAAATCAAAAACAATATATCATATAGACGGAGTGCTTCCTATATCGTAAAATTGAGCTAGGTGAGGCAAACTTACCCTGGCAAAAATGGTTCATACAGGTCCATAAGGTCCGTAACGAATTCCCTACACAGAGTATGGGTATGTATGAATCTGTATGGATATGTATATGGATATGTATGAATCTGTATAAGGATATCTGCATTTATACCCAATCGATATCCTTCAAATGTAGGTATAATCTGTACAGGGAATTAGTTATGGACCTTATGGACCTGTATGGACCATTTTGCCAGGGTAGCGGCGGTAGCGCGTACACTACAAGTTCAACTCGCAGAGCCGCCGTTTTGCGTATATAATTGATGGTATTTTGCAATTCACCGACGATTCCACCGGTTGAGAAAATATTACACAGTTCAATTCAGTTGCATATGACTGTAATGCAGGAATATACTCGCATCTGTAATATTTTCTCAACCGGTGGAGTCGTCGATGCCTTTAAAAAACTTGCGGATATTTTAATTAACTAACGGCGTTTCCACCGATTGAGAAAAGATTACAGATCAGAGTATTTTCATGCGGTGCAGTCATTCACTGGACTAACCTGTATAGTCTTTTCTCAACCGGTGGAATCATCGGTGAATTGAAAAATGTCGTTAATTAAACCCGAAACGGCAGCTCTGTCAACTGGTGACGAACAAACGCTCATAAACCTCTTACTCTAAATTTACAACGTTAAAGAAACCAGGAACAAAGATTGATGAAACTTTATTTAATTTCCATTATTTTGACGATAGTATAATATTAGATTAAAAAAAGCTTCATCATAACTAACAAAATTGGGTATTGTGTCACACTATTTGTGTGCAACTTTCATTCACTCTCAAGATACGGCGTAGGTTTGTTGTGTCACCAGTTTTACCAAAGATTACCTGAAACTATTACCAATTTAGGTTTTGATGCAACTGTTAAGTAAGCAGATGACTACTGAGCATTTTTGGTGAACATGCGGAAGTACCCAAGGTAGATGAAGAACAGGTATGGACAGCACTCTGAGGTCGGCTCTGATTGGTTCGCCAAAAAAGAGACTGCGCCGCCATTTTTCTTACCGTCTAATTCAAAAAGAGAATTTGCACAGCAGTGGAAGTGGCGATAAACCTATGTAACCGTACCTCCATCATAAAATTTCGTTCAGTGCTCTTTAATTCAAATTCTGATCCCTAACTGAGAGATGAAAAGACACACTTGCTACATTCAAAATTATACATAATCACCTTTATAAGCTCCAATAGTTTTAGGAAAATTATAATAGGTTGCTAAATCAAGATGGTGGCGAAGTCATTTTTCAGAGGTGGCCACGCCCCAGCTGAGCCAAGAACACACGCATCCATACCTGTTCTCCCTATACCTTGCAAAGTACGACCGCAAGTTTGCCTCAAGAATCTTGCTATGCACTCCATCAAAGTATATGATATAAAATTTGGCTAAAATGCAGTTTTTTTGGTTATGAAATTAAAACTGTCTTCTTACTTATCAAAGACGGGTTCAACTGCTCTAATTCAACCTGTCCGATTTATTTATAGCTAGTGCTCAATAAATCATCAATGACACCAATCTCACCACTAAAACAGTCAATCTGCTGGAGCAAAATGTTTCAATCTGTCCCGGTAGGCAAAAATAAGATAAAATGTGCCTTTTTTTTCCTTTTCTTTTTTTTATAAATAAAAAGATGTAGTTCCATTGAAGAGTAGTCAGTCAGGTATAGCATTATTTCGCCACTTAATGTATCTATAAACATTAAGAGACCGTATCTTGCTCTGACAACACTGGAGGCATGAGCGTGCGCTGCATCGCGTTGCAGTCATAAAATGACCGTAGGAAATTAGCTAATTTTTCTGCTCGAGATAATGGCAATGCACGATAAGGCGCGCATAGCATCGACGACTATTTACTGGCTGACGCGAAAGTGAAGCAGTTAACTAAAGCATAACCAACGTTAGGCTAGCGCCGCCTCATCTGAGCCGAACCTCATACCTTAGGTTGCCGAATCTTTCAAAGAATCCATCCAAGAAAAGTGGATGATAAAGGGACCAGCGGCGTAGCGTGTAATTTGGCAACGTCCCATTGTGTCCATTTAAACCCCTGCAAAAGATCGAATGCGAAGGTGTTCACCGAAAACCCAATATTTCGATCTTGTTCATAGGTTTAAATGGACAGACTGCGATGTTGCCAAATTGCATGATACTCCGCTGAAAGGGACAACCAATCTCCAATTTTTCAAAAATATTGTGGGTACCTAAGATATTTATACTTTTCAGATGTCAGAGACCCGTTTTTCCAAAGGATCGTCTGCGAATGAGAGTTATAGAAGCAGCCAGTGTTTTTACCACGGTGGCCGTTTTCAGCGGTTTTTAAAAGGAATTTTTTAATTCGTCGATGATTCCACCGCACCGGTTGAAAAAAAGATTCTCCGCACAATTAATCGGAGTGACCGTATAACCCAAGAGAATACTCTGAAAATATCTTTGATTGGAAAATGAGCTAGAAAAAGACTTTAGTTATATGAGCCAACCAAAATCTTGGGTTCACTCAGCAAAATCTCTTATAAGTTATGCGGTCAAAACTTTCCGTCATAGCTCTACTAAAGTCTTTTGCTGGGTCATTTTCATAACCAACGGTTTCGTTAGCAATCCCAAAGTGATTTTTTTTTTGTCTGTTTTTTCCGTGTTGATCATGCAAATGGTACTCTCAAATCTTGGGTGGCGAACAATGAGCTATAACTTTAGAGTGGCAGCGAGCTGGTCCACCGTGTGCCACACAGGGTAGAAGGAATCCCGGGAAAAAGCGGAATTTGGACGGCAGATTCCAAGGTTTGAGGTTAAATTTTGTAGGTCGTTTCCGGCGATGCCCGAGTTAGTATTAGAAACCTTTGGAGTTTGTTTACGAAACGACCGGAAACGACCTAAAATGTAACCTCAAAATCGATTTTTACGGCAAGATGGCGGCACCAATGAACCAGCGGAACGTTTCTTGATGTGCCACTCTAAAGTTATAGCTCATTGGTGGCAAATCTTGTAACCACATTTTTAGATCCTTCGGTTTCTCATAGATCTACTTTAACCGATTCAATTCAGTGACCAACATTCAACAGTCCAATACATCCGTGACTGATGCCGATGCAGTACGGAGTAGAGAAACGCGTCGGGTCGCATCGGTGTGGGGTGATAGCGATATCGTTTCGTCCACTCTCTGCAATCTGTCTGCAGCTATAGATATAGGTACTACGTCCGGTAATCTTCGTGTTTCCTTCGCCGCCTGGCGCGCTGCTTCCGTGTTCGCGCCTCACGGTTGCCGGACGCTCAACCGGTCAATCCAAAAGAAATCAACCTATTTCATTTTAAAAATAATGTAAAATAGACGACTTTTCACTGTCATCTATGGCAACACTGGTCGATTTTTATTAGCGACAATGTAGAGCTTTCAAAAAAATACCTTTAGAAAAAATGAATTCATGATAAAAGACTGCGATGCCGCATCAATGGGGCAGTTGAAGGTTCTAAAATGTTGGGTTATTTTTATAGAAAAAATTGGAGTATATATTTGATGAGCAATGAGAATGACGGTGCCTTTGATTTTATTCGAAGTGTCCCTGTTTTAGAGATACACTCACTAAAAGTTGCAAAAAAGCGTGTTTGTTGTGACGTCACAGAGTGGAATTCTCTTTTTTATACCACCAAACAACACCAATCTTAAACAACATCATCTTGGAGTTGAAAAAATTAAAAAATGTGAATTTCTTTGGTCCAGCAAAATGATACATGCTAAAAAATTCCAAATTTGGTTTTTTTGTAAAATTGACCTAACTTTACAGCAATTTGGTCCAAAGAAAATAGACAAGCGGGTCATTAACGACCCAATGGGCATATTTGGGTTAAGGCCAAAATCGCATCCTCAGAACTATGAAACCTAGTTATAAACCAAAAGGTACCCTTGTTTTCAGCAGAGCTGCCGTTTTGCGTACAATTAATATGACATTTTTGTCATTAATGGGTGTGTAATCTTTTCTCAACCGGTGGAATCATCGGTTATTTGAAAAATGTCATTAAAAGTATACAAAAAACTGCAGCTCTGAAAATAATCTATGTGGTGGATCCTGTGTGCGACGCGACGTTTCACCGTGTGCCAAGGCGCGACTTCAACTTATAGAGGGACTTGACGAAGGATGCGAAAATTGCTTCGTATCGTGAAAAAGTCAGATAAGAATTGAGATAGCGATCTTCTTCCTCAATCACTGATCTGCATTCTGATCCGATACCCTGATTATAACACTCGGTGGCAATGCGGTAGCCGGTAGCGCCGCCGGAGGAAAGTTTCGCTCGAGGACGTTGTTTACGTGTACGATTCGCAATTATTGTTTTTGTTTGCAACCGCTATATTGGCGTAAAAGCGCACGACGGTTCACTCTATCGCATCCTGTCCCTTCCGCTGCATGCAGTGCAGCAGCTCATCCGAAATTGATTCTTTTGATCGAGGAGCTACGAGGGCCGTGTGCAAAATCGATCAACTAATATAGAATATAGAGGTCTTGTAGATGCGGAAGAATATCTCTTAGTGCAAAGTTCACATTTTGATTAGTTTCTGAATTTGAGTATTCGTGGATCGTGAAGCCGCTCGACGAAGCGCAATTTTATCATACTGCAACTGGGGCTGGGGCAAGTGAGCAAATTACAGAATCAGCGTTTTCATCATAGTTTGGCGGCTCGTGCAAAGGGGCTCTTGCAAACTGTTGCGGTGAGCAAATGAATAGTCCAACCTGGTGTAATATATAACCACAGCTAAAATCACGAAAATCACACTAAAAATTCTAAAATTCAGTAATGAACTCACATAATTGCTATATAAAGGCAAGTTTGTAATGGCATAGCGGTTCAACGCAGGTATCATGGGCGATTCTTGTCTATTATGTCACTTTCTCTACAGAAACACAGAGATATGTCCTAATGTAGATAGGAATCTCTCATATGATACCAGCGTCTTTCCGCCATTAAGCCCGATTTTGAGAGTAAATTCCCTGATTTTTTAGTGTATTCATCGTCATTTTTACAGGATTTTATGCAAGAATCAACTTTTAAATCCCCTGCAGAAATCCCCCCCCCCCAGATTTTGAGAGTAAATTCCCTGATTTTTTAGTGTACTCATCGTCATTTTTACAGGATTTTATGCAAGAATCAACTCTTAAATCCCCTGCAGCAAAAATTTGCAAGAGCCCCATTTGGCAACTATGCTTTTCCTCCTTTTAATTTTATGTAAAACAATCGATTCGATAGTGAAGCAGCGCTTCACCAGCATTTTCGATTGTTTTACATACAATCAAATGGAGGGAAAACATCGTTGCCGAACTGAACGAGCCGCCACTGGCTTTCATGTTTTTAAGCCGAAGAGTGACAACAGTGATTTTTGAGTTTTTACGATGTAAATACTCGCTCCCAATGGTCACAAACCAAGTCTTTTTTCTGTTCTATTGCCTTGATGGTTAAAGTGCTCCGTAAATTTTCATGACCAAATTCTGTGAGCAAGTATTAATTTTCCATAAGATTTCATAGGATTCCATACATTTTTCTGTGTGATTTCATGGGGTTCATGAATGGCCCACGGAATATGTCTATGTTTCAGGGCCCTCTGAAATGAGATGAAAAATGTAAATAGGAGTCTATTTTGAGGTCTCGCTACTGCACACACACGATTAAACTAAGTCTGATAAATATTAAGTAGTTGGTGGTTTTGCCGGCAATAATGCATGGAAACGTACCGCCGGTTTATCGAGTAGGCTATCCAAAATACCTCTCTTTTAGTACACGATATCATCAGTATGTATGGCTCATATTGATTATGACGTAAGCAGAAAATCTGGAATTACCGCTAGAGAAATGGAGGTTAAGCTCAAAGCTTATTGCGCGCGTAATGTCCGGTTCAATTAATTAAGTTTGGTCGGGCTCACAGAGTCAACAAATCGACGTTTGGGTGCCTGTTGAAAGGTATGGATTAGGTTAGGTTCGTTATAAAGAAAAGTTTGAATGGGCGCGTTTATAGAATAGAGTGACGATTTTGGATATGCTATTTTTAGAGTCTCATTGCTTTTCCAGAAGAAAGTTTTCGAAAATATATCTTTTGCTTAAATTGTAAAGAAAGGTTGGTGGCCACTGGCCACCTACTGTTTGTGGTGGATTTTGGCTCATCGGTTGCTTGTGCTTGTTTGATCAAACCTCTGTTTGGCCGAGTGAGAAGTATTTTTGGAACCGGCCCATTTCGGTTCAACGATTGCTGTGTTATTTGCGTTATGTACAGAGATCTTTTGGCGTTTAATGGTGGCATTGGTGGCTTCACCAAAACAGTGAGTAGTGGTTTTTTTTGGGGGGGGGGGGGGAATTTGTCACACAGAATGAGGCGAGGTCGTCGAGCTCCAACTAAACTGCAACCAATAGCATTTTTCTTGCCTGCGATCCTTCCGGTTGGCTTCATTTTGGCTCTCCTTTGGCTCTCAAAGGGGCCGTTGCACACTTTGGCTACAGGCGATTTAAGGTCCTCTCAAATGCAAGAACCTCCAAAAATAACAATGGGAGCACTTAAAGTTATATCCACTCAAGAAGTGACCAATATAATAGACGACTTTCCTTTGACACGTGTATCGGTATCACCAGGTGTCACGGTACCATTAATCGGCTGTTAATCACACCTCTGAAGACTAGAGTTACTCTGTGAATCTTCCTCCCCAGTATAGTGGAGAAATTAAGGTAATAACCTCCATTATTGAAGGGCAACACCGCCAATACAGCCGTGCATTTAAAAGCATTTTATGGGTTTAGGTGGATTTCGTAAAATTTAAAACTATACCATTGTTAATTTTTGAGGTTTTTACATCTGAATTAACCCTTACATCGCCTTCAGCAAAAAATGCAACAGCCTCGTTGACTCTCTTTCTACAGTTCTACACGCAGACTCTGAGTTCTATATACAGGGTGTTAATTAAAATAGGTTCCACTCAAGTTATCTCGAAAACGGTTGCGAATTTAGAAAATCGCTCAGACACGTGTTCAATGATTTCGAGGGGGACACCTTTTAAGGGGGTCGCCAATTTTGGGGCCCCCTCCGGGGGGCCCCTAGGGGGGCACCACCCCTCTAAATCCAATACTTCAAATGGGGACCCCCATTTTTTATTTGATGATTGAAAAGAGGACAAAATTCTAAGACTTTCAGCACAAACCGGAAGTCGATATCGTTTTTAGTTTTCGATATATCGAAGTTCAAAGTTCGATATGGACCCATTTTCAAAAACTCACAACTTCCTTTTAAATTATCCAAATTTAAAAAACTTTACGTTCAAAATGTTCTACAGAGCAAGTACTTTTCAGAAAAAAATACAAACTTTCTGGAAAATTTACCAAAAGGGGGTTTCTGAGCCCCTAAATTTTTTTGAAAATTTCGAACTTTTCAGAGGCTGTAGAAAAAAAACTACTTCAAATTTCAAAAAACGCTGAAACATGGGTTCGCTTATTTTAAGGGGTACATCTTTTCAGGGGGTCAAAAATTCTTAGGCCCCCCAGGGGGGGCGGGAGCAGGGGTCACGGCCCCCCAAATTTGACAATTTTAAATGACGATGTCATAAAAACCTATTGTGTGATACATCATTTGAAAGCACGTCTTAAGCCAAACATTTTGGCGCAAACTGGAAGTCGATATTGTTTTTCGTTCTCGAGATATCGAAGGTCAAAGTTCGATGTTGATCAAATGTCAATAATTCGCTCGAATAATTTCGATCTCGAGAACGAAAAACGATATCGACTTCCGGTTTGCGCCAAAATGCTTGGCTTATAAAATAAGCGAACCCATGTTTCAGCGTTTTTTGAAATTTGAAGTAGTTTTTTTTCTACAGCCTCTGAAAAGTTCGAAATTTTCAAAAAAATTTAGGGGCTCAGAAACCCCCTTTAGGTAAATTTTCCAGAAAGTTTGTATTTTTTTCTGAAAAGTACTTGCTCTGTAGAACATTTTGAACGTAAAGTTTTTTAAATTTGGATAATTTAAAAGGAAGTTGTGAGTTTTTGAAAATGGGTCCACATCGAACTTTGAACTTCGATATATCGAAAACTAAAAACGATATCGACTTCCGGTTTGTGCTGAAAGTCTTAGAATTTTGTCCTCTTTTCAATCATCAAATAAAAAATGGGGGTCCCCATTTGAAGTATTGGATTTAGGGGGGTGGTGCCCCCCCTAGGGGCCCCCCGGAGGGGGCCCCAAAATTGGCGACCCCCTTAAAAGGTGTCCCCCTCGAAATCATTGAACACGTGTCTGAGCGATTTTCTAAATTCGCAACCGTTTTCGAGATAACTTGAGTGGAACCTATTTTAATTAACACCCTGTATAGCTTCCGATAAATATCCGACTTTCCTCCTCTCGACAAGGATGGGTTGGTAGATGGGGGGGGGGGGTATTCGATTACGTGGGCGCGCGGAGGTGTCTTGTCGCTTGTCGGGCGAGGAGTTTAAGAAATGGCATTCCTTTTCAAAGTGCAATGAGCGCGTGACTCAGACTCAGAGAAGTCACACCTCCGGTTTGAGGACCCGGCGCGGCCGGTGCGCGGCACTCGACGGTCGCGTAGCGTCGCCTTGCTGCGAACTAAACCCTCGCGCCCTCGTGTCTCGGCCCGGGCCCGGGTCCATGGCCCGCGGCTAATACCTGTCCGTCCTTTCCGATTTGTCGACCGTCCGTTAGACAACGAGGACGACTGGTGTGGTGTATAGCTGTAGGATCCCGATGTGCGATGCGGGTTGCGGGATGCGGTGTCCACGGCAAGGTTAGGTGTCCGACCTTGGCATTTCATCCAGTGATCTCTGTCTTCTTATGCGAGGAAACGACATCAGCAGCAATGGCCGATGGGGGGAAGTGAGACTGCGATCGGTAGGAGCACCGAGGGTGAGGGGCAAGCAGCGAGCAATGGCAATAGGGTATCAACAAATTGGTATAAGAAGCTTATTTTCAACTTGTGCGTTGACAATTCCGAAGGAGATCTGTTGAGCATCCCATCATAGCCGTAGTCGGAAATTTATCTTTTTCGTTCTTTCTGCATTTGAACGCATGTGTTGGAGAAGGATAGAGATACGGGCTGTCTCATGACATGCGGGGAGGGGTGGGTGCTGAAGGGGGAGGGGGAGGCAAAGAGTAAAATTTCCTGTTGCCGTTACCGGAAGTTTCGTTGATACTTATTAAACCGGAATTCCTGTTGTTTTAACAAGAAATTCCTGCTGTTTCCACATGAATACCGGCCAAATAACAGGCCAAGTAACATTCATTTCGTTTTAACAGGAATGGCTGTTGGATAACAGGATTTTTTTTTATTCGAACAAGAAATTCCGGTTAAGTAAGTATTAAACAAACGCCCAGTTTAATTAACGGGACAATTTTTCTCAGAGTGCAAAGGGGTGGGGAAGGTGAAGGGGTGGGGAATGGGAAGGGGTAGGAAAAGGGGGAAGGGGTAGGAAAGGGGGGAAGGGGTAGGAAAGGGGGAAGGGGTAGGAAAGGGGGGAAGGGGTAGGAAAGGGGGGAAGGGTGGGGAAGGGGTGCGGAAGGGGTGCGGAAGGGTGCGGAAGGGGAGGTGAAGGGGTGCGGAAGGGGAGGTGAAGGGGTGGGAAAGGGGGGAAGAGAAAGAGAAGGAGAGGGAGAAGGAGGAGAAGGAGAAGAAGGTGGGGAGGGGAGGGAAGGGGAGTGGGGAGAGAGGAGCTGGAGCGGGAGCGGGAGGGCAGGGGAGAGGGCAGGTGGAGGACAGAAACCTATTTTGCACACTTTTTCCTGAAAAGTCGAATTCTAGTGTAAAGCTGGAACAAATTTAATACCTAATGATAATCTGCACTCAACGATACATTCAATTGCTTACTTACGATTGGTCAATGAAAAGACTGGTGGAGGTTTTGTGCATAAAATTTCACATACCTGAAACAAAACAAAAAAAAACACCAATGATAAGAAACGATCAATGTTGTCAGATTTTCCTACAAAAATTACCAACTTTTAAATTATGTCAAACGAGAAAAATCGGATAGTTAGTTATCACTCTAAACTTGCGGATATTTTACCTTTAGGTATGGTAAGAAATTAAGAAAAACACCATATGAGTTGGATTCACACTCGTTCTTCAAATTTTTCCATAATAACGGATCAAGGAACCTTATTACAAAACATGTTGCGGATTTGACGAAGATTTTTTGGAGGGAATTCCCAAGAGTAGGAATTTTCTAAGTTCCTCAACCTTCATAATTTGCAAAGAAAATGTGGTCACTAACTGATACTTCTGTCCGCGTCTGATGATGAGTCAACGATATTTGAGAGCTGTTGGCTGGTATTGGTTTAAATGGGTTTATTATACCAAAACAGTCTATTGCTGACTAATAGTGGATGATTGCATTTAGGATGAGGTCAATATATTTCCCTTCAATACTTATGACTCATATGAGTTATAATATTTCGGAATGTGGGAGCTTGCGGCTAAAAACTCATCGCTATCTTGGAGAAACCATATTTTGTGATGAATAATAAATTCACGCTTATTAGTTCGTTCCCCCGCGTTATAACTGAGCCAATGCCAGCAACAGACTATCTCTCCAAACATAGGTCTGTAGCATTCCAGAATTCATCCGTTTACTACATCCGTGCAGAAAAGATTACATTATCCTATGATGTAGTGTATCTATATATATTGAAAAGTGCTAGGCTATTATTATTCATACATTTTTCTGCATCGAGACAGTATAAGGATGAATTCTAGAACGCTAGGCGCTCTTTATATAACAACGAAAAATAAAAATCAGACGTTAATATGCCAAAAACCTGAAAATTAAGTTACATTGATCTATTCCGATGACAAGAGACAACCCATTTCCACGATAATTTACTTGTAACGCTACGAAGTCTTATAGATACCAATAAGTAATCAAGGAGATTTGATTATTAGTATGAAAATGAGGAACGAGAAGAGAGGGGGGGAGGGTACGCACGGGGGTTACTGTTGAATTTATGCATCCTACTGCTTTTTTGGTTCATGTTATTTAATTACTTAAAATATTAACTATTGAAGGTATATTAAATCGATTCTCTTAGAAGTATCAATAATTTCTTCATAAAAATGCCGACTTGTCCACTTTGAAATGCAGGTATGAATAAAAAACACATTTGAACAGCGTTTAGTTGAAGCCGCACAATGAACCAAACCGTGTTGAAAATTAATTTACGTTCCGAGAATGGCTTTGTTCAAAATTTAAAAAAAAAAAAAAAAAAAAAAAAAAAAAAAATCGAGATAACGTTACAGCGAGCGGTTTCTATTTTGAGGCAAGTCGGTCGCGTCATCGGAGTTACTCGCATTACTCGGCTGAATTCCATAAAAAGAAGCATATCGTGTTTTCACAATGAGGAATGCTGTAGCCAAAGTAGTTTAAATCATCTTCTAACTAATTTTCTTCATGGTTTGGCGGAGGGGGGAGGGCGGTTACACTTCTCAAAAGTTAAATAATCGACGTGATGGATTTTCGAAATAAAGGAGGAACAAATTCTGCAAATTCTTAGAGATTCAGTCAAGCTTGGAGCGGAAATAATGCTGAGCACCGTTAAATTAAAGTTGTGTCATTACGCGGTATGTAGTATATAGAAGGCAAAAAATAGGTGGGACTAATATGTATACTTGGGCATGCAAAAATACGTGAAAACGGACAAAAAATTAGAATTTCCGAAAGGAATTTCTCCACTCTGTACAAAATGTTTAGTAGATATAATAATAAATGGTATTTAATGTCTTTTTTTTTATATTTAATTTCTTCTCCATTCAGACGCGGGTGTTATTTGTAAAAATAAGATGATCGACTTTCTCTGAGCAGCTCACACCGAGAATTTTTTCAGTCCAAAGAGAACCATAGTTCTTGGAAAAGCGTGTTGTATAAGGTAACTCAATATCAACATATTTTTGAAATAAGCAGTCTCTAGTTGTTAAGAGCGCTCCTTTTTTCACAAATGACGATACGACTTAGAAAGTTGACTCTTGCACATTTATTATTAACGGTCAACGTAAAGTAATTAAAACAGATGCATGGTTTAAAGTTCCGATTGAATTCTTTAACTTCGCTCATTATTTTATTAAGTACAAACTATATTTTGTCGTTCAACTCTGCAGTTGGCATGAGCACCTTCTTTAGATTCGTGCACAAAGCTAATTTAATCTTGGTAATGTAAAAAAGGGCGTTTCATATCGGCTACAGGCTTTACTCTTCCATCACTCAGACTAATGTGAGTCCAATACCTACGTATTTTCTAAACAAATGCACCACAGCTCGTTTCAAAGTTGCCAAATCAACTGAAAAGCTAAACAGAGCATAGTATTGTCTTAGTTTTCTCTTTTCATTTCTATTTGAAGCTTTCTTTTGTTAATTAAATAATTTGCCGGCAGAACACGGAAAAAAACTACGGTGAAAATAACCATACGGATACCTGATTTTGGCACCTGCTAGATGTTATCGTAATGTTAACCAGAAGTATACTATGTTTTGACTAGGTACTAGGTGATGTTGCCTGATTGCATGTCAAATTTACTCAAAGTATCGGTAAATATACCATACCTCTGGTTAAGTTTACCATAACATGTAGCAGGTGCCAAAATCAGGTATCCGTATGGTTATTTTTACTAATCTTTTTTTTCCGTGAAGGGCACATAAAACAGCAGGGTATGTTCTTTCCGTAAAACCATAGCATATGAATGGAATGGCGATTTTTAACCAAAATAAAAAAAAACACGCTGGATATAGTTTATGGGCCAATAATGAAGTCAACGTGATGAAAGAAGATCACGTGAAACACCAGGTATATGTTCTTTTATTTAAAATTTCCTATTAATTTATTGCTGTTTTTAAGGGAAGAACACGCATGTACCTGCCTGATATTTTGCGTGCCCTTCTTCCGGCAAAAAACTCAAGATTATAAATCTCCGAGCTACGATAATGGTTAGCTCGACGAGTCTTTGGCCCTTGAATCTTGATGGTAAAAGAGCAAATTTTAAGAAGGCTGTTTGCCTTTCTTTTCCCATTATCTCTTGTAAAATCGATATAAGCTAGGCCTACATGTTTCAATTTTTTATTGAAAACTGGCATCAAAGGATTTTAAATGCATCACGTGGTATTTATAACACTTTAAACTGCATTAAATCATCGTATAATCCGCAAAAAAAATGTTGCCAAACACTCTGTGGTTAAACCCTAGTTATGATTTAATTATCAATATATTTTTCAATAGAGAGTTGGCGTCAATGCAGAGGAAATTGAAGACGTTAAACGCACAAGTACATTTAAAAATATATGGTTCTGCAGCCTCTTGTCGAACCACCGGGAGGTGGATTATGCAAATCCACGCACAGCCAGCAACCGACTTGAAATTCGCAGATAAACTTTTTTATAAACATTTCTTTCGTCGTCATCTAACTGGACGCGGTTCATCAGACTGTCGAGAGGAGAAACCAGCAAACGAAAATAATTCTAAAAGCCGACTATCTATGAGGCTCTGTTGATCAAGACGGCTCAAAGATTGAAGGGGGGGGGTATATTTCAAGACCTCTCCTTTTTATTTAATTTTGTTTTCAATCAAGTTTTTTCCCTTTCAATTTGTCCCCCCCTTCCCAGTTTAGCTGCAGGTTTTCATACATCTATGGGCTAATCCGTTATTTCTGTTACTTAGAAAAAAGAAAACATGTGTGGCGGCAGCCACCAGGCAATATTTTGTCTCAAAATATGCCACCATTAGGGTACTATCGACGAAATAAAGACTGTCCCGAGATTTTCACTAGCTAAGTTTCGCCTTCAAGGTTCTGGTTCGGCCACTCTTCATACTCCTCTCACCTTGCTGGTGAGAGGCCATTGCGGATGGGGCGGAAAGCCGTTTGTCGATCAGTCCTACACTCACACCCTTAACTGAGAAAGCGTGATATATTATTAGCTGGGGTTCGCCTGCATTTCTGAAACGAACTCTAGTGACCGCCGAAACAACGGTGAGCAGTCAATCTGAACGCTTTCACTTTGCAGTTTCGTTGAAGCTCAAGTTTTTTGCTGATTGTGGTTCATAACTTGGGGAAATTATTTAAAACATGAAGTGTCTTCTTTTATCCACCGGTAAGTTTCGGTTCTATTACATGATGCCATCAACCATAGACCACCGGTGGATAAAAGAACGGGTTGGTTGTTTTGTTCCGCTGGGTTTTATTTTTGTTCAAATGAAACAACAATTAACAAATGAAATAACGAATTATTTTCAGTGAAAATTGTTGTATTGTACGGAAAATTCATAACCTCGCGGTATAGTTACCGGTTGTCACTTGGTGGATAAAAGAACGAATTGGTTGACAAACACGGTTTCTGTTATGAAACCACCGGTGGATAAAAGAACGGGTTGGTTGTTATAATAGAAACTGGTGGAACCACCGGTGAATGAAAGAAGACGCTCTTAATCTAACCACAATTATTTGAATGAGTAAGCTAGAGCCGATCATTTCAAATAAAGATTTTCTCGAATATTTGCAGGGTGCAGGGTGGTGAGACCAAAAAGAGTTCATTATAGCTTAAATTGACCAAATTCAAGTTTTTGCGCTTAGCGAGTGAAAGTCGACGTCCATTTTCTATTTAATTATTCTATTCTCAAAGTCTAAGACCCTTTCTATATTCAAAAAGTGGCGCATCCTTCCTCATTTTGCCAGTGTTTACTATGGTTTTAACTTCGCGGTTTTGAAGTTCCCTAAGAAAAAAAAACAGAAAGTTGCAGCCTTACTTGCCGAATTTTGGTGAGTATTTCAACCCAGAATTTCCGGTCATGACATATTACCATTACTGTTGTTTTTCAACTATAATTCTTAATCCAACGAACCGAATAGTATTGTTTTACCAAAAAAAACTAACTGGTGTAACAAGAATATTGCTGTAATGATAGCCAGTTATACTGTATGGTGTTGAAACAACTCCAAAAATTAACAACTAAACTTTTTCTACTTTGAATCACGATATTGTTGTAATTACATCATGGCTAGATCGGTCTTTTTACAACTAGAAACAAAATGACTGCAATTTACCGAATAATTCACTTGATACATGCTTTGTTTTAAGCCATTTGATATTCATATCTATTATAATTGTTTCGTGAATTACCGGTATGATCGAGAGCCACCCATTCAACCACTTTTCAGGTAATTCTTAAGAAAAGGACAAAAATTAAAAGGAACACATAGAGTAAGAGTAACTATAAATTGTTCCTCCTCATCTTCAAGGAGAGACTGGAGAGTTAAATCTTTTGCACTATATAGCTGCGAAAGGGCGTGGTCGGGAACAGCCGAGCTCGAGGCCTCTGATCTCGCAGGTTACGAGAGAAAAAAAAGAAGAAAAAAAGCTTAACATGTCATGCGATCTTGTTTCTCCTCACTTTAGGCTATCTACAGCCAAAAGATGATGTCATTCCACCTCTTAGACGTGGCTGTGCTGCATAATCCGCTCTTCAAGGGCCACGTTCAAAGGAGCAAAAATATAACTGCTAAATCAAGACAGTGGATTCAGTTTAGACACTATCATTATTCCTCGGGAATTAACGCGTGGAATAATCAACGCACTCATTTTCGCACTATCATTAGAACCTTTTCCAAATATGTTCACTTCGAATCAATGACAAATCCCTTGATTTTTCTTCAGGAACCAAATGGAAGTCCTAATTTTATATTAACCCTTTAACTAAATGGTTACTTCGAAAGATCATCGCTTGTTCGCTTAAATTAAAAGTTCAGTTAAATATTCCTACTTGGCTGTGCAGGTTTTGCATATGCCGTTGATTGAAGGCGCTTTATGGCACATTATTAGAAAAACACACATTTTTTCGAGTTAATTTTACTATCAACAATAAATTAAAACTGTGTCGATTTGACTTGGTGACCTGGGGGCCAATCATTTACTTCATCGATAACCCGATCATTAAAACTGTATATTAGAGAATAGAGATGCTATTGGTTCAAAAGTGTAAAACTTGGCTGTTACTATGACAACCATTTTAAAAGTACCGGTTTTATAAAAGCTACTTAGTAAATGGCTTTAAATAACGGGCACTTTAACGTTGGTTACCATAGTAACAGCCAAGTTTTACAATTTTCGACCAATAGCATCACTCATAGACAACCTTAACGATAGGGTTATCGATTAAGTAAATGATCGGCCCCCAAAACGAATTAACTCAGGCGTGGTAATAAAAGGATTAGTAGCTGTATGTAATCTCAAATTAAATATAATGAGCATCAAATGATTGCTCTTGGTTTTTAGTATTTGCGCTTTCGGAACGGTCCAACTGACTTAAACTTGCTCGTTCAATGACTGAAATAATATCCGACCAGTGGCGAGGCGTGAAATTTGGTAACAATGTAATTTCTCCATTTAAATTCACCAAAAAGGTCGAACGCTTCAGTCATCGGCGATGACCAGGCATGTCGACCTTTCTAATGGGTTTAAATGGGGAAACAGGAACGTTGCCAAATCGAACGCCTCGCCACTGTATCCGACCTAGCTTTTTACTCGCAGTTTTAAGATTTTAACGATACATATTTCCTACTCGGTGATAGTCGTTAGGATTATAAAACATCAAAAATGTTGAGCATATAAGCGTTTGCCTCGAATATTTTAAAGATGCCTGATTTCCGATCCACAATAGAGTAATGTGAAACATTCCCTGTTACAGATCAGACAGAAAAAGTCAAATTCACCACTTTGGGCACATTTTTAATTGGGCGTTCTCACTTTTTGCTCTTCAGTGTCCTCAGTCTCGACAGCTATGATTGATAGGGTTGAACTATTCCTTCACCACGAGAGTGTGAGTGACTTACAAAGTTGTCTAAGAGTTTCTTCAACAATTCACATTCAAGATATATGTATTTCATTGATGGCAGAAAATCCAAACTCGGGCTCCCTTTTTGCATAACCTATAGAACACAGCTTTATCGTGCCTCTTATTTGTGCACGTATAGAAACAAGTCTTGCTCCACCGCGCCGCTGCAGCGCACACTGTATTAAAATATGAAATCTTCCAGAAATCATTTCATCAACTAGCACTGTTAACCCATATATGCCTAACTTTATTTTGAACATGTTGGGTATTTTTTGGTGTTTTTCTAAAAAAAACACCATCTTAGAGTTAGAAAAATTTAAAATTTAATAATAGCTAAATTTTCTGGTCCAGCTAAACTACAGGTGCTGAAAGATCACAACATTGATTTATGAGTAAAATTGGCCTAAATTTACTGTAATTTGGTCCTAAAAAACAATTTTAAGTGGATCGTTAACGGCCCAATCGGCACATTTGGGTAAGAGCAATAAGATATATAAGATAACAGCAAAATGAGTTCAATTACGTTAGTTTCAGATTGTAATTTTTCCCCCAAAAAAGATTTTTTGGATTAGTTTTGACTCAATGTGAAAGAAAAACATTGTAAAAAAAATTTAAAAAAATCTTGAGCATATCTTTGCGTGTTAGAAACCTGCAAAGTACCGATTTAACATTTTTTATCTTTAGTCATCAGTCTTCCGACTGATTTGTCGCACTTCTCCATCTCTTCCTATCCTGAGCTAGTTATTTCATTTGTATGTACGTATATCTCACATCTTATACGGGGACAAAGATACCTGGCTAGAGTATGCAACACGCAAGACACTAATACACGCGTTGAATGGGATGCTGTGTATTGCTTATTGCATACCCTGGCTAGGTATCTTTGTCTCCGCCCGCTAGTATACGTATATCTCACATCTTATACGTCCTGAACTGTTTGTCCTATGTACTCAAATCTCTGGCGCCCACCTGCAGTTTTTCCCTTCTACGAGCCCCTATTTTGCTAAGCTAACTATATTCCTTGGTGTCTTAGGACGTGTCCTACAGGTCTAGTTCTTCTCTTAATTAAAAAAAATGTCGGTTTAACATATGATCCAAAGAATAGGAAGCTTTGAGGTCAAACGGTTCATATGTATTCTAGCCTTCAGATTGCACCCATTGTTTTGCCGCGATTTTTCAGACATCCATGAAAGCTCTAACCTCCTTCTGTATCCACTAACAGAGTGACTGAAAACCCTCTCACAATCGGAAGTTAGGACGGTTCCCACTCGAGAAAGTGAATGATTGAATGGGTGTTCCATCATCTGAGGGATAATTTCTACTCAAACCCTGATGAAAATCCTCATAAAAACTCATTAAAAAAATCTCAGCCTATGAGATTTGGAACCTGATTTCATGTTGATCTCATAACGGTTTCATGGTGATCTCATGGTGAGATCAAGATGATTTCTACTCATCATGAGGTCATTATGAGATCAACATGAAATCAGGTCCCAAATTCATGCTGAATTTTTTTTTGATCATTTTTAATGAGGATTTTTACCAGGGAACCTGCGAGGCATTCGACTCAAAAGTAAAACTAAACTAATTAGAGTTTTTGCACGGAAAGGTCAAAACTATTCAACGTTTCCGAAGAAAGCAACAAAAGCCATCAATGTCCCATAAAATCCACGTCACGATGCACTGTGCGCCTTGGCGTGGCGCGACGGTGCGATGAAGATGCGCCGCGCATGCGCATTCCTCGTCGATGCAGCAGCGAAAGTGCGACTGAGACGACGCGACGACACAATCAACGGTTTAATACCCCCGACATGCAGCGAACAGCGAACTCGATCACGTATTTTTTTCTTCTTTTTTTCTTTTTTTTTTTTTCTTAAATAAAATATTTTCTGTTCCATCATTAGTGGAACATGCAAGATGCAGTTTGTATACACATACAAATCCCTCCCCCCTCTCTTCTCCGCTCCCATGCCACGACTCTCCCGCAACTTGGAGACTGGAGGAGAGAAGTATATACCTATATTCAGTATTGCATTGCAATTAGTGTGTCTCTAATTATTCACGAGAGAGAATTACATCGAGCGGGCGGGCGCGGGTTCTCTTCCGAACGTGTTTTTTGTACACGCTCAACCGTTTTGTGCTTTCGTGACTCAGGATTAGTTATTTGTTTTGAAGTTGGATCCGACCATGCGTTTTTGTTTTTGTTTTTTTTTTCAAACGGAGCTTTTCTCGAGAGCTGTGCGGGACTGCCGAGTCTAAGAGAAATGCGATGGACGGAAAGAGGAAGAGTAATGATTACTGCGCGGCACAAGGAATAGTAACAAGAGCATCTTCAATCACGTTGTGTAAGAGAGGGAATGTGATTGACGGATGTAAAGAAAGTGAAAATCGAATGACTTCGAAAAACATGTGGATGGTGTACCCTCCCCCCTTCCGGAAATAACGGATTGACAATTGAAGGAGTTCTATGAAGAGAGAACGTTTAGTGTGAAGAATTTATGGTTTTGAGAAAAATATAATTGAGGAGTTTGAGGAAGTATATCTCTTGGGCGCAGCTGGAGGTAAGTATACGAGCATAGTTACATAAATCCTGTGTCGAGGGATTCAATGCAAACCTCATTACAAACTTAACCAGAATCTATCTTGGTTTATAGGTTTTGGGCTAGTAAAATAATACCTAGAGCAAATAGTGCGTCGCTTTCACACATGTAATGCGGGTTGCTTCAAATCGTCAACGCAGGACTTATGCATATACGAGTATTGCTTGTGCCATAACCTTCAAAAGAAAGAACCCTGGTCGAAATTTTTACTCTTTTAAATCTTGGTCATCTTTAAACAATTTTTCGGTTTTCATAGTGTTCAAGGACTAGTCAGAGCGCCCATTTTACAGTCCGTCGTGAAAAATCGAAAATTTCATTGAAAATAAAGAACAAATTTAAAAGTAATAAGAATTTCGACCCGGGTGCTTTTTTTTAAAAAAGCGATAGAGTACATTGCTTGTGGTTTTATTGCCAATGGAGCTCTTGCAAACTTTTGCTGTGAGCTAATTTATAGTCCGATGTGATGTAGAAACCAGCGAAAATCACAAAAATCACACCGAGAAAGTCTAAAATTCAGTAATAAACTCACATAACTGCTGTAACGGTAAGTTTGTAATGGCGGCTCAACGCAGGTATCATGGGAGATTCTTGTCTAATCTATCACTTTCTCTACGGAAACACAGAGCTACGTCTCCTTTTAGATAGGAATCTCCCATGATACCTGCTTTGAACCACCATTATGCTCGATTCTGAGAGTGAATTTCGTATTTTTCAGTGAACTCATCGTCATATCTACAGGTTTTTATGCAAGAATCAACTTTTCAATCCCCCATAGCAAAAGTTTGCAAGGGCCCCATTCTTGTAGAGACCGATGCAGACTAAAATGCCCCAAGCTGAGAGGCCAGTGTCGGCTCGTGCAAAATGTGACAGTAACAGAGTCCCTCTATTTAAAACTGTGCGAAACAATCGATTCTAGATGAGACATTATATGCCTCACCTGGTATGCCATTGCACCGGTTCAAGTGGCACAAGAGCACAGTTACCTAATTGCCGAATAGCATCAGCCGCCTCTGATGACAAAGAGTTCGGAATATATGCGTTCTCAAAAAAACGATGTAAACCTATTTTCGTCATTTCTACATTGCACTCCTCGGAGATGAAAGAGTAGCAACGTAGCATTTTGTCAGTTCGAAACTTTTTATGGGTTCGAATGGAACAAATGCGACATTGCACGCTTCGCCACGGAAGAGTAGGTATGGGTAAGTGTTTAAAGGGTTGAGCTACAAGCTACATATAGCTAAGTACTCTGTATACATCTTTTCTAGGGTTAATATCCTCTTGCTGAGAATGTGAGTGCGGTGATTCATAGTTTCCCCAACCAGTTTATTACACTCTGGAACAGAATGGACGTGCATCGTGACACATGGTAGACCCTCAGCAGCGAATATATACATTCTATATTCACTTAAGCTCATAATCGCACTGTTATAATCGCTGCTTTCTTCGGATAACGGATCTTCTCGATAGAATGCTCCAATTTCATTATTTAATACAATTTTTGTGTGAATTTCAGAGTTTTGGTTTGATTTCGCAGCCGAGGAATTTTGAATCGACTGAATAAAGATTGGAAAATGGTGATTGATAGAAATGAGTCAAGTGGCTGCTGAGTCTAATCCAAAATACGGGATGGATTAGACTATGGCTATCATCCAGTGCTCCATATTTTCTGATTGGCAATTAAATCCATTCCGTATTTTGACCAGTACTGGTAACCGCTTGACTCGTCTCCACCAATCACCGTCTTCCATTCTAATCCAGTCGATTCTAAAGTTGGGAATTTCAAGAATTTGGCCGATGATTTTCATTCTTTACGGTGAGTATCCATAATCCATTCTTGATTCAACTTGCTGGGAACCAGGAAACGTAAAGGGAGGCTCATCTGAAGTCTACTCACGTGCAGGGTTCAGAAAAACTCCAAACGTTTACCGCGCGAACAGCATCGATCATCATTCTGATATGCCCCGATAAACGTCAGATCGGGTTATCATGCCACGCCGCGCGCCGGCCAGTTCATTTTGCCATTTAAATCTATGTAAAGTATCGATTTCTTGGAGGTTCAATTGTATTCCCTGAATATCGATTGTTTTACATAGGTTTGAATGGAGAGAGTTAGTTGCTGCCATATTGTAAGAGCCACCAATTTATACCAAAATAAAAAAGGCAGAAAATAGAATGGAAAGCTGATGAAAAAACTGAGAGATATGGCAGCATTGTTTCTCTATGAACTATACCAATGACGCTTGTATTGGTATAGCTTATCATAACCTGCCATTTCTTTTTCATTTTTTTTTTTTTTGCTATTCCAAGATGGCATATTTTTCTGATGACGGTAAAAACACAGCGACTTAATTTGCAGAACAGATGACGACTTTTTATACACTGTGGTGATAGAGCAACTTTCCCGTGAGTCCTATTTTTTGTTTTGTTTCTATCTAGTAGCTGGGTGAGACAAGAAATTGCACACAGTATTTGAGCAATCTGCGGTTAGGGAAACCCCGTTTTCGTGATTGCTTACATAAACAAGTCGATTACACGGCAAAATGTGCAAACATTCTTCTGACGCCCAGAAAAAGTTTCAAATGGCAGGGCGTTGATGCGGCTTTAAAAAATAGGAACTGAATCATTTCGAGACTGTTACAAACATTTAAGATTCAGCGAATCACGCGGAATTTGATTACTGAAACTTGAAAACAAATGAAATAAATTTTAAACTTTTCACCTGATAATAATGACGACCGATGTAAATGTGACACGTACGTGATATATATCAGTGGCGGCGATTTGGCAACCATGCAATTTTTACATTTAAACTTAGGTAAAAGAATCGATTCTTGAGGAGGCTGACAGCCTCCTCAAGGCCTCCTCAAGAATCGATTATTTTACATTGATTAAATGGGAGGAGTACACTGTTGCCAAATTTCACGAGCCGCCACTGATATATATGTGATGCACGAAAAAAATCACAATCATTAAGCAGCAGCATTAAATCTTCAATTTTTAACTACAGATAAAGTACTGTGGTTGAAAGTGCCGAATTTGAATCATGTGTATGATTAAAAAGTTTGCTAATGACAGGACTTGCGTGGAGAAGAAATCATTTCATAGGAAATGCTGAAGTTATCGGTTGCTGGGGCCTGATCAAGATGGCGAAAAGTCGGACTTGACTTGAACTAAACATCACCTCACTTTTCACGAATGCTTGCTTCTGATTGGTCTGCGGTGCAAATCGGATTCGAGGCATCGGTTGAACTTTAGTATGACTTCGAGTGATTCAACTTGATCGGGCCCCTGTTGCCGAATTTTTCGATTATGAGTGCCAAACTTTAGTTTGGAGTACTGAAATCTTCAGTCAGGACAGAATTTAGGTCTTATAAACATAGGTACTTACCGAATTTTTCAGCACTTCTAACAGAAGTTCGGTACTCACAAACAAAAATTCGCTATTAATGCAAATGAACACTTTGGCTTTCCATATAAACTGAAGTTCAGTTCACATTCGTTCGAGTGCGCAAAAGATCGAAAAAAATGTGGCAAAAAATCAGTGAATAAAACTCATCAAAAATCATCGTTTTCAGCGGCGAGGCGTGCGATTTGGCAACGTTCCTTTTTCCCCATTTAAACACATTATAAAGGTCGAAATGCCTGCGGTCATCGCCGATGACTGAAGCGATGGCTGAAGCGTTCGACCTTTTTGGTGAATTTAAATGGAGAAAATACATTGTTGCCAAATTTCACGCCTTGCCACTGATCGTTTTCGACCTTAAAAGCTTTATTCAAAACTTTTCGGAGACGTTCAGAGGTTTGAATTACTGCCTAAAAGTGTTCCCTTTAGTTAAAATTTGTCTCGAAAGTTTATAAATGATAAAATGATGAGGAAGTCACTTTCTAATTTCCGGCCACTTTTAAACGATCTCAGACCATTTTAGGTCATTCTTCCATATGAAAGGACTAATTTGGTTGGCTTAGTGATTTGCGTTGCGAGTTTGAAAGTATATGTCGTAGAACCGACAACATTGTACAGAAACGCACGATTGGATTGTAGGGATGGGGTAGGGGTGGGGGTGAGGGGAGGGGAGGGACTTGACTTCCTCTTGGCTGGCATTAGATTTTGTGGCTTGGGCAACTGTTCATCCATGACGCACACTCGATGAATATCAATTGTTAAGTTCGCCAAGGAGCCATTCAAGCATCTAGCAACGACAAGCGGCGAGTTGAAGGAAAGTTTGAAATATTCAATAACAATGGAATAGTCAGTCGTCTCTTTCAGCGAAGAGTTCAAATCAACTTCGGCAAATACATTTCGCCCACCGTACAGGCAAGGAAGTTAGGTTTTCCTGTTATGTTTTCTTTTTCTTTTCTTTCTTAAGTATTTACACAGGGAAAGCTGCAAAAACAAGAAAGTATAATAGATGCCAATGAAGTAATGGAATATGTAAACTGTCCAGAGAGGTACCTGATGTCTTATGTCCAAAAGCGCACAGAGGATTTTCTTTGATAGGGGCTTGCATTGATGTGTTTCCCTAATATCTACTGCTAAAATCAATGGTTTTGCATGCAGTCTGAAAATGGTGCATTTTCCATTTAAACGCATTTAAAATATCGATTCAAGGCAGTGCGCACTGTGCATCTCCAACAGTTCGACCTTTTTCATGGGTTTAAATGGAAACAATGCAACGTTGTCAAATTGTACGTGACGCTACTGCTAAAAAAAAGTCTACCCTTCTTTCCCTCCACCCCAAGAAATTGGGAGTCGTGGGAGGGGGGGGGATTTACCCCCTTATGAGCTCCTCCATCCGTGTGACGTGTGTGCGCCACTACTTATATCCGATTTGAATTGTTCAGAACACTACCGGAACCGCAAAAAGGAAACTATTGGTTATTTCGTTGCTTATGAAAATCTCAACTCCTCGATTTTTCATTGTATATTTTTCCAATTCGTAAAGGCATCGAAGGTTTAGAGGATTCCAAGTGCTTGCGAGGGCAATTCCAATGATTGCAAAATTTAAATTTAGACGCAGGAATTTCATGCTATGGAATGAACCATAATCTAAATAGTTTATGTGAGGATGATTTTATCTCAAATTATTTTTCTCGCGCTGCAAAATAATTGGTCCTAACAAGTTTGAATCAGTTTTTTTTTTTTTTTTTTTTTTTTTTTTTTTTTTTTTTTTTTTTTAGGAGAGATCATATAAGTGTGTAACAAAACTAGATTAATGTTTTTTTACTTATTCCTCTTCGTGTTTCCCCTCCCCCTCCTCGTTCGATAAATTAGTTGAATAAGCAAATGTTTTCATAAAGATCTAGGTTAATTAATCTGATTATCCTCAAACTAAACGCTCGAAACTTAGACTATAGTATTATTATCTAATATGCTGCAGGTATTACGCGCACGCGGTATTAGATCAGTCTTGAGTCAATGAGCTGCGGAGACGACTTCTAGGTGTATCAAATCTGATGAGGTGCACATACCTCAGAGATTTGTCACCGAGTATTTTTGTTTCATTCGAACCATTGAGATGCTATAAAAAACGTAACTCTTAATGTTAAGTATAGGTGCCGGTAACAAATTGGACCAAAGTCAGATACAACTTCTTGTCCGGAGTGACATCATTAGCAGCGGGCCGATCATTTACTTCATCGTTAAAGCGATCGTTAAGATTGTGTATAAGTGATTCTATTGGTCGAAAATTGTAAAATTTGGCCGTTGCTATGGTACTCATCGTTAAAGTGTCCGTTCTATAAAGGTGATTCATGTGTAACCTTTAATAAAAGCGGGCGCTATAACGATGGTTACCATAGCAACGGCCAATTTTTACAATTTTTGACCAATAGAATCACTTATAGACAATCTTAACGATCGCTTTAACGATGAAGTAAATGATCGGCCCACAGATTAGCGATCGCTATAGATGACGCACAGAGGTCTTCATTTCTCTATCATGGACCAACTGAACGGTCATTTTAATATAATTTATGTTGAAGTTGGTCGAAAGGAGTACCTTTTTTTTAACGTTTCTCAAGTTTCTCTGTATGTCTGAAGGTCTGAAGAATAATACATACAAAGGCATTGCTTGATTCCGAATAATAATCAGTAAGCAACCGCATACTCACCAATTCATATATGGTGGGTGGTTTTATGAAGGACGTATCGTAATTGTATCGAGGCGCTGTTGAGTGTGTGTTTTTATTAAATATTAAGGGTGGTTTATTTTTTGAGTCGTCACATTCCTATGTGTAGAAACTCTTTCATATCTACGATGTGCGCGCGGTATCCCTTTGTCTACTGGCGGTACAAATTTGTACTACCAAATTAACATGATTCTAAATGTATTTTTTAAAAAAATCACTACGCACATCAAACTAAACGAGAAAAGTTCATTCTATTTACTGAGATTGATAAAAAATATGTGAGAAGGGTTTGTAATAGGTTCGGGTTTAAAGGGCTATAGCTGACGAGACATCAGTGAATTTCCGTACAGGTTTAAAAGTTTCCATTTGAATGACAAACCGAATAAACATAAACTATCCAAAAAATAGCAAGCACTCGAAAACAACGCGATACTAATACGATACGATACTTCATAATCAACCCCCCTCCCCTTCAGTTTTCTACTCTTTGATTAACAAAGTTAACTTTGGTACAAACAAATTTATTTTGATTCATCTGATTTATACACACACGCTGAAATGCACTACATTAATCTGGTAGATAACTATTCCTACTTAACTGTTCGGTTCTTGCCTATATCGGAAATTGAAGGCACCCCCTTTCTTTTACTCCTAAATATAAAATACTAATCGATGCAATCCAAGCCGAATTGGGCTCCTTTATACTAAAAAGACCTACTCGACATTGCGGACGTTGCCATTTTCACTTGACTGGTAGAATATTTTACAAGCAAAAATTAGAAAAAAATTCAAACCCGGGGGCCCGCATTGCTGAGGGTCCCGGTACCGCTACTCCTACTTATCCGGTTCTGATCACTGTGCTTACATATAGTCTCTCTTTCTCTCCCTAAGCGAAGAATTCATTACACTTAAAATACCTTCAAATAAACAGACTACCTAATTACACTTACACCCGTGTTTGTGTAAAAACGCTGTACAGTGTACACACAACATTCTTTTTCTTGGTTCGAGATCGTGTTGCAGATGCACGGTCAATTTGGAGGTATTAAAATGAACTCATACGGTATATCGCATCGTACGGGTAGAGTGGGTATATGTTTGAGTGTCATTAAGCTACAGCAGTTGCTGAGCGCCGCGCGGCTGTATTGACGACCGTGGTTGGATGGTCCGGGGAGTGAGGACGTTTGTGGAGGGGGGGGGGGGGGGGGGTGAAGGGGGCTGGATGACTGAGACGGGTAGGTGGGTGAACGATTACACAATTCTCGGTTGAAGTTACAGTACAAGTCGCCAGTCGGCTCGGCTGCGGTTGCTTGCTCGCTTGCTCGTTCGTCGTTGACACGGTTGCCAAGTTATTTTTATCTCCCCCTCCCTTCCTTTATTTCTCTCTCTCTCTCTCTCTCTCTCTCTCTCTCTCTCTCTCTCTCTCTCTCTCTCTCTCTCTCTCTCTCTCTCTCTCACTCTCACTCTTTTTGAGCTTTGCATGGATCGAACTGCAAATTATACGTCACAAAAGGATAGTGGCGGCTCGTGCCATCTGGCAACCATGCTTTTTGCCATTATACTCGCGATGCAAAAGTATCGATATCTTAGAGTTGCAATTGAACCTACCGAAGATCGATTGTTTTACCCGGGTTTAAATGGAGAGAATACTTTATTGCCACATTGCACATGTCACCACTACAAGGGGAGGAGGGGGGATTCTATTTGTGGAATGCTTACCAGATTGCATCACATACTTGGAGAGCGCACACTTCCGAACAACGGCCCTGTAAAAGCCAACAGCTAGGACTTTCGTGTATCAATGCTGCTAAAATATTTAGACAAAAAATTTTGTAATCAGAACGATGACTAGAATGGATCTTAAAAAGGAATTTTTAAGCCAGTTACCGGATAATCTTTGGTCAAGTATAGTTCCATCGTGAGTAAGATTATTGAATATACTCAGGATTACACTCGATTATGGGTACCCATAATTTGCCTCACAACAGTTTAAAACTGACCTCATCGATTACTTCAGATGGAGCGCCAAGCAGTGGCGGATCGTGCAGTGTGTCACCCATGCAAGTTTTCTGTCAGAACTTAGGTAGAATGATCGATTCATAAGGAGGCTGGCTCGCTGGCGGCTGGTAGTCTTTGAAGAATCGACTGTTTTACATTCATTTATATTGGGAAAAGAAACAGTTGTCCTTGTCACATTGCACCAGCCGCCACCGTTAACGATGGTAAAATATGTAAACTCGACGATTTATGAGGAGTTCTCTATGAGGTTACCTTCTAAACCACGCCACGATGTGGTATTGGACCTCCTGTTTTTTTCAGAGATTTTTGCCAATCTCGTAAGGTTATATATTCCCATTTTTGGTTTTTTTTTTCTTTTTCAAATTGACAAAAAAACCAAAAAAAAAAACAAAATAAAAGAAAAACTCAAATTGCCTTTCATGAACTGCTAATTTAGCAATTTCTTTTGCTTTTTCAGCAATTTTATTGTTAAATTATAGCTATACTTATTTTGGCCAGATTAGCATTTTATAAATTTCAATCTTGGCACTTTAAAGTTGATACCCTGTTTTTAGCAATCTTACTGTTGAAATTTTAGATGATGATTTTTTTGTGTGCCCCAAAAACGTGCGTTTTCGAACATTAACAATACCATCTTTTCATCTCTTCAAACGTTGTTTAAAAGCCGTGATATCTCTCTGTAATGCCACAAATGAAGATGAGCATGCACGTGATGCGGGAGTGTGGTGCGAGAGTGGGGGGAGAGGTGAGGTAGGTCATGACCTCTCGCGTTTGGATCCGATTCAAAAAAAGCTCGTAACGAAATTGCACACGCTCTTCAATTCTCGCGCGTTTGCGCGCATGGCATGTTGAAGTTGGAACAATAAACGCGCGGAGGCAATGCTTTTTGTCAGGACTTATGTATTAGCGTTGCCATATCTTATTTAAAAGTATTGGTAAATAGAGTAGCTAGAGTCGCATTTTCCATGAGAGTTCTTTAGGAACCATTTTTGCTGCCGGTTCACTCGATGGTAGGCACTAGCGGATCCAGGGTATTGAACTTAAAATTCAAAGCTGCCGCTTTAAGGAACTTTTAAAAGATTTTAAGGGGCTCAGTGGCGAACTAAAATACTATAGAGTTAACCTTTTCTTTTTGATTTATTAATTGTAATATTTTTTTTCAACAGTGGATTCATCAATGGGCCTAGAAACTTCCAAACCGTTCCATAAAAACGGTAGCACTGATTGAATGATTGCTTTGATCAAACGATTTTGAATCGCTTCTGGACTAACCGGTGCCGGATTGTGTTATATGGCAAAAATGCAACTAGTCCAACTGAAGTCATGAAAAAGATCGAAATATAGGAGGTGCTGTGTGCACAATGCACTCCCTCCAATCGATATTTTTCATGGGTTTATATGGACGAAATGTAACGTTGTCAGATTGCACGCGCCGCTACTGGCACTAGCAGCAAGAGTATAGTATAGGTATGGCTCAATGGCTGTGATGTGTGGCCTTTGACCGTCTCGGGCGCTGAGCTCATCTCAAAGTTTCGAAGACACAGACATTAATGGGGCTCTTGCAAATTTTTGCTATAAGCAAACGAATGGTCCAATCTTACGTAATGACCAGCAAAAATCACGTAAATCAAATCACACCGAAAAAGTCTGCTTAATAGCTTAAGTCTCACATAACTGCTTTACCGGCAAGATCGTCATGGCGCTTCAACGCATGGTATCATGGGAGATTCCAGTCTAATCTGTCACTTTCTCTACGGAAACACAGAGATGTGTCTCATTTTAGATAGGAATCTCGCATGATACCTGCTTTGAGAGTGAATTTCGTGATTTTTCCGTGTACTCATCATCATTTTTACAGGTTTTTATGCAAGAATCAACTCTTCAATCCCCCATAGCAAAAGTTTTGATAAAAAGAACTTTGGCAATATCGTTCTACATGATAAGCGGAAAGTTAGATGGTGGGGATGGGTGAAAGGGGGGGGGGGTCCGCTGCAATTATACTTGTAGCCAGAAGAAAATCAGCGGGATCCGTCCGTGGCAATGCGGCGATGGCGATAGTCGTGGTGACCCCCCGTTGAGCTCACCAGTCACCAAACCGATGTTTAGAAAATGGTTTTCGCCGAACTCACTCGAAGGGATGGCGCTCAAGCTTTGCGAGCTTGTGTGTGGGTTTCCCCCTTCCTCTCCTCTGCGCTCCTCTCCTCTCCTCTCTTTTCAATCAAACTCACTCATTGGAAAAATTGCGCTTCAATAATTGCTTGATTTATGCGGACATTTGACTTCGAATCGAGTTCAATTCAAGTTCAGATTCGCTTCTCTTCCTCGATCGTCGATGGTCAATAATTTACGCGAGCACCTGAATATCACGCGTAGCGGATTGAGGGGCACGATCTATGATTGAAAAACAAAACTTACGGATGAACAGTGTTGCCAGATTCACTATTGTATTGTACGGAGTATACTCCAGGCCGTATACCGGCCCCCCTAATTTGAATCAATGTAAAAGATACGATTAAAATAATTATTAACCCGAAATCTGGCAACGCTACCTGCAAACTTGAATGAGACTCGCTTGATTCAACCAGAGGCGGGTTTCGAACCAGGAGAAGAAGAAAATGTGAAACAATAGAGCTATTTCTTTGATGTGACTAATAACTTTATCGTCTCGAGTAGACTCATTTCGAAATGAGAGAAAAATAGTAATCTCATTGCTGTAGATTAAAAGACTTGAAAAATGTCCTACCTGTTTTCTTAAAGAGTGGGCTCGTAATAAATAGTGGATTTTTTTGCGGGAAAGTCTAAACTATACAAACGCATATTCTACAACAATGCTTTTTCTCACATTTTGACGTGAATTCATTTACGAAGCTAAGTTATATCGATTCATAATTATGATGATATCCTTCTAACCAACATTATAATAAAAACCGAAAAGAATTGATACTTTTAGAAGCTAATTTGAACCTCACATAATCGATAGTTTTCCATCAGTTCAATTACGACGAAAACGATAGTTGACTGTCCAGCCACAAGCCGTCACTGATCTCTCATAAAGAAGATATGATGGAATCAGATTGCGCCTATTCATTGAGTTAAATTTGAATTGTATATTTGAAGGGACTTTAGATGGTATAGCTTCTTGTACGTAAAGATTTATCCAAAACTCTGCGATTTTCTACGCAATTTTATCGGGATTTTATAATGATAATTTTAAGCACAAACATAACGATCGTGCACTGACTACAAGTTTCTTTTAAAGTACGTAACTTTGTTCGACATAGCGGCCTAGTGGTTGTTCGAGAGAATATTTTTACATAATGATCGGGTGGAGATGTATTTTCTTCTTCTTCTTTCTCCTCCTTTGAGTTTCTTCGTTTGTCAGTCAACTGCAGGTATGCAGCTTTGAGACAGTTACCTCGAGAAAACGGATCGACTATAAATAAGACCCAGAAACATCAAATTATCTCATTGAGCCTAGTTATTTCACTGTTTGTCTCCTCCGCCTACCTGGCAGTGGCAATCAACGAACATCTATGCAATGTGTACCCTTAACTATACCTGTATTGCGCAGTCCTGTTTGCCCTTAGGCTTTAGTAGTTTGTGCAGAGCCATAAGCCATACGAAGCTTTGAGAATTATAGGTACTTACAGAGAAATTTAATGGGTCTGTTGCGTACTTATGCTACATCAATAAAACTCATTGTTTCTAACGTAAAATTTGGCGAAAATAACGATGCGCACATTAAAAACTTTCAAAATCCACTCATTAACTCAGAAAATGCCTTCCATTTCAAACAACTCGCGCTACACTAGACACTATATCACAGACTTATAACTACATAGATCGAACCATCTCGTTTATGTAAACATGAACAGAACTTACAAACATTGGAATGTTTCGTTTAGATGCGTACATTTCTTATATTATTTTTTAATCTTTGATAAACCGAAAAGACCAGACAGCAAATGTAGCTTATATTTCATGTATTAAAAAAGAAATTCCATCATTTTGTAGTTATGATGTTGTTTACTTATGCACGGTGGTTCCGTCTCTGTAGTAGTATGCCGGTGTCAATAGTGTCTAAGGTAGCGCGGGCTGTTTGAAATTGAAGTGATTTCCTGAGTTAATGAGTGGATTTTGAACGTGTTTAATGTGCGCATCGTTATTTCCGCCAACTTTTACATAAGAATCAAGGTTCTATATTGTTGTAGCAAAAGTATGCAACAGACCCATTGCAGTGGATACGAAAATCGTATCGATGGAATTCATTTTCATCTGCGAGTTGAAACAGTCCACGGTGGGTTTTAAGGCGTCCCAAATGCAAAATACAGCAACCTAATTTCTGACGATGGGAGGTCGTTCTGACGACTTTGAGCAACACATTCTCGTTGAAGTCAAAACAATATCCTGAGCATTTTTTCCCCTCCCCCCCCCCGAGAAAAACCATTTTTGTATGTAATTAATGTTGCACACTTAAATGTTTAATCAGCATTTTTTTTTCAGTGGCGCGAACGATGAAGAAAAATGGTTTTCAAAATTCCACTTGACAAAATATCATAAGGTATTCATTGAGGGAAGAGGATTTAGAGGGGTCGTTCCACAAACATTCCCACACTGAGCTTAATGTGACTTCAACGAACTCACCTAATAGAGTTGTACACTTGAGATGAGATGACCAAGATTGAGACAACATGGAGAACAGAGGGGGAAGTAAATGAATGTCAATTTTACAAATAAGAATACCTGCTACACACACATACATCTACATGATATGAGAGACACGCGGCGATCATGCTTGACGCTTGTTCGATAAGAAGAAATGCGAGCATATTTTCTACAGGCGGTGCCTCGATTTGTTCGACCTTGAAATTTCTAAATTGGCATCGTGTGGCGTTTGTCTTGAGAATACCACTGCCATTATACACATATATTTACAAATATATAAATAATGTCCTTTGTGTTATACAACAGACGTTTTAGATCTCCTTAAGAGTACATGTCTTAAAATTGGCACCCCAAGGAGTTGATTGGAGCGGTATAGCACACTCTGAAATACGTTCGGCAAGTCTGTAGGTTTCCTCGGAGGGTCTCAGAGAAGATGTTAAAGTATGGGTGGGTATCATATTCTATTTTCTCTGAGCTGACTTATACACTGTAAAAACCCTTTCGGTTAGTAAAATGAATTTTGTGCACAGAAAAAAATATTAGTGAAAATAACCATACGGATACCTGATTTTGGAACCTGCTAGATGTTATGGTAAACTTGACCAGAAGTATGGTACATTTACCGATACTTTGAGCAAATTCGACATACAATCAGGTAACATCACCTAGTACCAAGTCAAAACATAGTATACTTCTGGTTAACATTACCATAACATCTAGCAGGTGCCAAAATCAGGTATCTGTATGGTTATTTTCACCGTAGTTTTTTTTTCCCGTGTGGTTTTAAATTAATCAGAAAGCGCGCGGCGGTTGCTGCTGGTTCTTGCTAATATAATTTTGGTTTTTTGTTTTGTTTTTTGTCTTTTTTTTTCGGATGAAGCGGGAAATGATGACTGCCAATCGATATTTAAACAAGGTCTGCTTAGTTAAAACGACAAAAGGTGTTCATATCAAAGCTTATTTGAAAAAGAAAGTGAGTTTTTACCAACAAAACCCTTGGCCCATTGCTTCACCGCGATTGCCAAACTTCGTCTTGCAAATCACGCGAAACACTATAGTTTCTCACGTTTGAATTTTACAAAGGAAACTGCAATTTTGCAAAAATCGAGAGTTCAAACTAAGTCTGGGGTTCTTTAGCGCCACGCACATTATTGAGCTCCAACTTTTATATTATATTGATTTAGAAGCTCATGATGGTTAGCAAAAAAATCTCTGCTCAGGGACACGTCATGTCATACCTACTCATATTTGGGAAAGTAAAAAAAAAACCCTTTAAACCCAGTAATAATTGACCTTTTTGAGCATAAATAACTGTTGAATTGAAACAACAACATTTTTACGACGCGGCAACCCTTTCATTGATCCAACTAGACCGCTTTTAGAGAAGTAATCTTGCCAGGATATCAGAATTCCATATTTGAAATTATGACCCAGCGAATTTCAGATCTACAGCAAAACAAGATCAGTGAGAACTGTTACAGGCGAACGTTGTCAAAATTTGAATCAACATGTTATTTTTCCTTGGATAGTATTGATTTCAATGGTGCGGTTTCTTCTCTAGATCAGTAACCACAAAAATAATTAAGGTACCTTTCCTAGTTCATGCACCGTAATACAAAGTTATATGTATAGTAAATATTTTCTTTATTTTTTTTGCAATGACGAAAGTCAATACGTAAGTTATAAATCTGTGCGGGCCTAAATTGAACGAATTAAAAAATATACCATCCAATTTGACAAACAAAGACCATAAGTCAGAGCTTGATAAAATGCAATTATCCGGCTGATTTTTAATGAACCATGCAGAGGAGTTGTTTCTATTTTCATCGTACGGACCCCTTTACCTACCCAGCATGTGTAAAACCGGTTCGAAGGCTTTGTTTTTTAAAAAGAAAAACATTCTCAATTTTACCGCCCAGATTGTTAATCATGCAGTGAGCATTTAAAAGTAGTAAAAATAGGTAATTACACGATGAAAATAATTTATGATAGAATTAAGGACAGTGGCAGAATTCGCTGTATTATAGGATCGAATTAGAATTTGAAAAAATGCTGTCTCACCCATAAACCTTACTTACTCACAAAGAATCTATTTCAAAGTTGTCATTTTGTGAAGCAAGCCACTTTTTATAATAACAATTAAAACAACTTTGTACAACTCTGTTGAGTGTCAAACCTGAGGCAGAGAAGGACAGTACAGTAAGTACTTAGCAGTACTAACAGTAAATTGGAGTCCATATAGCTAGAAATGCAAGCATGGTATACTTTTTTTCAAAAGAGACAAAACTCTGATAGAAGAAAGTTAAAAATTGTTAAATGGTCAGTACGTTATTTGTTGGTTAGTCAACGAAAATAGTTCGTCTAAATAGGTGCATGCTTACTGCATATAAGCTGTTTTCCTCTTATAAAATAAAAGGAAGAAAATTAGTCAGCGAAAAGATTCGTTTTTACTAAAGGGCTTCCAAGCCTTGGCATATTTGGCCACCCCCCCCCCCCCACCCTCCCTTTGTATGTACACAGCAAATAATTTTAGTGAATTTGGATTTTTGTGGTACTTTATGGTAGAACTTTCATGAATAGATGATAAAATTAATCAGAGGTGATAGTTTTTTCAAGGATCATAAAATTAAGAGGAAAGTAAGGGTGGCGGTTTGTTTTGTACATATAATTCAAGTGTTAGAATTTACATGATAGTATTTTTAAAACAAAATGGATGAGTGCAAGATATATATACAATAATGAGTGAATTAAATTATATAGTTTCAGTACTTATAATTACACGGACAATCCCATGGTCTGAATAAAGAGTTTGACTTAAAACGTTTACTCAGAAGGAAAGGAAAGACACTAACTCCGAGAAATAATTACCAAATGGATAATAATAAGGGGAAATGCAGCAACGTCAAGTCAACTCGATATCACTTTTGTGACTTAATCTTCGCGGGAAAGTTAGTACTTGAATCAAGTGAAAAGTAGGTATAAAAATGTAATGAAAAAGGACGCTGAAATTACTAAGGACGCATTATTATTTCAGAACAAACTTAATTCAGACTACATTCTTATGCCGACGCGAGGCTGCGGGTCGCGCGGCTGCCGTGGCATAGGCGCAGTCCACGAGAAAAAAAAGAGGCCTGTTACGTCATAGGAACCGCAACGCAAAGCGGCAAACCGACCACGCGACTCAATTAGAGATTTAATGGTGTGGGGTCTGGACACATTAAAAAATGGGAATGATGAAGGGGGGTGGGGGGAGTCGGAAAGTATCATGGGGGGGGAGGTCAATTTCCTGCCCAGAATAAATAAGTTTTTCATTTTGAGCGCTACGAAATTCAGGAGAATCAAAGGCAGAGCTGCCAATTTGCGTAGATTTAATGACATTTTGAAATTCACCGAGGATTCTACCGGTTGAGAAAAGATTACAGAGTTTAGTTCAGTATATGACTGTAATGCACGAAAATACTAGCGTATTTTATCTTTTCTCAACCGCGGTATATTTTAATTAATTAACGGCGTTTCCACCGATTGAGAAAAGATTACAGATCAGAGTGTTTTCGTGCATTAAAGTCAGACACTAAATTGAACTATGTAATCTTTTCTCAGCCGGTGGAATCATCAATGAAATTAAAAATGTCATTAAATCTACGCAAATCGGCAGCTCTGATCAAAGGACCCCGCTCGGTGGCTCGGTGTTGACGGTAAATTAAACCTCCAGGAGCCATTGGTCGTGGTGCAGCGTGAAATTGGGCAACGTTGCAGTTTGTCCATCCAAACCCATGAAAAATATCGAACTTTTGGGTGTTCGGTGAACACCTTCGCATTCGAACTTTTACATGGGTTTAAATGGACGCAATACTTCGTTGCCAAATTGCACGACGGCGCGGCGGCGCTGCCAGGATCGTAGTCAAAAAGGTATATTATGAGATTTCATAAGTTTCTGTCATAACTTCGAACGAAAGTTCTATCGCATTTTAAAAAATATTTATATTTATACGGTGCACATGTGAATTTATTAGAGGAGTCGCATGAACAATAATGCATAATATCAATAGCTGTGTTGCACTGATTTTCCAGGTGTATAAGTATGTGTATTTATTTCACATGCATGGAATTAATGACACGCCACTTTACATGTTTAATATATTTTTTCTTTTATCAAGGATAGTTTTGGTCTCTTTTGAGGGGGGAAAATCGTGGGAAGTTGCGAGTATGTTGTTCCCTTTAAAGCAAAGACACGCAGTTGTGCAATCAGTGCGATACACTAATTAACAATTTCATATTTCGTCCACCGCCAATAATGCCACAATGGTCTCTAAAAGGAAATGCATGGTTATACAGACCATTGATAGTGTACATCATAGCGTCCTAAAATAGGACACTCTATATTAATGACATGCGTCAAAGGGGGGAAACAAGAATTAGTCCGAGTCTAAAACTATGAGCTCGGTGTGACTTTAACGCTTAGATAAGAAGATAGCCATATTGGTGTACTTTCGCGAAATTGAGATTTAAATCAAAGTTATGGAAGTTTGTCCTGAATCTCATCTTTGATCACGAAAAAAAATTTAAATAGTGATTTTTTTTAATTTTTCGTTGAGTTAATAATTCAGGCTTTTGGTGGAAATTCTCTGTGCACTCTGGTAAAGCTCTTAAAATCTACCAACGTTTAATGTTGTGTTTTAATCCTTTGAAAGAGATCTAACTTTTGAAGTTTAAGAAAAAAATACTAAACGTTGCTGGATTTAGATGCTATTAACATTACTCCTCCCTTGTTTAAATTTTACTTTATGTATGACTATAAATGACGTTAGTGTATATGTCGCTTAAAAAACAACCGTAAAAATTATGCAAGTAAGAGTTTATAATTTATATTCCTCTTCAGTTGATATAAGTGGACACAAATTCTGAAAGCTCATGATCGAAATAAAGTTTTCAGTAATTGCATGAAAGTTCCTCGTGAATGCTGTCAAAAACTCGACTTTAATTTATCACATCAGTCTCGGCAAAAATATGTACTTGAGAGTGTTAAAGAGAGCACCTCAAAAACCAGTCCATTAATTAATTAATTTTAAACTATCCTAAGAAATTACGAAAAAAAATGTTAATTGTTGAGGAAAGCAAGAATATAATTATCCCAAAAATTTCGCACTGAAGCTGTTTTTGAATCAGAATAAAACTATACTTCTTGGGTTGAGGCTCACGGCTTTCAGTTATCGTCAGTTCCCATGTGGACGTTTCTGGAACTGAGGATTGGGCGTTATGGATATTGCGTAAAAAGTTATACCTGCAACAGAGTAAAACAAAAAAATTGCGTTAAGTAAAATATTTTTCAGCCTATCATTGTGTCTTGGTGATTAAATCATTCTCATACTCTCAGTTTTTCAAACATCAGAATTGGCTCTTCAGAGCTCGGACGTGGGAAAAATAATGATGAATGCGGCGACAACGTAGGCTGAATATTTTGTAAGATCGCGGGTTTCACGCAGATTTATTGTTCAACTTTTAATTTCTGCCCCATTTTACTCTCGAGTGACGCAATGACGAGCAATTCTGTCAACAGTCTTTCATATCTACACGGAGAAAAAAACTTTTCAAAACGGTTCATGTGGAACTCGAAGTGTTCGGTTACCTTAATCAGAGTTTTCGGTTGTGAGTATACCAATGTCTTCAGTGAGGAAGAAATTTGGGTCACATGTGACTATAATACTGCAGTTTTAGTTAAGCTCACCGAAGTCTTCTGTACTCTTAATGGAACTCTCGCTATTGGTCTAGAATTGTGAGACTTATATCTTTCGCTGAGGTAACCATAGTAGAGTTTCCCATTAGCTATATAGTTTGACAAATGCTACTCATGGGTAGCTGTTAAAAAGGGACAATTTATAACTATGGTTACCGTAATAACAGTCGAGTCTCAGAATTCTAGACTATATAATAGCTTCACTCATAGACAGTCTTAACTAATGTTGACAAAGTTTTACCCTTGAACCCCCACTTGACAATTTTCTGACCGCATACCGGCCCCCTCCTCGAAAAATTCCTGGCTACGCCACTGGTCGAAGCTATTGTTTGAAGCCATTGTCTATAATATCGAAAGTATACCTTTTTACTGAAACAGCATACATATATTACTAACTAATAGGTTGATAAAATCGTGTGCGCTTGAATGCAGACTTGTGGGAGACCTTTCTAAAAAAATTTTGTAACGCGCGCGCAAGAAGAAGTTCGCGTTTTAATTCATCAAGCGAGTCGAGTCAAAGTTGCGGTCGCGCGAGAAGCGAGGTGAGTGCATGGGTCGCATCTTCAGGCTCCGAGACTTTTCCTCACAGTGTTGACAATTTTATTAGATTAAAATAAAGGAATAGGAGTACAGCGCACAATTTTAATATAAATAAAATGTAAAAACACGCACTGTGCACTAATAAAAAATTCAGGACCTCCAATTTTATTAGAGTCCATGCTCAATCACAGTGACAGTATGATGGCAAGATGACTGCCATGGAAAAAAATGCAGATTTGTAAAATCAGTAAACTGGAGCAACCGCTAATTTTAACCAGTCATTTTTGGTAAAATTTACTGTTCATTATAGCTGATTCTACGTTTTGGATTGTAAATTTTGCATAAATAAAGTTTATTAATTTTACAATTTGTACAGTACATTTTACAATCCAAAATGTTGTGACTTTTGAAAATGGGACATTTGCAAGAGTCTGATACGTTGTGTTTCTTATGAAGAAAATGAAATTACTTGATGAGGAGAGAATGCATTTGGTTTCTGCACGGAAGAAAAAGACTGGTAGAATTTACCATCTGAGTAGCTGATTTTTGAGTCTGCATTATCGGGTATGGTAAATTTTACCATCATATGGTAAATGTGACGACCTTGCGGTAAATTAAGATAACCTGTTGGTCGTTTCATCACAAGGTACGTTGTATTTTTCGAATGATGGTAAAATGTACCTTACTTGATAGCAGACTTGCTACTCCAAAATCAGCTACGCAGATGGTAAATTCTATTCAAGTACTTTCATTTTCTTTATAAAAAACACAAAGTTTCAGACCCTTGCAACTGCCCTATTGCAAAAAATACAACATTTTGGATTGTAAAATTTACTGTACGGATTGGAAAATTAAAACAACTTAAGCAAAATTGACAAATCCAAAATGTGAAATCAGATATGAACAATAAATGTTACCAAAAATGACTGGTAAAATTAGCTTCATGTACTAATTTTACACACAAAAATTGCTTTTTCATTAATTTCATTTTTTGTTCATGTGAAACAATTATTTCATTTGGCAACACTGTAAACTCGAGGAATAGTCTTGCGAAGGATTCCCTTCGAAATGGATCGATGAAGCGCGGGCGATCGCTCGATACACTCCTCGTTCAAACGTGTGAGCAAATGATTAACGGCGTGATCACGATCAAGGTTGCCAGATTTACGCGACCTTTATGGAATGTACCAGTAGAAGTGTTGCCAAATTTGGCATAAAATTCGAAAATTCAACGTTAAGTTAAATAGGAAAGATTGAAAGGAAACTCTGCTAAACGGCAACACTTTAACTATAGAGAGCAAGAGATTCAAAATTGACTAATCAGATGCTCGTTTTGCGATACTGTATGTATAGAATGGCCGTCTTTTACGTACTTTTGCAGCAGGAATGTGGGAATTCTGAATGAATTTCTGAATGTGGAATTCTGACGGAAAACTCAACGAAAATAACGATACGGGCAGTAAAAACTCTCAAAACTCACTTAAATTAACGCAGGAAATTATTTGTTTTGTGAACAACCCATGCTAAACCTCATACTTTTTCCACCGAGCAACTACATATAGACGGAACCAACATGATTGCGTGTAAACATGGTAAATTCTTGAAGGATTGATGGAACGAACTCCCCAAAATGCTAGAGTAGGCAATAGCTTTGAATTGTTTAAAGCAAAGATTAAACCTTCGTCTTTTTTGTTTTTTGTTTTGTTTTATTTTTTGTTTTATTTTTTTTTTTTATTTTTTTTTTTTTGTCAAAATCCTAAAAAATTGTATTCTTCCTGCCGACGAGGAGAATTTAATGCGGTGTAACTCATCACATTTTACAGTTTTCAAAAATAAGCATCAACACCCTTAGGAACGGTTTTGCATATACGCCTTTGGAGGTTGGTTGGTCCAACCAGTATGGCCTGACTAGGGAGAGGGGTGTCAGGGAAATCAGGGAAATCGACCCCTCCCCCAAAAAAAGAACTTCGGAAGAGCCGAGCCGGTTATCAACAAGAAGTTGCCCTTTCCACTTGATCGACTGAATCGATAAGCCAAAAGAAAAACAAAGATCATTAGTTTCAAGTGCCCCTCAACTTTGACCCCCAAAAAAATGAACTTTTGCCCCCCCCAGAAGAAATTTTAAGTTACTCCACTAGGTCAGGGAACGTTAGCCTGCCGTACTCAAAGTTATGTCGGTTGTGCAACAGCGACAAAAAGGTAAAAACAGCCCTGCATAGTATCAGTGATAATAAACTAATAAACGACTGAATCGATGAGCCAAAAGAAAAACAAAGGTCATTAGTTTCGAGTGCCCCTCACCTTTGACTCCCAAAAAAATGAACTTTTGCCCCCCCCCCCCCCCCCCAGAAGAAATTTTAAGTTACTCCACTAGGTCAGGGAACGTTAGCCTGCTGTACTCAAAGTAATGTCGGTTGCGCAACAGCGACAAAAAGGTAAAAACAGCCCTGTATAGTATCAGTGATAATAAATAGCCGATTTGCGGTCATAAAGGAGCCCCCATTCTCCGTTTAACTCAAGAATGATATCGAAGTCAGCGGATCTATAGCGATGCGCATTCGCAAGACATTGACTTATTTTATTTTGTTTTATTTCAAAGGTTCATTCCGAGGCACGCCGTACGTTCCGCCGTTGCAGTAGAGTAAAAAAGGGGTGCAAGTGATGACGCCCCTCAGTCTTATAGTCCCTCACGCCTCGGAGCGAATTCACTCTCGCTTGGCTTGGACTCGACACCTGTTACCATGGCCCCAGTTAGTCACTGGGTTACCTGACTCTTTGGCTCTTACACAAGTCGCCAGATCACCCGCCATGCCACGCCACGCCAAATGCATCGTGAGCGCTAAGTCCCGCATTAAAGTGCAACTTGCAAGCGCAATGGTAAGTTAAAGCTGTGCTGCTATTTCGCTTACTTTAGAGGCTCCTATGCGAATGCAGGGTTGCCGCCAATCACTAGCGGATCCAAGATATTGTCCTTCTCTCTCTTCTCCCATTAGAATTCATGTGTTAGAAAAGGATAGAAGAGGGGGCGAAAATCACGTGACTGCCCCCGATCTGTCCTTTTCTAACACACGCATTCTAATGGGAGAATAGAGAGAAAGATAGATTCCTGGATCCACCAGTACCGCCTATTCATGAAATGTTTAACTTTACAAAATCTATTTTGGCTAATCTCACTAATTTGGAGCAGAGCTGGGCATCCGAAAATCAGAAATAAATAAAATCAGTCTGACAACAGAGTTAATGCATGAGATGTGACACCATTGCCTGCGTGAGGAGGTATGGTCAATTGACCAAATAATTCGGCAAGTACTCTGATTTTATTGCGTTGCTAAACTAGACAAATAATTCGTCGAATAAAATTTGCGCAGTTCTGATTTGGAGCTATTAATCAATTACAGCTTGTCCCAAAAGAATATTTTATTTGATATAGTTCTACGGCTTTCATGAAAACATCACATTTGAACCGCAGAGCAACCTGATCGGTTAGGAGCAGTAAGAAGCTTCATTCAAACCTACAGTTGTCAAGTCCAATCATTCTTGGGACCGCCTATAGTAAAACTTAAAGTGCAACTTGCAAGTGCAACGGTAAGTTATAGTTGCATTTGCTGCTATTTTGCTTATTTTGGAGGCTCCTTAGCGAATGCAAGATTGCCACTTGTTTATCTCCACCAAAGCTATTGAGGCTTATCTTACTAATTTGGAGCTAATAATCAATTAATTATAGCTTGTCCCAGAAAATATTGTATTCGACAGTTCTACGGCTTTCATGAAAACATCAGCTTTGAATATCAGAGCAACCTGATTGGTTAGGAGCAGCAAGAAGCTTCATTCAAACCTACAGTTGTCAAGTCCAATCATTCTTGGGACCGCCTATAGTAAAACTTAAAGTGCAACGGTAAGTTACAGTTGCATTTGCCGCTATTTTGCTTACTTTGGAGGCTCTTTAGCGAATGCAAGATTGCCGCTTGTTTAATGTTTATCTCCACCAAAGCTATTGAGGCTTATCTTACTAATTTGGAGCTAATAATCAATTAATTATAGCTTGTCCCAGAAAAAATTGTATTCGACAGTTCTAAGGCTTTCATGAAAACATCACATTTGAACCTCAGAGCAACCTGATTGGTTAGGAGCAGTAAGAAGCTTCATTCAAACCTACAGTTGTCAAGTCCAATCATTCTTGGGACCGCCTATAGTAAAACTTAAAGTGCAACTTGCAAGTGCAATGGTAAGTTATAGTTGCATTTGCTGCTATTTTTCTTACTTTGGAGGCTCCTTATCGAATGTAAGATTGCCGCTTGTTTATCTCCACCAAAGCTATTGAGGCTTATCTTACTAATTTGGAGCTAATAATCAATTAATTATAGCTTGTCCTAGAAACATTGTATTCGACAGTTCTACGGCTTTCATAAAAACATCAGCTTTGAATATCAGAGCAACCTGGTCGGTTAGCAGCAGTAAGAAGCTGATTCTTTCATTAAAATCTACAGTTAGTTGTCAAGTTCAGTCAACGAGCTTTAGCGATAGAGAGGATTTGTAGGACGTGATATCGAAGCTACAAGCAGGTATAGCCAGTGGCGGCTCGTGAAATGCGATATATCGATGTCCTCTCCATTTAAAACTATAGAAAAGTATCGATCGCTCGGGGGTTCAATTGCACCCCCTGACGATCGATACTTTTCTATAGATTTAAATGGAGAAGACATCGATGTATTGCAATTCACGAGCCGCCACTGGATATAGCCTTGATGGAAATGGATATTTTCACACATGCTCGGTTTGTTTCCCTCGCTTTTTTTAACCTTTACATTTTTTCAAAAAGAAATTGAGACAAATAGATTTGAAATTGGTTATGATCGAAAGTGAAAGTGTTTTAGAGTAGCTGTTATGGACACAGAAATCGATATGACTGTTTCTTCTGGAAGGATTTGCAAGATAGAGAAACTAGCGCACCTGACAGAAAAAAGCAGAACTTTTTCACCTGGACAGTTGTATTAGAATTCTGTGTCCAGATAACCACTCTAAAACACTTGCACTTTCGATTAAAATCAATGTCCACTGGATTGATTACAATTTTTGATTTGAGGTTAAAAAAAAGTGAGGCAAACAAACCAGAGGGCCGATCATTTACTTCATCGTTAAACCGATCGATAATACTGTGTATGAGAGATCCTATTGGTCGAATATTGTAAAACTTGGCTGTTGCTATGGTAACCATCGTTATAATGTCCGTTTTTTAAAGGTTACTCATGAATAGCCTTTATAAAACGAGACTCTTAACGATGGTTACCATAGCAACAGCCAAGTTTTACTATTTTCGACCAATAGCATCACTCGTAGACAGTTATAACGATCGGTTTAACGATGAAGTAAATGATCGGCCCTCAGATTCAGATCGCACATGCTTTCACACTTTGAGATAGGACTTTTAACCATGTATGGCTCCCTCTATCGATACAGCTCTTTGCAGTAGCGTAACTAGAAATCATTCCATCTCTCTTTTTACTCATTTGAATGTACAGGTAGAAAAAGGATAGGAAGAGGATTATTGATCCCCCTTTCCTATCCTTTTCTAACTTACACATTTTAATGGGCAAAGTGAGAGAAAGTTAATTTCTAGTTACGCCACTGGCTCTTTGGTCAAATCATTCTTGGGACAGCTGATAGTAAAGCTTAAAGTGTAACTTGCAAGAACAATGGTAAGTTCAAGCTGCATATGTTGCTATTCGCTTACTTTGGAGGCTCGTATGTGAATGCAGAACTGCCGAGTAATTAATCATGGATAGTTTAACTTTATAACAAAAACTATTTTGGCTTATCTCTATAATTTGGAGCTAATAATCAATTCGTAAAAATTAAAGTGCAACTTGCAAGCGCGATGGTAAGTTACTGTGCTGCTATTCGCTTACTGCACAGAGGCTAGGACATGCACGAGCCCTGCTCAAAAGTCACGTCGCTTAATTGGACTCCTTGTAATTCTAAGCCATTTTTATAAATACCCAACCGCACTTTAGCGATGTGATATTCAAGGGAAGATATCGCACGAGGTCCGCTTCTCCACACCAATTTAGAGTGGTTACAATTGAGGGATCATTATACATTTATACCTGCGGATTCACGATGCCAGAGGCTGTGGTGAAAATCAATTTGTTGAGATCGATATGTTCGTTGCAAAAGTTCATTTAAATTCACTCGTGCCGCGCGACGAAGCTCGTTTCATCGCTCGTCACTCGCGCGTCGCTAGTTCGATGATCGGGGTCGGAATCTAGAACAACGATGCCGATTTATCAGCTGCATTGATTCGTTCACCCAGGGTGATAAAATTCAAAACACATTTTAACCCTTTCAGACCTGAAATTCTTTATGTCCAGAAACAGATGTTTGGCCAACATGATTCATCTCAGTGCTGTCTCCTCATCTAAATTGATATGCATGTTGTATTTTAATGTTTTCCATAAGATTACATGCGTTATGATTCCAATGTCCATTGAAATGGACTCCAGGTGTGAAAGGGTTGAGGTGAAAACGGGCAAATCTTTGACAATTTATCCAGAAACGACAGATCATTGTAAGGTTCTTGCAGGTAGTTAAGTCCTGAATTGAAAAACTGACGTTTTTGGGGTCTAAATGTCTATTATACAAGGCTTTTGAATGATTTCAATCGATTTTAGTAATTATAATAGTCCATTTCACTGGTGCACTGTGGTTGGAGATCAACAAATAATGGCCGAAAATCAGTGAAAAAAAGTAAAAAAAAAATCATCGTTTTCGACCAATGAAGCTAAATTTAAACTTTCCAGCTACTTTCTAGACTTAAATCGCTTGTTGAAAGTGTTCTCTGTGATTAAAATAGGTCTTGAAAGTGTTAGTGAATAAGAAATTTACGTTCTGCTTTTTGACCACTTTTCGACGATCTCAGAGCATATAGTGCGGTGATACCAAAATTTTGAAAAAGTCGACATATTTTGAGCTAAAAATGTTTGCCAATTTTTCGGGACCGACGTACTTTTTTCTTTGTTTTCTTTAAACAGTGCTTAAAAATATAGTAGAACAATTGAACATGGAGTGGAGTTTTTTAAATATTAGCCATTTGGAGGGGAAATTATGAATTTTTGAAAATGGGTAGGTATCAAACTTTCGGCTTCGATTCATCGAATTTATTAACTTATGGTTTGCGCTGAAAAAATTATTAAACTGATGAGGCTCTGTCGTTTTTAGCCAGAATTCTTCATTATAAAACAAGATTTTGTTGTCATGAACGGAATTTATATTGGTGTTCTATAATATTGAATGAAAGAAACTATTGCTTAGGAATTTTTTCTCTATGTGTTAAATAAAAATATTACTTTGGTACATTGTGCAACACTGCGTAGAAGTTGGCATCTAGTTACAAGTCCATTTCGCGTGCCAATCGTCACAAAATGGAAAGCGGTCACTCACACTTTCTGTGCGCGGAATAATTTATTATTACATATCGAGAAGGCAGCGACCATGCAGCGTTGTCAACTTTGCAATATTTAATCGTTCATTTTGCCTTGATTCAAGCCAAACGGATCAGCGGTGCTCTATTTTTCACCCACTACTGCTTAGTGTTACCTTCAGTTAACGAGGAATAATACACGTAATCTTATGGAAATTCGATAAGAATGTTTCACTTATCGAAATTCTTGGAAAAACGAGCTCAGGCAATTTTTATTGGTGTGGCGCGCGCCCATATTTTTTTTTTTTTTTTTTTTTTTTTTTTTTTTTAAATTGTTCATGCAATAGAGGGTTAAAAATCGTTCCCAACATCGAAGTTCTGGTTTATAAAATTTTGTGTGTTTGTTGGAGAATGTTCTGCTGAAATTAGCCAGGCTTTTCATCCTAAAATCGTACATCGCGAATGATTGTTGACCATTTTGCGTGAGGTTCCAACCTGACCAGTGCACTTATGACTTATGAGTTTATCGATGATTTTTGGGTATCGGTGATTTAAAATACACCAGGTTCGTCCATGCACTGAGAAAAATGTTCCGGTCAATTTAATCGAACGTCTTTGTTAATACATACCGGAATTCCTGTTGATTCAACAGGAAATACTGTTATTTCAACAGGAATTTCGTGTTAAAATTACAAGAATTCCGACGATGAAAGTATTAACAAGGCGTCCGGTTACGGCAAAAGGTAATTTTTCTCGGTGTGTAGTCAAGGTTACCATTTTTTTGCAAGTGATAACTTCAACCGTCATGATGGTCGATCTCAAAAATCATTTTTTTTCAGTATCCTATGGCAACTTGCGCAGAATGTTCGGCAGATCGCATTCGCGTAAATACGCTTTAAGTCTGGCAGCACAGCGAATGCCAATACATAGCGAGCGGGCAGGGGCACGAATGCAACCTGGCATTCGCACGTTCATCGGCCATGCGTCCATCCTCCTTGCACCAGCCATCAGTCAGTACCGCAACATCCATCGTATATCGTATTCGTAAACACTCTTACACTACAAGAATGTTCATCGGAATTCTAAAGTAAGGATAATTAGCGTGTGAGCGTGTGAGTGAATGAGTGAATCTCGTCTCTGTTGAATGGAGCATGTAACACATAGACACACACACACAAACACACTCATACACAGATACAGATACTCGATCGCGCACAGTCGCACTCCTGCTCTCCATGTGTCAGTATGGGTATCCCTATCACCTGTACCGTTCAGCAGCTTTCCCCGATGAGATAGTGAGAAAGATGCCGATTAATTTAACATCTCAGCACTCTCCACATTGGACCTGATTTCTTATGGAGAATCCTTTGAGAGTATTAAAGCTATCTTCTAACTATCAAGGAGCACGGTTCTATAGTTAAAGAATTTTGCTAAAAGAAGGTTTTAGTATCACGTCAAAATTTTTCAACGTTTGGTACTTTCAGCCATATATATAGTATTAAATTTTTGGGGGCTCTTTCCATATTTTCGATTTGATTCAATTTATGCATATTCGTTTGACACTTAGAATGATCAGAAAACTCAAAGACGGCCACAGACGGCCGGCAGCGGTTGGTGCAATATGGCAACAACGTATTCTTTCCATTTAAACTTACGTAAAGCTATCGATGGAGGTGCAATTGTACCCAAAAGGAATCGATACTTTTGCATAGGTGTGAATAGGAAAAAAGCACGGTTGCCAAATTGCACGAGTTACCACTGGACACTGACTACTCAACAGTCAACAAGGCTTAATAAAAGTGTCCGACGAGGCTCGAAATGATTATGAAATGTTTTAGGCTGACGGAATAAAGCTTATAAAACAGGAGTCGTGATATTTTAGGACATTCTTAATGTCGCATTGTCGCTGCGATAGTGCGATACTAACATTCTGGAGTGAGTTCACATCTAGGTCTTTTTCTAGCACTGTGCAAAAACAATTTAAAAAAAAGAAAAGAAAAAAAAAAATAAGTAATAATTTAATAAATGAAAAGAATTAAATACAAAAATGGGGGGGGGGGGGGGGGTGATTTGCCATGTGGAATTTCAGATTATCAACCTTTATGGCTCATGTGGGTATTAATAAACGGAGTCGCACGATGCAAAACAATTCAAATTAACACTGGATATGTATGCAGACACTCTTGAATTAAAAAGGGAACGCAAAAAGAGAAAGGGAAAAAGTGGGAACCATTAAGTAAGAGCCGAAGAAATCGATCTTATCAGTCTGCAGCAACTTTAAGTGGGTCGATAATTCTACCTTCTCCTTGATTCATCGGCATCTCATGATCAGTCTTTATTGCTGCAGTTAGACCTAGAAGTATGTGTCCAAGACGCGTCTGTACCTAGCACCTTTTCTGCCAGGTTCGATTTGAGGATAAGTAGTGGGTCCGTTAAGGAGTTTAAGGAGACGAGTGGTCCGAGTTCGTTATTATTATTATTTTTTATTTATTTATTTATTTATCTATTTATTTTAAATTTAGTTGCATGGTGCACGAAACGTACTGTTTTATGGGAGACAGGCGCTGGTTCAATAATCGTCGTACATGATTAAAATCGACCCTTCATACGTCAGTCTAACAAACAAGCGAAATAAGCCGGCCAAAAAGTCATATGATGATTTCGTTTGATGACATAGTGTCATCGCTCGAACAGTCTATTGAATTTTCAGAATCGAATCGACAATGAGTTATAATAAAATTGCCCTCTTCATTGTAGATGGTCGATTTTTGTGAAAGATCAATTGAAAATAACGTTGACAGCTCCAGAAAGTTCCAAAATCCACTCACAAACTCAAAAAATACGATTAGCAAAATTACAAGATGGCGGTCGAATGATCGGTGACAAATGGGAGAGTCCCATCTGATTGCGGCTCTCTCTATGATAAATCACTTTTCTCATCATAGAAAAAAGTCTTATTCTGACCTCTAAAAAATACGTGGTTACAAAGGACGACATATGTTTCTGGTACACCCTGTATTTTAATTTTGTTAAACGCATTTATTGCATTTTCGAGTAGATTTCCAGACTTTTCAATACTTTCAATGTGATGGTTCAAGTGTTTTTTTTTTTTGTTTTTTTTTTTTTTTGTTTTGTTTTTTTTTTTATAAAGTGAATCAACCCATAACGCTGCATCAGAAGTTTGCAACAAACCCATTGCGTCAAAAACTGATGACAGTGGC